>JAODKE010000125.1:5261063-5282106 GCA_026779605.1 Mormyrus hasselquistii
TCTGTGTACTGCTGTCTTAGAACGTTGGAACCTGAAAGCATCCTGTTGCTCAGCATAGCCTTATACCAGCAGAACCATAATTAAACCATGATCTAAAATGCAGAATTGTTTAAAAACATAATGTGGTCTCTTAATTTTATCTGTATACTGTATGTATGATACTTGGCAGCCTTCAGATGCAGCTTTGATAAATTAAAAAAAATGTTTTTAAAGGCATTAAAAAGACTTCTCAGTTGTTGGTTCCTGCTGACGATGACACTTCCTATGGTCTCTTATTTCTGTCGACCTTCATCGCGGCCAAACAGAGGAATCCACATGAGGTCCCATCTGTCAAGGATGTACAAGAGAAATCTGCCTTTGTCACTTTAAAGGAAGCAACAGTTTTGCACCAATACATGTATATTCACATTTCCAGCAAACGAAAGGAGAGAGTAATGCAAACAGCATCTGATCCTTAATTTTCTTCTCTGATGTAATGGAGCCTGTTAACCGTATGATTTCATTCACAATATCGACATTAGGGACTTTTCACCCTTTTCGTAATTGCGCCTCATTCTTAAGTGAGCTGGTCACCGTTAATTGAAATATCCCTCCAGGAGGAGAAAAAAAACAGATGTTTAAATGTGTTACATCTCTTTTAAGATATTCTAAAAGAGATTGGGGAGAGAGCAGTGTCTCGCTCACAGAGGGACAGCAGCCAGCTAAGATCTGGCTTTGTTGCCAGTGTTGGCAGTAATGAGTAAATCATCACCCAGCAGATGTTTTTAGTGCTTGTTCTGTTCGCAATACACAAATCGAGATGAAGAACTGGCAAAAAAGTCATATTTTCACTACTGGTAAAACAGCTGGTGTTCTGATGTTATTGCTTATGGAAAATAAAGTGGGCTGTAAAAAATGCATTATAGGGTGGCATGGAGGCATTACGTCACACGTTGGGGGCTTCAACCCCACCTCCCCTTGTGATGTACGTTTCCTCCTGGTACTCTGGTTTCCCCCTGCAGTCAAAAGACTAAATGAAAAGCAAATTTCCAGAAGTCTCTCAGTCTATCCAGCAATGACCTAAAGTCAGGCTTCTTCATCATATATGTTACAGTACTGGGAATCAAAACTCACCCAGTCCCAATGTAACACCGCGAAGAACTTTTGTTAAATTTCCAGAAAATGTTTCCATGGACTGAGTGAGTTTTGGAAATGTGCCCTTCAGTTGGCATCTCTAAATTTCCCATAGAGAATGACTGTATGTGTGTCTACCTTGTGATACACTGGCATCCCATGCAGGTTGTACCCCAGCCTTGTGTCCAGTGCTGCCTGGCACAGGCTCCAACCCCTTTTTCAGGACTTCCATTCCATTGGCTTATTTTAAAGTCTCAGGAATCATTTTGGCTTTTCCAGGACTAGCCTGCAAGTATTGATTTTTTATTCCTTCTGGAAAGAAATGTACGACATTAAATGAAAACTGATTGATTAATTATTCATTTTTTTAAATATATACTTGCTTTATGTATCATTACAATGCATAAAATTAACAGTTTAGGAAATGATAAATTGTGAGCTATTTAAATAACCTAAGCAAAACATGGAACTACTGCATAGTTTTCACATAATTTTGATTTAAAAGGTATTGTACATTTGCAAGTTGGTTACTGCTACATTTGGACTGCAGTTGGACTGTTTGTTTTTAAATGTAATATTTTATTATATTTTATATTATAAAAAATGTTCTCTTCCATGACAACCTATTGACTAGACCCTACTTGATACAAGTTCTGCCAGCTTCTTGGTGTTACCATGGGAACAGCAGAGGAAATAAAGGAATTCTTGTTTGGAATGTTCTTTAATTCTCCCAGACTTTCATACTGTCAGGGCTGCAAAGGCCAAACAAGGCATCAGGGGTAACACTGTCACAGGAAGCCTTTAAAATTGTTAAATCAGAATTGATTTCACAATTTTTCCACAGTTCATACAGGAAATGCAGTGCTAAACTGTAATAACATCACAAAGTGCAAGAACCTGCATTATTTGAATTACATTCAGCCAGATTGATCAAAGTGAAAAAAAACTTGTATTATTTGAATTATATTCAGCCAGATAGATAGATAGATAGAATCTGCATGGTAATAATAATAGAAAAATGTTTAACGTTTAGTTTTGACTTTTAAATTGTAGTATAACGTTTTTTCAGATGCTACTCCATCGTTTTTTTCATATTCTGCCTCAATACAAACAGCTGTCTTTATAAACCCTTTCATAACCAGGAAAATCGTCCTCACTGTGGCTATATTAGATGCAGCCAACAGCATGCTCAATTGTGTAATGCTGGTAATCATTCTTACTGCGTGTCAGTGCTGTGTTATTTATAGGTGGCTGTGACCAATATGATGAAATATTGTTAATAAGACTGACAAAGACTAATGGAGAGGATGCCACCTTGGAGGAATGCATTAATCTTTTTTTTTTCCCCCACACAATCGTGTTGACGAGCAATCAATATTTTCCAGAAATTACTAGGAAAAGTAAGGATTTTCCTCCTCTGCCTCATTTTATTATTCAGCAGAAGATAAGCTTGTTAGAGTCACCTCAGGTTTGCAGAATTGCTTCATTAACAAGCACAAGTAGGTTCAGATATTAGGTAAAAATAAAACGTCCCCTTAATCTTTGTTCATGATAACAGGTAGGAGGGTAAGGTTCATAACTTTCAGTCTAGAGCCTTTTTGTACCATTCCACTCGCTTCCCCTTTTTGATCAGGAATGACTTGCCGGCCAGCTCCTTAAGCGCCACTTTGAGGGCACACATCAAACTCTTCCCACAAAAATCCATCATCAGAGCCATCGACCTCGGTAACTTCCATCCCATACTTTCATTTTCCCTAAGAATCACAGCAGCTTGTGTTATCAGGTCTACATTTTTGTTACGAAACACAAACGGTCGTTAACTCCCGGACGGTCTGGCTCGAAGACTGTCGGCTACGGATGCTTTCGACTCCACACAAAAATCGCCTCATCTGTCTCTCTGCAGCTTTCAGGACGGCTGATGCTTTTGATTTCCCTGGTAAGAAAGTCCCATCTCAGCCCCGTCGCCTTTCAATTACAGCATCCCTGACTGCAGCGCTTGGACCATCCCTCTACCTACTCTACCCCACATGTTGTGTTAAATACTGTGCTGAGGACATAATCATCGATATCATATCTTGGAAGATATCTGAGTACTGAACCATAACCTTTAATCCAGTCTCCTCAAGCGAGCTTTCCTGCACTGAGGTGTTTGGCACTCGGGAGTTGCTTTCACCTCCCAACTAACTCAATGCCACATCTTGGCAACAAGAACTCTGCAGGATCTGAAAATCCTTTCATTAGTCTCAGCTTTTCTCCAAGTGTGGTAGGTTCTCTGATCATCATCAGCCTGGAAAATGGCAACATCCTGCTAAGCAACCAGTATACCTGGAATCTCAGTGGTGGCCGGGCCGGCTCAGCCTGTCGGTATGGAAACGAAGATGACAAATGACAGCTAGATTAATCAGATTTTGCTTAGGGCCCTAAAAAGGTGGATCAGCCCTGGATGCTGTTTGTGTATAATATCAAAGGTTCCAAGCCTCCTTTTTTGAGGCGTGAAACACTGCACCCGGTTCGCCATGTTTTGAGAGTGTCATCTTACGGCAGTGATGGCTTTTGCATGGCTTCCCGTTTGCTATCGCTGTGGCACGCCATCCCAACCTGCTCCCGCCTACGACAAACACCAAACCAGCCTCTAACCGTAAGAGCTAGACGTTCGTGCTTTTTGTTTTTCTTCACCCACATTTTAATTCCCTTTTCAAGAATTATATTTAATATCCGATATATATTTAATATTCCTCCCACGGACCGAAAACATGCAAAAGGGGCTATTTGTCGTCTCTAAATTGCCAGCGTTGTGTGAATTGTACAGCTGAGTGTGGGTATGCATGTGCCCTGTAATAGAATGGTAGCCTTCCCAGGATAAACCTCTACCCTGTGCTCTTTGCTGCATGGAATAGGTTCCTGACCACTGCTACAAGCCCGCCCAGGATAAATGGTAGGAAGATTGATGGATCTTTTACCTTGCTTGCTCTTCTCACCTCTCCCCCCATCAAGCAAATATGACACCGTGCACCTGTTATTGCATTAATACATGTTTATAATTAACAGACTTACTGCTTAGTTGTTTGTCTGCACTCTACTATAATTTACGTAAAAAAACCATCGTTAAACCGCAGACTACTCGTAACCTTCCGATAATCCAAGGCTTTTCTTCAGAGTTGAGTGTTTTGGAGCCTAACAATGTGCAGGATTTTCATCCAGGCATGTGGCAGGACTGGTAACTGATCATATTAAAATCTGGCTATAGATGCCACAGGCCTGTCACTCCAGATCTGGCTCTGCTTGCAAATGTGTTCATCTCCCCAGAATGAAGGAGCACTGACAGGGGCCTACCGTCCCCAGAACTGTCGGCCGACATCTCCCGGCCTTTAATGAAACATGAACCCCGTCAGAATTTCCAGCCTCCTCTGTAGCCCACGGAGGCCGATGACCTGTTTATATTCTGCAGGCGAACCCTGCAAGGTCTATAGAGTCAGTTATTTCGCTGCTTAATTATAAGTTGTTAATTATGCAAGTGTGCTTACAGACAGGCAGTCATGCCATTCGTTTTAATGCATAATTTATGCCAGTGCGTAACCAATTAGCAACAAATATAGTTTTTGGCTATATTTTATTTGTGAGCTAGGATTTGACAGTACATTTCTTTAGCGTGCACATTTAGTAAAATCCTTTGGTAGGTCAAGTACAGTACTATGTTTGGGTATGTTTGTGTCAGGCTAAATAGCAGAGAGCTAAATAAATGTATTTGGTCCTACAGCTGTGATTTCAGTGATTCTTTTCCCATATGTCTATCTGTGTGGATATTTGGCCCCGGGGTGACCCCAAACTCCCCAGAATAAGCAACTATGTACTAGATGAATAGTTACTGATGTTAATGGACACATCCACTGTTATCTCCATCCATCCATTTTCTGCACCTGTTTGTCCGATTCAGGGTCACAGGGAGCCAGAGCTTATTCCAGAAGCCATGGGCTCAAGGCAGGGAACAACCCAGGATGGGGCACCAACCCATCGCAGGGCACAGTCACACAACATTCACACATGCAGGGAATTTAACAAACCCGGAGTGTGGGAGGAAACACAATGACAACAAACAGATCATGCAAACTCAACACACACAGAACCAGGACAGAAACTCAAACCCGGGTTCCATAAGTGTAAGGCAACATCACTAACCACTGCACCACCACAATAACCCAGAAAAAAAAGAAGATTAAATCCTTGACATAAACATTAAAGCGTTTTGGGAATTTGCATGTAAGAAAACATTTTTCCTGTGGTGACTACAAAGTTCAGTTCTGTCACATACCTAAGCCTACATGAGGTTAGTGGTATTTACATGTCAGAGTGTTTACCTTGAGATGTAGGAGAAATAGCAATCAGTAATTGGAAATAAAATAATGCTTAGTTATTTAGCATAACATTTTTAATAAAGAATTAAACACATTTTAAATTAATCTCATTTATAGTTCACAACAGACTAGGTGTAAAGGTGCCTCAAATTAATTAAGGCCATAAGCAACAATTCATAATGCTTTTTCATTTTTGTTTTGGAGGGAGTGAGTGCTTGAATATTACCCCACAGGGACGTCCGGCGGATTATAATATATGACTGGTCTCCTTTGGTGGTGACATTAATCACACGCACGCATGCACACACACACACACACACACACACACACACACACACACACACACACACTAACACGCAGTTTTGCGCTGTCCTGCCTTTTTTCTTACCACAGAAACCACAGCTCTGGGAAAAGGGGTAAATGAAAACGGTCTCAGTCTGACTTCGCTAGAACACAGAACCGGCTTTCCAACTAGTTTCCGTTTGTCCATATATTGTATGTCATTGACTTCATCCTTGAATTTCATCCAATTCTTACCTTTATTTTCATTTTCCTTTTTAATATTCTTTCTCTTTTGTTTTCTAAACAAGGATTTCATTAAAAACACGAGACAAAGACAAAACTGCACATTGCTTCTTTGCATTATGTTTACTAAGAAAAATCAACCTATTTTCTGTTCAATTTCAGACTGGCAAGTCACAATGGCCCTTTATCCTCACGCCTCCAAGGTGATGGCTTTGATTCCCATTCCCAACTCTGTGTTAGTTCTCCCTGTGTTTGTGTAGAGTTTATCCCACAAAGTACAGGAAACCAGTGAGAGTGAGAGGGGGGTGGTGTGTGGTTCAGTGTGTGAGGCCTCTGTTTCTGTGATCAGAACGTTGTCAGTTCAAATCCCATCCTCAGCAAAATAATAAAATCTCCTCTGGGCCTGTGCTGGGTGCCATGCCAGAGGTATCAGATAAACATCTGATTGGTTTAGAGAGATAACCAATCAAACTGTAGAAGAGGGCCCAAAGAGGGAATATCCCTGTATGTGCACCAGCTGCTTTCATGGTTATTGTTAAAAAACAAAGACACTGCTAACCAGCAGCAGCATTGCATTGTGGGGTTATGGGAACATCAAAGAGCGCCATGCTTCAAGAACACAAGCTCAGCTCACAACTTATTTACTCTCAAACAGAGTTATGCTCTCTGTCGCTAGTAGTCTGTTCTACTATTTTTTAAATCCCAAACATCTCCTTAATATATTGTACATTAAGCTTTTTTTAATACACTCCATCTTCAAAGCAGCTATTGAGTACTAGAAATCTCTGCCCCCTTACCATTGTTATAAGTTTTGAACTAAATCAGATTTTAGCTATTGGTATGAATACTTGAGAGATATTAAATTCTTACCGACGTAAATGGTTTATATGATGTGAAATATTTATATAATCATTTCTGGGTTCTCTTACAGATAGCACTGGGTTTCTGGGTAAGGCACTGATTTCAATCTCTGACATAAAAAAGAACATTTTCTTTTCCATATATTAATACTACGTTTCCTGAAATGGACATGAAGTTTCATGCATCACTTACTGTGCTGAAATGCGAACTAAATACAATAAAAGAAAAAAAAACATTTTTAATTTGACTTTTTGTTTGTAAGAATTATATTTTCAGGATAAAATTAGTTTGGGATCGTATGTTTTTCCAAGGTAAACCTAATATTTAAGTTCAGCTTTTTCCCTACTGAGAAGGTTACTAAAAATATAATCAGGTGCCACAACATCTTATAGATTTATTTATGTCAATGACTGGCAGTTGACATTCATTATGCACATTGCACTCAATAAATGATTTGATGAATCTTGGCATATTTTTACTGGAAAAAAACACAAATAAACTGAAATTTCATAACAGTGCATCACATATCGCATTAATGTAAAACAGTACTATTTTGACAGCACAGTGGCCAAAACCCTAAGTGCAAACCTTAGCTGAGTTATGTGAATCATTATTGTCCAGTAAAAATGTCCCTGAAATGTTCAGAAACAGAGATGACAAGGGGGAGGGGGGGGGGGGGGGAACCTAATCATGCTTAATATTAGCTGCCATTGCCGAATGATATTTGTCACTATGTCCTGGTGGGATGTCCCACTGTGGAAAGAACGGTACCAAGGTCAGCAGAAACGGAAGTTTACATTACAAATGGATTAGAGAATGTAGCGGCTGGGGGAGTGGCACAGCTCTGGGACCCGGGTTCGAGTCTCTGTCGTGGCTCCATGTGTGTGGAGCTTGCTTGTTCTCCCCATGTCACTGTGGGCTTCCCTCTGGGTACTCCGCCCCCCCCAGTCCAGAAACATGCTAAGGTGAAGTTACCAAGTTGCCCAAAGGTGTGCCTGTGACTGTGCCCTGTGACGGGTTGGCGCCCCATCCTGGGTTGTTCCCTGCCTTGTGCCTGTAGCTTCTGGGGCAGGCTCCAGACTCCCTGCAACCCTAAATAGTACAAGCAGTTACAGGAAATGGATGAAGAAAGCAGGGTTTGAGAAGGCAGAACACTCAATATGAAACAATCATGCCAAACTGCATATGTGTGCTTCATTATGCTATAGTAAGGCTTTGTGTTACATGCGTAATGAGTTGCTTTAAATTACTGATTATATACCACTGTGGACAAAGATTGAAACTAAATAAATTCAGTGGTATTAAACTCTGAAACCCCTGTTGGGCAAGAGAAGATAAAACAGGGCTTTACTGGGAAATTAAACGGACTCAAGTTACTTGGCAAATGTAGCAAATCATTGCAGCCCAGTGTGATTCTTAAAAGCAGCTGCCAGAAAGGAAGTAACTTTCAGGTTGTGTCTCTTTCACATTCTCGGAAGTAATTACATCTACTATTTACTTATTTGTATCCTATCATGGGGCTAATAATTAAATTCTCATTTATTAAAAAAAACAAAAAAAAGATTGAAAATGTTTTAAAAGATGTAATGGCCACATGCTACTATAGCAACTACAAGAAAAGGTCTTTAAAACACCGATGCATTACTTCTTTCAGCTCAGAGCACTATTTTGCCCAAAATAAGCCTATTTGCACCATCCCAAATACCACTGGGTCGCCCAGTGGGCTTAGATCGATGCCTTGTATCTGCCCCGGCGTGATGCAGTTAGACCTGGAGCAGACGGCTACAATGTGGATCTCTGCTGCCCCCGTCAGGTCACATGCGTCAGTAAGCCCGGAGAATTTCATGAGAACGTGAAATATACGTGATGCTCCCTCGCATTATCTAAACTAAACCTTTTCAAAATAATCACTGTGATTACCGGTGATTAACTGTGATATGAGTGCAAAACACATAAATGCTGTTTTTCCTTATTGTTTAAACCTAAATGTTAAGCGTTTGGAAGGAAGCATTGCTCATTCTATTCATACAGCCACGGAACAAAAGCGGTATGCTTGTGCCAAGGACAAATTGAGAATATAATACAACATCGCTGTAAAGCGAGCTACCGTTTCCAGTAGCAACCACTTGTTAACTGAGACTTGAAATAATATTCCGTCTTCGATGTTGGTAATTTTTATTTATGTGTGAAAGACCATTTTAGTTTAAAACACATGTTTAAATAAAATAAGTTGCATCGTGCACCACATTTAATAACTATGTTTAGCCGACGTGTCTTGCAATAAAGGGGATGTTCAAAAATAGCAAGAATGGCAATAAATAAATAAAGGAATGAATGAATGGATGGATCAATGGATGAATGAATGAGGTCCCTGATCATGAGTTGCATCCAAGTTTTCGTTAGTGAAGAAGTTTAGTTAGCATCACCTGAAACTCAAACTGATATGAACTATTAGATTTTTATGCGTCCAGTGACGCTGGTTTTTGAATAACGTGATAATTACAACATTTTTCAGGATATACATTTGCAACATAATCTTGATTGTGCCAAAATGGCTTTCATGAACAAGAAAAACAATCTATAAAAACAGAATCTACAAATAGCATCAAAAAGCAGCATTTTTTAGCATTTTTAAATGACTTAGACGCTGCTGGAGTCTTATTCCTCGTTTTAAGTTTTCCACTAGAATGACGTATATCTAACTCAACTTTTCATTTGCATTAAGAAAGGACATAGAAAGTCTGCACAAAAATGATAATAAACTTGAATGCAAGTTTAAACTTTATATGAGATCATACATTTACCAGCATTTTTTAGCTGTCAGTAAATTATGTATGGAAAAAAAATATTAAGGCAAATTTGTTTGACTCTATAAAGTTTATCAGTTAGCTTTGAGGGTAATATAGGGTACACAAATCATGTCACACCGTGGCTTCTGGGACAGCTGCAAGAGCAGATAAACCTGAAGCTGGAAAAGGTGTTTTGGTAATAGGATTGCCCGAGGCTGGAGATTTAAAGCGGAAGAACAGCATCAGGAAGTCGCCAATCGCCCCTGGTCCTCCTCCTGACTCTCGAGTCTGCCTTGGTACGTGTGCTAGCGGGAGACTCAGTGCCTAAAAGCGGTTTTGTACATGTTTGTTTGGTAACTGAGAAATGAGTCCAGGTGCATTGTTGGAGTGCTGCACACCAGCGGACTGACCGCGGTTCACCCGGAGCTAAGAGCTTCTCTTCTTCTGCCAACTATGCGAATAAACAGCAGGTGGCGTTGTGGTTAAGGACATGCACTTGTTGTTGGCCCCATTCTAGTGGATGGACCCCTACTGTTAAAATAGGTAATTACAAGGGTATAACTTTGGGTTGAGCATTGGGGGTTGAGGTTTCCACCCATTTAAGGGTTCCAGGTGGTAGTATTGGCTGGTTTTGATTATGAGGGGTTATAACGCCCATGGGTAATTAAGATTAATTGGTTAATTCTTGCAAATAAGGGCAACTTGGGTACTTAGGACGTCCGTATATATGATGATAACGTAAATATTAACGAGGCGGCGAAGTAAGTAAAATAATAATTATTCTTTGTAATTTAGGCTTAACAAACGTTAAGTACAAGGCTGCAATGCCATATTTTTTCTTATTGTTATAGACAATTTATTTAAGTTTAATTTAGTTTCTACTATGTAGCTTTCCTAAAGCGTTCCGCATAAGGAAAGGAAACAATCAGTGGTTTTCAATCCAGGCGCTGGGCCAGGATCCCAGGGTTGCTTAGCCCATGCAGACTAGTGCGCATCCAGGCCGGCTCACAGACGCCGCAAAAGTGCATTGGGAGTCCGAGAGTCTCTAGGGGAGCAGGAAAGCGTGGAGTGGTTTTAACTTTCCCGTAATCCCCCCCTACCCGAATGAGAAATAAAGCAGGCGGCAGATCAGACCTCCGAGAACGGGAAATGGAAACCGAGCAGAAACGGATCACAGGAGCGAGCGACAAACAACAACGGAGACATAATTACTTTTCCCTTGCCGGCACTGACCTGGGACTTTGTAAATCTCTTCTTGCTACACCGACCAGGCAGTCCGCAGGGAGAGGAAAGGAAACGTGCGCCCCCACTCCATTCAAGATATTACCCGCAGGACACTAATGTCCAAGGTCCGTTCGCCCCCATAGCTCTCCCTGAGACGTTTTCCAACTTGCGGAAGCTAATTAAAATGGCACCAACCCACCTTAATCCATGAACCGATTCATAAAATTATCCATGAAGAAAACTGACGTCGGACCAGGCATTTCTGAACCGTGTCGCACTCAGTTTTATTCACATGCATGCAGCTGTTAGACTACTTTAAGTCTAAGAAAATAGACTAATTTATTAGGACATGAATCTATAACAGGCTGTAAAATCATTTTAAAGGCGCATATACGAATGCTTACGAAGCAGTACGCGTACTGTAAACGCAATGCTCATTGTCGCAGCCAGAGTTAGTAAAGGTAATATAGTAAGTGATTTAGCTGTTGCGTGGCTCTCGATTTAATTCACAATTCATACTGATGCCGTGCTGTTGCATACAGTAGGTCATTGATCGCAATAAGTACTGTAGGCGCGGTATGGAAAAAGCAATAACTTACAGAAGGCTGCCGTCGAAGAGGAACCCTGGCTACACCAGTATTGTAGCTAAAACCAAACGCCTCGGGAACAAATGACATCCTCTATTCCACCGGCTATTCGGCGGTACCCCCTACAACTCATCCACCCGCTTCTGTGCATCCAAAAAAAACCCTTGGTATGGGCAGCACGTCCCTGCTGTAAAATAACGCAATGCGCGATATTGTGCACATCTGTGTATCTTTATATTACAATCAGTCACCTGTTTATTCTACTTGTTCCCTGTTTAGTGTTTCTAAGCACCTTTTACTGTAACTGCACAAGGTTGTGAGTAAGATACGGGGCTAGAGGGGCGTTTTTCACCGCCGTTATACCGTGTGCACTATGAAATGTGACAATTAATACAGGTGCTCTGAAGAGACTTAGAAACAGCTAAACCAATTCTTTGTTGCATATACACATATGTATGGCACAAATACATGTCCACGATATATAAGTATTAGTCGGCAGCTCCTTATGGCATGCTTCACATTTTATGAATGGACAGGTCAGCGTCACCCCAAGTGCTCTTCAAATAGTCGTGGTTTGATGCGGCATTTATAAAACCTACTGCTTTTACTTACTTTCAAACAAGACTTAATTGAATCAAAGTAGATAACCAAGGCTGTCAAAGGCTGTCTTGTTCTTTACCTATTTCTCATTATTATCGTAAAAAAACATAAAATATATTAAAACGATTGGATGAACTTTTTTACATAAATTATGCCTATATTCTTAAAACAATGATATGGCTCCTATACTGTCATCCTTACAAGGGCACGTGCATGATTTGAATCATCCTTTTGAATATGATTAACATTTTTATGATTGTCGGGCGATTGCTATTTTCTGTATTTCATGACATATTTTCTGATATATTCTTTGATATAGAGCGTTACCTGTGAAATTGTCCTGGATAGCAGGCCGGAAGTTGGATGGATGGATGGATGGATGGATGGATGGATGGATGATGGGTGGATGGATGGATGGATGGATGGATGCCAAATAAGATGTCCTGAATAAGCACCATGGAGATAACAGGATATTCATCAGATACAACCAGAAAGCATTCATGAAAAATTTTTGGACATGCAGGAAAAGTTAAGCAAAGTAAACAAACATGGATGGGACTCACTTTGAAATATATTGGTATTGTATTACCATCTGTGCTTTTCTTGTATATGCTTTTTCCCCTTGTAAAATGTGAACTCGAACTGTTTTACACCGGAAAGATGCCATCTTTCATCTTGTAGGTATTGTCCGTGGCATTTAAATACTGTCCAGACGGTAAACGCTCTCACGTGCCGTTGGCTGGGGCCTCGATGGAAAGACACAGAGCAGCATCAATGTCTGGAATGAAGAAGAGAGATCAGAAGCAAAATCAATAATCAAACAAAAAAATCAAGTGAAATCTCACAAGGCCGGCAAGAAGGAGATCTGTACCCGTCTTTATTGTGGCCACTGGCATTTTGTTGTCAGCATAAATACACTGAAAATAATCAGTGCAAGTAAGAAGCTACCTGTCGGATCTCTTGGCCTTCGGTCGGCATTGTCAGAAACAATCACTGTGCCGCTGAATTTGAGAATCCCCACTTAGCCTATGGGACTAAATCTTAAAACCAACCTTTCATTAAAGCCATTACCCGGCCTTCAGTTCCCTGTCCTCGGCATTTATACTGTAATAATGTGGTTTTGAACCATAGCGGCCTTAAGGGTGGCGGCACCTTAAAAGGATGAGCTGTGGTACGGGTGAAAAAAACAGCACAAATGCACTTTCCGACTCGACTGGGAACATGTCCTCGCTGTAATTAATGGGCAGACACAACACAATCATTCCTTATGGGCAGCAGGTATCGATCAGTATGAGAAATGTAATTACGCACAGCGGATGACATCATACGGTTTAGGCACATCAGAGTTACTGCAGCAATGCATGTGACGATCCCATTGCACATACACACTGCGCATACGCATGCATGTGTGTACCTGTCAACTTGCATGCATGTAAAACATGCAGCTGTAGTGAAATACACAGGAGTGCATTCTGAGTGTGTGGTATAAAGGTACAGTGTGTAACAAGCTGGTGGAGACTTATGAAGTTGCAAATAAAAATATGAACTAAAAGTGTTCCACGTTTTATAAGTAAATATATCTATCTTAGTTCCTCAAATGTAAATGTGTCCAGCAGTTTGACTGAATACAGGATTACACAAGTAACAAAATCTGTGCACGTGGGGGGGTCCTCCTTAAATGTATGTTGCATAAATCATATAATTAAGCAGTTATAAATAAATGATTCTTTTCCGTGAACCCCCCCTTTATTAAAGAATCGTAAAGTCTGACCAAAGACTTAGTAATAAAGTTCTATACAGGATTAGAATACATAAAATAAGAATTTCTATTATTAGATGGATTTCTCTACTTTTATATGGTATGAAATTTTAATATATAGTCACACAGCCTCTATGTTATATTTATAAAATGTCCCTTTAATGTTTCAGGTGATTTAGTCTTTATAGTTAGTCATATATTTGGTCTTGTATCATGTTGTTTCCTTCCTTTCTCTATTTTTAGTAAAGGCATCAGGGTCACAGCGATCCACAGCTTGTCCAAGCGGGCATCAGTAGAGAGCACGCACTCAGTCGTGTGGCGCGCACACGCACAGACACGCGCGCCGCGGCTGGGTTAAAGTCACCAGACCCGTTTATTTTTGACTGATGGGAGAAATGCCAGAGCATCATGGCCAAAACCTCAAGTGAGCACCCACTAGCCTGAGACGAGAACTGAAAGTGCAATTCAAGGTTTCGGTGAGGTCCGTCTAAACATCTACTCACCGTCCGCGTTATATCAAAACATCTTCGATCACCTTTAGCAGCTGGTTAAAACATCATGGGCACCAGCAGGACATGGGCCTATAGAGCCACCCTAGTTAAAGATTGGGCCAGTGTAATGAAGCTGAGCACTGGTTCCTGATCCTGTCACTGGGTACCATGGTAATGAGGATCAATGAGGCACTTGGGGGCGGGATCAATGCTCCGCAGAGGAGCCGCGATCAATCTGCCTACCGCTTCCTTCCCTCTTGACAGTTAGCAGCTTCGAGTACGTCGAAGCTAATCAGGGTTAAGTCATCAAGAATCCCAAAAGACAAGTTATCCCTTTCAGCGTGGCGCGTAAGCAGCACTGAGGAAGAATCGGTATATACCTTTATACATTGGCTTTGGTGTCAACTATGATTCTGCATCGGCCTGCCGCCTGCAATTTATGAAATGCCACTAATATTAGCAGAACATAATCCATCCATCTATTTTCCAGCAGCCTACTCTCTACCTGGTTATAAGGAGGCCTCTCTCAGGCAGCACCGGGGACAAACGCTAGGGGCAAACTCAGAGTCATCGATTAGCCTAACTGCAGGTGTTTGGAGTGCATGAAGAAAGCAGAGGACCTTGGGGAAACTCACACAAACACAGGGAAATCACACAAATTCGCACACATGCAGAGCTCATGTGTCAGTTACAAATAAAGTTAAACCAAACGGTGAACTAAAAGCATTTTGTCAATAGAATTTATTTTCTCTGTGCATGTTTGCTTACAAAGTGAAAGAAATCAGAAATGAAACCAAAACTGATATTTCCTCATGTTTAATATTAACATTAAGATTAAGAACTTTATTGATACCAGGGGGGAGTTCTGATGAACACACACACAGCTGTGGAAAAAATTAAGAGACCACAGCACACTTTTTTGTTTCACGCATTTCTCAATTTATGGGTATGTGCCTGTGTGGTTGCAGAGCCTGGTTCTTCCCCGTTTCTCACTAACGAAGGGCTTCTTCCTTGCTTTATGGGACTTCAGTCCTGCTTCTATGAGCCTGATATGAACTGTCCTAGCTGTGCACTTCACACCTGCACTCAATGTTTCCCATTCCTTTTGAAGGTCACTTGATGTCATCCTACGATTCCTGAGAAACCGTCGGACTGGCATTAGAAAGTCACTTTGCCCATTTCCTGACTGGATTCTGCTCGTTCCCAGTGTCTCCTGCTTCACTTTACTCTTGTGTAGCCTTCTGCCGACAGATTAAACTGGTTAAACCCGGATTTTAAAATTAAGATTTTTTTTTTTTAAATACACAGCGGTCTCGTCATTTTTTCCAGAACCGTACAGTTACAAAACAGACAAGGTGCAAAAGACAGTTCAGAAAGGTCAAATAAGTGAACATGGTTCAAACAAATGAAAAAAGTGCACAAATAGAATATGATGAAAAGAAATTTTATTGGTATTGTAATCTTGATCACTTATAGTGGATTTGAGTCATGTGATAGTACAAACCTTGAAGCTAAAAGCATCAGCATAGACCAGAGGTATTAGAGCATGTGATAGACTGCGTCTGCCTTCTTTGTCTTCCAAGGGCAATTCAGTGGTAATCAACATACCAAAAGGGTGGCCAGACATCTGCAGATTCAAATCCCAAAACGAGGGCTGCCGTGGGGTCCATTACCCAGCAGCTCCACTGGAAATCGGCCACAGGAAAAAAAAAAAGCTTCTTGAGTCTTTGCCTTTTCATGTGCATTATAGAGGAGCGGAATTAAAATAAGCATATTGTCAATCGGCATTACGGGACTATAACAATGTGCGGATTACAGTCTCTCCGCAGCAGGCTCACAAATCCTGCTTCAACACACCTGTTCAAACTGTCACGCTCGGGCTGCGCGCCTTCGTGCACGCTGTGCCGTAATGAGATGCCTTCACAGGAAAACTCCCGCTAATTGAAAATTCTTAGCCGCAGATGTAGCTGATTACCCAGGACCCTACAGTCGATAAGAAAATGCTGCCTATTCCAAGGTTAGGAAGAAGATTCCAAACTGGGCACAGGAGCCATTACCGTGGTCCGCCTTTTCAGATGTGTGGGCATTTCTGCTGGCTAATTCACCTGCATCCTTTAAGTTTGCCTCAAACGCCTGGCAAGGAGGCTTACTATCAAATACAGTGACCACCCTGAAGAATTAACAGCTGACAAGCAACCACAAAGAGTGTGTGTTATGGCCGTAAATGGATGGAATTGCCTACCAGTCACTGAATAGAGCTGCAAAACAGACAGTTTGTTCCTTCAGTTAATAGCTGATCCCGAATCCCTCTTTTCTATTATATGCAGTTTTCCTTGATGAAGACCAAAGAACTGCTTACTCTGGACGCTAAAAAGTGAAAACACCATTTTTTCCCCCTCAGAGTGATGAAACGTGCCAGAGCTAAATGCTCTGACAGCATGACTAATACAATTTCATGGTGTTGTATTTCAATATGTTTCCATTAAATGCTTGACATTTGAAACAATATCAAAACAGGGCGGTAACTCCTAGCTGTAGTCCTGGGCCTCTTGGCACTCGCAGGATAATTCGGAGCTAATCAATCACCGGGGCGTCCGCCGGGCTTCTCGTTCACAGCGGAATTTAAAGATTAGTCAGCAGACCTACATGGGAAAACAAAAGCAGGTGGAGTGTCTGAGGCAAATCTGCACCACTCCGAAAACCTTAAACATACAGTTTAGTGTAGCCTGGAAGGAAACACCCATCCGATCTAAGGTAACCGAGAATAGCAGAATAGGCACCACAATAACAGAGGCTTTGAAAATTCACTAGGACCGACTTGCTGTAACTTGAGGCGTTTATTGTCCAGGTCCAGGGAAGATGTATTTATTGCTGAATGCAACGCTGCTGCTTTGTACATACTGTGGTGCTGAGTTTTTTTAACGAGTTGACTGCTGCATTGTCACCTTACGCTAGCAGTGTTGCTGAACGGCGAGGTAACGGGTCGCTGTGACACCTCGTCCGCCCCGAATACGGTTCGCGACCTGCAAAGCATCAAGGCGCGCGGCTTCCCTGTTCTCGGGGCTGGCGGTGCCTTGTCGAGCGGCTTTGCCCAGAGGGCTGCTCCTGTGATGACCAGCAGGCTTTTGTGATACAGAGAGTGGGAGGAGCCTTTGGGGAAATAGCTAACATCCACAAAACCCTTGAGCCATCAAGGAGAATGAGGTCTGCGATTTTTCAGTGTGACTTTATATTTCCAATAGGAGCTCAGCTTCTATCTTAATGAAGCCTCCAAAGCAATTAACAAGTATTTCTGAGCCAAAAGCAGGCTGCAAATGTGTTGCCCAAACAACACAAATCTATAATCTTTCTAGTAATGGACTTTGGAATGAAGAATTATTTCTTGGCTAGTGGGAAAATGATTCAGAGAGAGCCAATCAGACTGTAGGGAGGTGAGTCCAATCTACAAGATGAGGCAAGACCAAAACACCTGATTGGCCGACCACCTTTAGCTGCCTGGATCCACCTCCCGTACAAGACTTATCTCTTTGAACCAATCATTTTTCGTGCTGCCCTCAGAACATTTTTGTGGAAGTAAGACTCCCATGAGCTATTTCTTCACACAATAGCGGCCTGTGATCCAGCAGCAAGGTCCGAGATACCAGTTTCTG
This sequence comes from Mormyrus hasselquistii, assembly GCA_026779605.1. Taxonomy (NCBI): domain Eukaryota; kingdom Metazoa; phylum Chordata; class Actinopteri; order Osteoglossiformes; family Mormyridae; genus Mormyrus; species Mormyrus hasselquistii. The sequence goes on from JAODKE010000125.1 coordinate 5,279,015, forward strand.
TGGCGTTCTGTACGGAAGTTCATGCGTCATGCTTGCGGGGCCACACCCCCTAAAGGCCGAATGTGTCCAGGGCACAGCGGCAGCTCATACTTATTGATATATGGCACGTTGTATAACAGTCTATTCAGTCATCAGTCGAGCCGGAGATCTCTCTCCCGGGAAAACTTTCTTTCCCTTTTCTTCTGTACTTTCTCCATTTAATGGGGTTATTGATGTGCAAATTATCCGTCACGGTGCTTGTGTCGTCCTGAGTGATGGACACAGTGCTTTATGGTAAAGAAATAAATAAATGGGTGCAGGAATGGACTATACTAAGCAAGTCAATTTTTGCAGGCATACAATTTTATTTCTTTTTTTTTCACCCAATGAGTCTGCTTGACAATTCAGCTTCAAAAAGCAGAGCTTTTTGCCCCCCCCTCCTCCCCCCCTAAGACCTAGAAACACTCCTGAATATTAGTTTTTGTGGGTTTGTGGCTGTAAAGTAGTTTTGGGCATAAGGGCGGCTGAGAGCTGTGTTCCACGCCACTCCCCTGTTCCTTACTCAGCAGTGCCGGTGCTGAGGATTCATCGTTCCTCACAATATTCACAAGTCCTGCCAGAGCAAACCGAACAGCGCCGCTCCCACATGAGATATCAGATATATTAGTGCCTTGCTGTCTGCTCTTTCTCTCTGCTCCGCATCCCGCCCTCCCCTTGCTCAGTAAACTCTGCCTTCGATGTATTCACGTTCAGAAAACGCATTCAGAAAATGGAACAACACTGCCCCCTGTTGACGAGTTTCACAGCAGAATTCACCTTGGAGCTATTGAGTGGTGGAACAAACCTACAGATGCAGCCGGTCGATTTCATTGGTAAATGTGGATTTTAGAAAGAAACACTGCATGATATATTTATGTGTGTGTGTGTGCGTGTGTCTGTGTGTGTGTCTGTCTGTGTGTGTGTGTATGCGTGAGTGTGTGTGTGCGTCCTGCAATGGACTGGCATCCCACTGAGGGTACACCCCAGCCTTGTGCCCTGTGCTCCCTGCAATAGGATCCAGACCCTCTGCCCCACCCTCCCCCACTGACCCTGACAGGGATAAATGGTAAGAAGATGATGATCGATATATCAATAAATAAAGGTATGGATTGAAAGGTGGATGGAACACTGCATGATACATATGCACAATCATAAATAATACAGAAAATATCGAGTCGAAAACAAACATATATGTTCACAGTGATAAACACTAATATTGATGTATTACTATAGTAAATACTTACTAATTGGCAAGAGCAATAAAAAGACTCCCACCCATCCCTGCACCTTGTCCCCCAAGCCTCAGGCCCACTTCAACCTTATACTGGATAAAAAATGGTGGGATGGATAGATTCTCCGTTTTGCTTATATGTATATATCACTAAATATGGTTTCTCTGTCAAGCGGTGTGGGGTGAGTCACTTAGTTGTCCTTGCCTCCCCATCAGCTGCGCTGTGGATGCTGCAGCCCAGATCTCTCCTGGACCACTCGCTCAGTACATTCACCCACATGCCTGCCAGTGAGCTTTGGAGTGGGTAATACAGACATTAATCCTCGCTAAAAGATCTGAATATGGCTCCGGTCACTCCTGCCTGGGCCTGAAGTGAAATAACTGGCATTATTTTGCGGCGTGTCCTTGCATTGTGGTATCAGAGTCGCGTTAGTCGTGTACCAAGCTGATGACTATATCTAGAATTAGAAGAATCTTTCTATTTTTATGGCTAAGGTATTTGTTAAATAAATAACAGGGGTGTAATTTTCAAGATATCATGTCAGAGTTGCGTGGCGATTACGATGGGATGGTCTCCCTGTCCGCGGTCTCCCTGCCGCGACCCACGTTTCCTGGAATAGGATCCGGCAGATCCTGATGGATGTATCTCCACACCTCATGCCAACAGGTTTTGCTTATTCGATGTGTCTATGACCTGTACTTAACCAACACTCCACTGCAGCCTCCTTATCATACGCATGTCCACCTCCATATGTGCTTACACATGTAAATATTTATTTATTCATTCAACTCTTTGCACCACCACCTGTCACATTATTGCAAACTGCACACTATTTTTGGATATTTCTGATTATCGCTTAATGCTTTGTCTCTCTACGCATGTCCGCTGTTTCTTAGTCTTGAAACTCAGCAACCAAGCATTTCACTGCAGTATAGCTGTGTTTGTGGCAAATATAACTTTGATTTATTGCTTGATTGATGATTTCAACTACCGCTGTGAAACCAAGAGGTTTTTTTTTTTCAACTTTAAATCAGAAAACACCAGAAAATATGTTCATTAATGTATCTGGAACCTTCTAGAAATGCATAAGGGGACTGAAAGGGGTATTTTACCAAGACTCACATGTAGTAATTTCCCTGGTGTGATTCACCTCAGGCCAAAAAAAAGTAAGAGTATTTGCTTATGCCTGTTTACCCCGTCTACCCTTTTCTCGGCAAATCGACGGAAGAAGCAGGCGCTTCTCTGGAGAACGGGGATCTCCTCCGTGTTTGCGGGCTCCGACTCAACCTTTGCTTTTCATTACCATGTCATGTGACTAGGCTGTCGAGTCAGGTGGCAAATGAATGCGCCCGAAAATACACTGGGGTGGTAATTAGAATATCATCCAAACACACTCTGTGAGGAAATCCGGGGGTGGGGGCGTCGCCTTTTCTTAGAATTTGGGTAAAAACAATATAATACCATTAAGACCCGGAGTTCTATTTTACTTGCCGTTTTTTTACAAGAATAATGGTCTTTTGATATTTAAAACTGGTGTAGGAAGCTCTCACTAACTGTTTTAAATAATTATATGGGGGAGTCATGAAGCAGCACCGGGGGGGCAGGCTGGGCCTGTAGCGTCCTGCTATATAAAAAGACCTGCTTCTTATGACCTGCAGCACTGAGGCGTGAGCCGCAAACACACTATTTAAGGAGCAGGGTGGGTGGGTATGATGTGTGTTTGTGTGTGTGTGTATGTGTATGTGTGTGTGTGTGCGTGTGTGTGTGTGTGTGTGGGGGGGGGGGGGGGGCAGTGTTAAAGGCCAAAGGAAGGAGGGTTTTTTAAGAGGTTTTAAGTAAACG
>JAODKE010000125.1:5291039-5302627 GCA_026779605.1 Mormyrus hasselquistii
CGGCGTAGCATATTAACAGGGAGGGACGGGGGGAGGGATTCACAAGATTTAAAGTACAGAACATAGGACAGTGAGAAATTGGGGGAGGAGGAGGGGGCTGGACACAAGGGTTAATATATATATATATATATATATATATATACACACACAATTGTAGTAACTTTGGCAACAGTTAAATAAAGTTTCACAATCTCTTAAAATTGTGTCACCATAATTTTGGCCACTAGTATAGGTCACCCAGTGCTCTGAACTGTCGAGGCATGGAGTCCGCAAGACCTCTGAAGGTGCTTACAACAAGACGGAATCCAATAAAGTGCAATTAAAGTTGCACCATTTACAAAGTTAGTATTAAACAGTCAGAAATAAACTGAAAAAAAGAAACTAGTCACAGGGTTAGTACACAAAAAAATTATAAAGAATACCTAAAGGAGATGAAGGATGACTGGCTGCCCAACCCTCTGTACCTGCTAACCATTTTATCATATCTTTGCAACAGTTAGCAGTGAGTTGGGTTGAGCTGTCACTTAGGCATCTGCTTAGTCAGGCAGTGTTGTGCAGAAGAGGTCAGCCGGAAGGCTGTCTGCAATGAGTCTGCTTCCAGGCGGCTCACGAGTCTCCTTCTGCTGATGTTGAAAGCAGGTGGAAGGGTGAGATGACGGAGGCTCTTTGCACCTGTGAAAATTCTCACGGGCACCGGCTTGGCCACCTAAACTGGTTGGCAAGGTTACCAGAAACAGCAGACATTTGGTATAAATGTAGAAGCTGAAAATGAATCGGTGTCATTTACAAAAGCCAAGAGGATACTGCAAATTTTAGGGACCCTTTAAACGAGAGCCTACAGTCATTTTGCATATTCTACCATACATCAGACTGTGGTTGGGATTGTACATGCTAATTAGTTTAGTCAAAGTGTAAGGAGCGGTGCCTTTAGGATGTTAGGTTAGGAGAACAATTTTGTTGTCTTTCCTAAATTTAATTGGATACTAATGATGTAATGGGAATTCTGTTTTAGGTTGGAGTCACGTTCTTTTCTGGGGTGTTGCGAAGCCGCAGAGAAGTGAGATGGAGTCTGAAGTGGATAGATGTGGCAGTAGTCTGGCTTGCTACACCCAGGCATGCAGTAATTTATCTGTACAACAAATAACATTCAGACAGTGTACAAAACAATTAAGAGATCTCTTATTCGCCAGAGAAACGATAAAATAATGTGCAAGGATGACTCACCTCAGCTTTATTTATTGTCACGCCATTATTCCTGTTGTCCCTGACTGTGATGTGAATACATTAACATTACTCTTTGAATGGTGTCGGTTCCCTCATTAATTTAGAAGACCTATTTATAACCCTCAGTCTGATGTGACCGCTGTGCCAAACTAGGCAAAAAAAAAAAAAAAAAAAACAAACATTTGTCACCTGCTAAAGGCTTGGTAAAATGTTTTGTATCGGCTGTACAGATGTTTCCTGTCAAAGTATTTACTCTCCCCCGATCTGTTTTAAGGTGCCTTGACGTGTCTTTAGCGTAGATCTTATTATGTTGCATACAAATTGTGCCCAGTATGCAGAGGTAGTTTATCACAAAGAATATTCCCACTGTGACAAGATAATGCACCACCTCAAAAATGGAAGTTCAAGAAAGTGGTGGTTTTATACCCGTGCTTGGTTGTGTCTGGGCTAATGAATTTGGTGATTAATTTGTTAGATTGCCTTGCTCCCTTTTATATAATGGAGTCGTTCCATTTTTCACACCTTCGGATGTTGTTTCAGTATTTAAAGGTTAAGGTTATTACATTTGATGGCAATTAGAGTTGGAGAAAGATCATCTGAACAAGGACATTTGTACGGTTCATTTGATCATTGCGGCAACTTAAATCTATATATAAGAAAAGTAAAAATGGCAAGAAGCAATTCAGTGGGGTTCTGAATTTCAAAATGAAAGTGAAAGTTTGGGCAGAGATAAAGTGCTTTGAAACAATGTGATGTGAACATGAGTTATGCAGGTAAAATCTGATCGAAATGAAAATGCATTGCTGTTTGAAACGTGTCCACAAGCTTGAAATAGTTGTATGTTTAACTTGCTGTGATCTCTATGCATATTATAATTACTATGTGGAAAACATTGCCGAAATTAGATCGTGTCAGCCGCTGTCTGATAAACCTTAACGTCAGAGTGGAGGCCGTTTTCATTACCCACAATGCACTGCATACCCCTCAAAAATATTTGCACTTTAGCAGCCGCTGCAGCGGCGAGGGCCGCAGGACCCTCTTCTCGGATCAGGAAATGAGTATCTGGAACAAATCCATATTCCGTCTTATCTCCTGGTGTAATTGATGTTATTCACAAATGTGCACATCAGTGGCCCTTGTTAAAAACCCCCACTAACGGATTTTCCCCAATCTCAGTTTCCTCCACGGGCGTATTTAACATTACGTTATAGTGATTCAAATTTAGGGCGCCTATAAAGTAGCAGAGTGTAGAAGCCCCGGGAACGATGACAGACAAAACGGCACTTGGAAGGGACTAAAAGCGAACGACATTGAGCTGACAGTCATTTGGAGGAGTGAGCCATGTCTGACGGCGGAGCGATGGCAGCGGCGTCTTCGAAGCGCCGGCAGAGTGATGCGTCTCAGAACATGCCACGTTACACCGAGTTTAGCTGTCATCTGTCACTTTGGCGAATGGTAACCGTTTGTCAGCTTGCTGTTTTTTCTTTTTGTCAGAATCAATATATTTATCAACTTTTATTGATGCAAAAAAAAAAACCCAGCAAAATAAAAGAACACAAAAATAGGCAGAGAATGAGAGGAGGTTAATTCAGCATTAACTGAACACGATTCCATAACTCTCTCGAGTAACCGGAGCTAATGAACAGCTGGTAACGGCAATGGATACATGGATCGGTAATGAATCTGTAATCAATGAATCCGTAATTTGTATCGCGATGGATACATGAATCTGACGTTACTTTTCATCTAAGTGCAACGGCAGTAAATGAACAGGGATTCTGCAACAGCTGGGTGCAGTAACTGCTATGCTGAAAATGATGGGGGAGTGGGGTGGGTTCACATTACTTTTTGTAAGGATCCGATGCACCAGTGGCGGAAGCTTTGATTAAATCGACAACCTAAAAAAAAAAAATAGAGCGTTCACATCTTCACATCTCTGGCTGAAGTTACCGTCGTTCCTCTGCCGAATCCCGAATTGTCAGACTTAAAGCTTAGGAAGGCAAAACCACCATGGAGAAAACAGTGTAACACTGCTTTTAACAAACGAAAGCTGCGAGATACATGGATGAAATACATGTGTATTAGCAGAACCCATACGGACGTATTTCGTATTGGTTAACACAATAGGACTCATTAGATCGGCCCAGATATTTTTAAAAGAGAGTCTGCTTTCAATAAAAATCAAAAGCATTTCAGACTGTTTACGCAGGCCATTATTTTTTGGTGTGCATGGTGCAGTGTCAGTCTTAGTGAATAGTGTGATCTTTCGGTCAGTATCCCTTTCACTGAAAGGTTACAGAAATATTCCCTCTTTTTACGGGTTGTGAGCATAAACTGTGCTTTTGACAAAGGGCTTACATGGAAAGTGGATACATTTCAATGTGTATGCTGAACTCATCTGGACAGAGCCTTAGAACGGCTTACATTTTTTTCTTTTTTTATGGACAAACCAAACATGTCCTTTAAAAGGATCCCTAACACTTGCAATAATAGTAAGTCTTATAGATGAAGACATTTTTCACAGTACATCTTTTTTTACTCCGCATGACTATTGGTCTGTTTTTCTGACTCTCACCTGCCCCTTTCCTTTCAAATCCATGCTGGAAAATATGATTGAAAAGGTTTCGTTTCGCATGGTAAGCTTTGAGATTATTGCATTGTGCGCCTTGCTGAGATTGCCTTTGTAGGGAACATCTGGCTCTCTACAGACAACAAATATCAAATGATTGACTTTATTTCTTTGTTTTTTTTTTCCTGGTTCCATCATACTGCAAGAAAATTACTCACCATACTGTGGACCTGCGTGACTTTAGTCATTTGATTTACAACACACAGAAAAACGATATTTTGTTTCCTTCAACCGATTTCCCACTTTAATGTCATATTTCTTCTTTGATTCTGTCTTTGTTTTGATCATCACAGGTTTACATCTCCCTCGCATCCTTTTGCATCATAATTATTTCATTTTATCGTGCCTTTGCTACCCATCCAACCAGCGATGCCTTTGATAATCCAGGCCTCAAACTCACAATTGGGAAAAAAAACGGATTTAGAACAGACTGAAACCTGCACCGGCCACCATTGGCCACCTGAGTCGAAACGTGAGCTAGTTGGCAGGCGGGCCAGTCGTGCGACAGATCCCTCCAGAGGAGACAGCCAGCTGTCCGGTGCTGAACCACGGTGGCCACAGCCTGTATTCATTACCCTGGAGGTGTGCCATTGTCCGATGGCAGGTGGACGGCATAGGAGGGAGACGCAGGCACGGCAGAGGGGGACGATGTCCTGCTGCTGGTCAATTCTCACCCCAGTCCCCCGTCCCGCGTGGTGGGATGCCGCCACATGCCCTGATCACATGGTTCAGCGGTTTCTCATAAAGCCCCCTGACCTGAACTGTGATCTGTACTTAACTAACCTTAGACATCTCATTTGAGAAAGTGTGAAGAGGTCAAAGAAGCTCCATAACCTGCTGTAATCTCTCGTACAGTCTCCTAGCGCTGAACTCATCCCAGTTCCCTGCCTCCAGGACTCAGACCACTTGACCATGGCTGACAACTTCAACTTTATACAGTTATTGAAAATAAAATTTTAATACACCGATTGATTTATTCTATTGCGACCTAACATGATCAGTGTGACACTATTACAAAGACACACACAGGGTTTGCTTTTGTTAGTCATTTAATTATGCAAATGATGGTAGAATGATGGTGGCATGGCAGAGTAGGGTTATGGCTCCAGGTTCTATGGGGGCTTGGGTTTGAATCCCACCGCTGTCAGGAATTTTGGGGGGGAGCAGTGTGGGGCTGGCTCGGCAGGTTAGGTCTTTGTGCCTGTGATCAGAAGGTCGCTGGTTTGACTCCTGTGCTTGGCAAGGTAGTCAAACGTCTGATGGGTCCTTGAGCAGGACCCATAACCATGCCCCCCCCATCCCCATCCCGGCCCCTGCTCCATGGATGCTGGATAAATAGCTTATCCTGCACTCAGACTCCTAGCTGCACTTTCAACTGTATATGTGTGTGTATGTCTCAAAGGATTCATTTTACTCTTTCACATTTTCAGTGTTATAGGTTCAAATCCCAACTCCACTCCATGTTAGTGGCGCATTCAGGTTCTCTCTGTGTCATGTATGTTTCTTCTGTTTCCTTGTGCCACCCAAGGACATGCAGTTAGACTATCAGGCACCTGTGCACTGTGATGGCCTGGTATCCAGTATCCCCACCCCCCTGCATTGTGCTGCTTGCTACAAAATGCAGGCCTCTCTGTGACCCTGATCAGGACACGGTCGAAGACAGGTGGCTATTTCTCTTTGCAAGATCAACAAGGACAGAGGTGACATTTCACAGTGAAGAAACCCTTAAACTAAAATATTTATTTCAACACGCATGAAACTAACGCAGGCAAGTGAAACTTGAACAGAAAAAAAACTAAACTGGATTTGGGAGGAATATTAGGAATCTTGTCGGGTTTACTGGACACAGAAACAGATTGTACCAACTGAGAGTTCTTTTAGTCACAAATGAGGGACAGATAAAATGGTTCCACGTTTATAACCCGCTAAATCACTCTCTTCAGACATCTGTCTCCCATATTTCCTTTATGAAACAATGCCACAAAGCACCCCAACAGAAATGTTACAGCATTACAACTTTCTCGACCCCGGTGTCCGTTGATGTAATTTAATGCATTATATAACCTTGAGAATCCGCTATTTCTGCATTTTTTTCCAATAAGTGCTCAGATTTGCATGGAGCTGTTAATTCCTATTAACTGCAACATTGTTTCCATGATTGCTTTAAAAGACATTTTCTGCAAAGAGAACGTTGTGGCGGCTGGCCAACCATGCCTCTCCCACCTGGTGCTTCCTGGCTGACTTACCTGCGCGAGGGCTCGTTAAGCTAACTTGGGAGCCAGCTAATTAACCAGCTCCCTGACGGGGGATTCTCAGTGCTGCTGGAGGGAGCGAAGAGAGAAGCAGACTGTGAAGTCCTATTGTTTGCACCTCGTACGCAGAAGAGTATTCTTGTTTGTTCTACTTTTCAGGTTCTTCCTAGTGGGTTTCCACTGAAAACATCCCAACACATCTGTACCAGGTTTTTGGTGTTCTTCATTGTTTGGCTTGTTCTCGATTGGCTCAGGTATGCTGATAAGTGGAAGGGAGCAAAATGTGGGGCGTTTCTCAATACCAAGAACACAGATCGTACTTGTGGTCTTGGAAAGACTGGCCTCCCAAGAACAAACTTGCGGCACAATGAGTCATGAGGTAAGTCTTGTTTGATGAGGATGCAAAAGCTACGTATCCTTGATATTTGGGGCGGGGCAAGAACAATATCTGTGAATTTTTACCATCCTCTGTACTTCTGTTCTTCAGAATTGGAACTGGTCTTTGGCAAGGGAACATGAGAACACAAGTATGGTCAAGTATGCTTAGTATGAAACGGCCATGGACTGTCGGGGCATCTTCGAGGTCTGGATTGAGAAAAGTTGCCTTGGTACATTCTGTTTCTAAATTCCATTTATTTCTCCCTGAAAGACCAGCCTAACGTGACCCAACCAGACACCATTTCTCAGTGGAGTTGTACGGACCGAGTGAGTAAAACCGCAGCTGAAGGGACATGTGATATAATTACTTTTCCCTTCGTGAAAGCGGCCACAGGTGGGTGAGCAGGAGGTGGCCGGAGGCTAGGTTTTGCAGTGAGGAGACGAAGGGTCCATTACGCAAAGAGGGGTCAACCACGGCCCCCTACAAACGTACAACGCATCACCGTGTGGCAGCAAAGAGGTATTTATTCTGCAGTAGGCTGAAAGGTTGACGCGACTTGGGGAGTTTTTAGTCAAATTTAGAGGGGCATGAGGGACATCTCAAACTGAACCTGATCGCCATCATGAGAAGAATCCCTCCCAGCAAGACTGTGAAAATGGCAGCATGATTTATGCATTGGGATGCCCTGTGGGTCATGCGTCCTCCTTTCATTTATGATAAATTATGTTTCCTGTTGTGCGCCCTTTTGACATTTTTTATTTTTTTTTGCTTTGTGCTCTGGAAAAAAATTAAATAAATAAAAGGCAAGGGGAATTTGAGCTTCATTGGTACGTCTGGTCTCCCTCATCCTCCCTGGGATACTCGTCCGACAATGAAAGCAGCTGAGAAAGGTAACCTTTGCATTATTCATTGACTTTTGTCATTTTTTTTTCTATTCTATTTTCAGAGACATGGGGATTTGGTAAAACTGGTAGTCAGTGCACATGTTTCATCACTTTTTATTATTTTCATTACCGGACTGTGACATGATCTTGCATTTAGCTTAGTTCATAAATGCATTGTGTTGTGGACTTTCAAAGAGCTATAACTCTTTGATGTGGTTTGACATTTTTCTGTTCAGCCCATGCAATATGCTTGTCTATAAATGTCTAACTACACACCCGTCATGTCAATCCTCCCTTAATGTAGTGTGTGTTTTTTCTGTCAGAGTGTAAGGGACAGTACTTCAGTTAGCTGCTACAGTATCTTATCTTTTCGCACGATGATAGCTCTGACAGGTAAGGCCTGCTACGTTTAAGCAATCTTCACCTCAGGAATCAGGGATATGGACCTCTTATGATTTCTCGAAACTCATGATAAGTGGACAATGCACTGTGGTAAATCAATTTTAACAAGGTACTATTGCTAAAATGTTTACTGAACCTGGCTGCCACAGGGGTCACGTGGTGCTTTGTTCATGCTAGGGTGTTATCAGAGAGTTTGAAGCTGAGCTTGATCCAAAGATGTTCTTCGTCGCTCCATTCCTGACATTGATTGATGGCATTTTATAATTAAACCAGATGTTTCCCCAATTGAATTATCTTGCCCAGTCTACATTAATGGTCTGCTTTCTCTAATATGTGCATAGTAATCTAATGAGTTCCATTATATAAGTTGTAATATTTATAAATACAGACAAGACATTTCAGAAAAGAGCCCTTCATCGACTGCATTGCATATCCTCAACATAATTGCCGGTGAATTTAAACATCAGTGGGAATAATTAAAATGTGCACAGTGATCAGTAATTTAAAAAAAAAACACATTCAAAAAAATCTATTGCTGTTCAGCATAAGCACTAAGCTAATTGAAACACAAAATTGGCACCAGGCATAATGTAGGTAGGACATGCACAGTCATGTTTAATTTTGCCCTCCTATAATCCGTTAGCAATTAGCACTACATAAGATGGAGGGCAGCAAAAAAGAAATAAAGGAATCTGGCTTGTTTCTCCGGTCATGTGACTGAAATGGATGGAACTCATGCATCGGGGTACACCATCTGAGCAAAGGGCAGGAACACCAGCTCAGTGTGCCCCTTAAACTGACCTTTTCACCTAGCTGAACATTTCGCTTCTCGGAGTCAATGTCATGTTCGAGGAGAGCCACCTGCCCCGCCCGCGGCAGGATCCCGCCCCAGCCCTCGGCCCAGTTGGCTTTTAGACGCAGCCCATTAGTCCTCCAAACAGCACCCAGCTAGACGTCATTAACGAGGTGAACTTTGCACTCGGCTCCAAATGATTTGCTATCGCACCATAAAAACTCTAGCTGGGTGCCCTTGTCCCGCATCCTCCAACTTCACACATTCTTACCTTACATGCAGAACTTTCTACATACTGCGGCCCCATATGTCTACAAGCGTTGCGCCTTAAAAGTATATTCTGTGTATTTTCTCGTTTTACGCTCTCGGTGATTTACTGTTTTATGTACGATATGTATTCACTAAAACACATACGCACAGCACCTAAAAACACAGGGAAAAACCTACAGGGAAATTTTTCAGTTGAGCAAGTGGTGCTCCAGTTTTCTCCCTGAGGAGGGTCTTCGTTTAGATGTGACCTTTTCAGTTGTGCCACTGTTCGTAACAAAACAGGATGTTATTTTCAATTGTAAGTAGAGCCTGCATTTAGTTAGGCACACATTTGGGAAACAGAGCAGCTAAGCCAAACTGTTAAAACAGTTTTTAAGAGATATTAAGAAGAACGTGAGCTTGGCAGCTTGCCAGGGCTGAGAGGACACTGTGGGATCACAGCTGCTTTATGACAGAGATCCCCCCCCCCCCACCCCTCCAAACCAAAACCATGAACAGGAAAAGAGGTAGAGGACTCGTGGAATATGGATACCTTAAGTTTCTTATCCGGGGCTGTGACAGTATGTGGGTCTTTAAATCCTACAAACCCAGTTTGGAAAGTTTTCCCATAAACGGCAGCCTGGCTAAATGTTAGGGTTGTGGGTTTGAGCCTCCCCATTGGACAAACAATGTGGGATTGTAGGTTGCTAGTTCAAATCCCAGCAGAGTGACTTCACCGTTGGGCCCCTAGCCCCAATTTCTCCAGGGATTGGCTGGCCCTGCTAAATAAGTAAATCTAATGTAATACCTAGGGATAGTCTACAAATGAACCTCAAAAATAAATAATACAATAACATATAGTGGTGAACTGCATTTTATTAACTGCAGTGTGACTCTTAGGTTTGGGGTATGTGAGGAGTTTGCACATATTCCCCATATCCGTGCATGTTTTCTGCTTCCAAAAACACTAAATTAGGTGACGCGGTGTCTTTAAATTGCCCATCGTGTCAGACTGTGTGAGCATGTGCCCTGTACCGACTGGCATCCCATCCAGAGTACCTGCTGCCTCATGCCCCCTGCTTCTTGGCTTGGGCTCCAGGTCTGTGATCCTGCCCTAGATAGAAGATGGATGGATGGATGGATGGATGGATGGATGGATGGATGGATGATGGGTGGATAATGGATGGATGGATGTACTTCATTAAATCACCAACCCTGTACTTGACCTCTCCCATCTCCCTGGGTGTGTCCAAATTCAACAAAGTTCGCAATGCAGAAAAGCCGACATAGTGGTTTTACATCTGGGTGCCTTTTGACTGCTGTAGACCGTCGCAGAGCTATGCATTTGTTAAGCTTTATACTCACTATTATTAATCTGGGACAAAAACAGCATTTTGCAGTCTCTAGTCCAGGTCTTGAAATTGTTTATTCATATTTTAGTTTTATATTCTAATGCAGACTATGGTTGCTTTTGATAAACTTTCATGAGTTTTATGAAAATACGTATACTTGCTTGTTTGGTAATTCAGGTGAAAAGGAGCGTGACCACCCATTTAGGCAGGACCAGAGTAGGGGTACGGATTCATTTTAGCTCGAACTCAGTTTTTAATTAATTTTAAATAGTGTTTCATATTAGGTCACCTGGAGTTCTCAGGTACCAACTGGGTGTTAATTGGAATTTATTAAACATGATTCCCTAAATCCTGTAAGCTTGTGGCCTTCTCAGACCAGGGTTAAACAACCCTGAAAAAGTCAAATGTTTACAAACTTTTTCATTTCTTGTGAGATACTAAGTGATTAGAGAGGCTAAACTAAGGTTTCTGCGGGTTACAATCCTGTTTTGACCTCCATCTCAGAATTCCTTGAATAAAAGGACTATGTAAGCTTTTAAAAATGTACACATTACAGGTAGCTTAACACTGTTATTTGTTTTCCCAAGAAAAGTCTAAACAGACCAGGTAGCATGGCTTAAATGTAGACATAGGGAATTGTTTTCCAGGAAGTTAATAGAAATTCAAAACATGAAGTAGCCATATATATTTTTATATTATTATAAATCAAACACTCTTCTGCTGTAGTTCGCAGAATCCAATCAGCCAGTAACTCTAACAGACAAGTGCAACCTCAAGTAATTATCATAATTAAAGTTGGAAGAGGAAGTCCAGAGGACGATATTTAAATGGGTGTTTTACATGTACTGCTTATGGCCATTTCCTGCCATTTCGTGCTCACGGTGCTCTGTCCGATGGAGCTGTATTTGCCACTACGCCAAAAACAATAGCCCGATGCCATTTAATTAAAAAAGGGGACTCACCTTCCATCTCTTCAGCACACCTGTTCCTGGCTGCATGTTCGCGCGTTTTATAACCACTGGGACTCTGTAGATACAGGGACCGTTGGATAAAGGGGACCATGTCACTCTGAATCTGCTTCTTACAGTACATGCAGTATTATCCATCCAGTTCCAGAACTTTTTATCAGGGAGGGGGGCTGGTCGGAAGAACAGCAAGGCAGACAAGGTGACAACCTGGAATCATGTCAGCCCAACAGCATCGGATCGCTTTTATTGCGCATATACAGTACGAGTCCATAGCCGTTACTATAATATACATTTTATAATAAAATATGTGTCTACACGCCTTTACATGCTTTTACAGGTCATATTACCTGGTCACTTGTGAAAAAGCAGGTGCCCCTCCTCGCAGTAAAAGCAACCAGCGTGTATATATATATATATATATATATATATATATATATATATATATATATATTTTCT
>JAODKE010000125.1:5302792-5336433 GCA_026779605.1 Mormyrus hasselquistii
AGTGAAATGAAGGCGCGTGAAAAAAGATGCTAGAAAATACTGGGTGTGGGGGGGGGGGGGGGGGGGGGGGGGGGGCATGATATGTTTTCATGGGGCCCAAAATCTTTAGCAACGACTCTGACGGCATGGAGTGAAATGTACCAGTATGCGGTCCTGAGACTTTGCAATAAAGTTTAACAAATTAAATTAACACATAAAATTTAAGAGAAATATGAAAATGCTAAGCAGTGATGTAATAAAAAAAAATAGAAATCATATATCCCAAATAAAATCAAAAAATAGGTGCATTCGGGAATTCATGCAATCATCTAACCATCTGGCCTCCTCTGACATTAAAATAGGCATTCACTGTTCATTATATTTATGGGGCTGTTTTTATCTTTCGGTGTATCAATTTGTTTCGTACAGCCCTATAAAGGAAAATAAAAACTGTATGGTGCTGAAAGACGCCTTACTCACTAAGGACATTTTCTTACACGAGACACAATTTTCTAGAAAACATTATAGGGGCTCACAGCAGCCCAGGAGGGCGCCATCGGGGAAAAAGCGTTTACTTAATTTTAAAAGGACACAAAATTTCACTTTGAAGAGACAGCGGCGACGCTGTGTGTGTCATTGAGCGGAATGACTTGGCTATTGATTGGTGCGCTTTCAAAGACCCGCACTGCCGGGAGCGAAGGTGCCCGATTCACCGCGCCGCGCACTCGCACATTCATCAGCACACGCACCAAACTGCGTTTGATTGATTAATTAATTAATTGATTGATTGATTAATTTAAAAAGGTACCGGTCATTTAGAAAGGCAGCGCGGCGAGGAAATGCATTTGAGGACGTTTTGACTCGCTATATAAATGCTTGGCAGTAAAGAGCACGGAGCGTACGTGGCGCTGACTGCTGTAATCCTCAAATTTAACGCCATGCCGTTCGTAAAAGTACGCTAAGCGCCCTCACCGTACCACGATTATTAAAGTGCTCCAAAGATCTGCGGCTCTCAGAAGCTCCATTCATTCAAACACGCTTCCTCTCATAGGCAGTTTGTACGTATCACATTACACAAAAGAAAATGTTAGCCTCTTCGTCTGTGCTAATTCACTGTGTCTGTTGAAAACGCCTTAATACCAAGTCGTGGCTATTAACCGCTCCAGAAAAAAGGAAAAGACAAAGTAAGAAAAGATATAAAAGAGGAGTGTAAAAAAACACATTATCATAGTCACACACATTATAATTACTTCTTGATAGCCATTAATGTAAAGCTTTTAATAAATCTTGGCATATCTTTAGGGAACCAATAAGGATGATATCAACTGTGATATTGCCTAACTGATTGCAATATATTACAAACTGTCAAAGGAGTATTTGAAAGTAGAAAATCTTCAGCTCAGTAACACAAGAAGAATTGCTTAGCTGCTGTGATGTAAAAAAAAAAGTGATATGTTTCACAACAGCATCTTATCAGAAGGTGCCTGTCCTGGGAAGTGCAGCCTGATGTTGGGACTTGAGCCTCAAGCACTCCCGCTCCCAGCTGTCCTCAAAGGGGCCCCACTGGCACCAGAAATGAGATGAAAACCTATACTTGGAAGCCCTGGGGCCTGTATCAAAAAGCCGGTTCAGTGAAGTCAGGCTTCGAAGATAGGTTTCAGCTTAACTAAGCCAAACAAATGCAATCCAAGATTAGTGGTATCATGACACTGCCTACCAGCAATCTACCGTATATGGATAAAACTGCCGGGACTCCTGTCTCATTCAGAACCATGGCTGCTGCCATTGTAATAAGTCAGTTTGCGAAATTTCTTCCCTGCTAGATATTCCATGGTGAACTGTAAGTGGTATTATTGCAAAGTGGAGGCATTTAGAAACAACAGAAACTCAGCCACAAAGTGTCACACCACATGAAATAACAGAGTAGGGTTGCTGAGTGCTGAGGCGCATAGTGCTTAAAAGTTGCGAGTGCTCTGTTGGCTCAGTAACTGCAGAATTCCAAACGTCCTTAGGCATTAAACCCAGCAAAAAAAAACTGTGCACCAGGAACTTCATGAAATGGGCTTCCATGGCTGAGCAGCTGCATGCAAGCCTCACATCACCAAGTGCAA
The DNA here is from genome assembly GCA_026779605.1 of Mormyrus hasselquistii. NCBI lineage: Eukaryota > Metazoa > Chordata > Actinopteri > Osteoglossiformes > Mormyridae > Mormyrus > Mormyrus hasselquistii. Next base: position 5,304,883 of record JAODKE010000125.1, read on the forward strand.
TGCCAAGCGTCAGATGGAGCGGTATACAGCATGCCGCCACTGGAATGTGGAGCAGTGTAAGCATGTTCTGTGGAGTGACAAATCACGCCTCTCTGTCTGATGGAGTCGTCTTGGTTTGGCAGATGCCAGGAGAACGTTACCTGTCTGACTGTATGGTGCCAACTGTAAAGTTTGGCAAAGGAGGGATAATGGTATGGGGCTGTTTTTCTGGGGTTGGGCTGGGCCCCTTAATTCCAGTGAAGGGAACTTTTAATGCTTCACCATTGTGGAACAGTTCGGAGAAGACTCTTTTCCATTTCAGCATGACTGTGCCCCAGTGCACAAAGCAAGGTCCATAAAGATATGCTTGGGTGAGTCTGGTGTTGAAGAAATTGACTGGCAGAGCCCTGACCGCAACCTCATCGAACACCTTTGGGATGAACTAGAATGGAGGTTGCAAGCCAGGCCTTCACGTCCAACATCAGTGCCTGACCGCACAAATGCTCTTCTGGATGAAAAAATTCATTCCCACAGGATAGAATAAACGGACTAATGGTCATAAAACTAAATGTAACAGACATGTTCAGTAAGGTGTGGCTTCAGGAATGCTCTATGGAGTACAATGCACACCACTTGATTTTCAGTTTATGTTTTGCAATATATATTTTTTTTTATTATTGCACTGTGTCTATTCACCACAAGTGAATGTAAGACAGCGACAGCAATTGACCGTGAAGTGCACATGCGTACGTACAAATGTTAATTACAATTTACCCGTAAAGTAATCTGGAAAACCAAGGGCTGTGCAAGAGTGTCTGTCAGCTCTACATGCTGAACCAATACCTCGCTACAGCAGAGATTGCCATTTTCGTAGCTGTTAATAATATTTAGCATAAATAGCGAATGGGTTTGGAATACAAAAGAGACTGGTGTGCATCTCTACCTGTGGACACTAAATATCTGTGATTAAAAATTGCCTGGCTTGCTTGTTGAAAGATATTATGGCTGGATGAGAGAATATTGAATATACAGTTAACTTTACTGCAGTCACGGGATTCATAAGGACAAGCCGTTTTGAGAATTTGAGAAATTCGTTATGTCTAGTAATAGAGTGACTTTGTCTCTTTGATTTGTCTCTTTGATTACTGTTTGAAATCCATGATCCAGAAAGCTACTGTAACCCTTCTCTGGAGAAATTTTGCTCTGCAGCATGAGTTACCATGGTAATATATCCTGCTAAGAAGTAACCAGGTTCATGATATTGAAAAGCCAGAGTTACCGCTACTTATCCTCAAATTATCCGACTAGGCAAGCGATCCGGTTTAGTGATACAAGCCCATGGTGGTGAGATGCAGGGCCAGCAGTTTCCAGCACTGTGTTTTTCTGTTTGACAGTGGTCTCTAACCGCTTGTTCACAATTGACAGTTGATCTCCAACACATCCTTAGTCCCTGGGCGAAATCTTTCTTTGTGAATTGGTAACTATCCAGGTTGTTTTTATGTAAAAGTACTGCTCAATTCATCCTCTAAAACAGGGTGGAGCTCCCATAGCTCGATGGAAGCGACCCTTGTTTAATACTGTAAGTAGAGTGTTGTGCTAACAATGCAAATGTTATGGGCTCAAATCCCAGCGAGCAAGCATGAATTGTTAAGGGTCTTGATCAAGGGCCTAACACATGACTATTCGGTAACGGGATTTGAACCAGCAATCTTCCGATAGGGGCACAAGCATCTGCCAAGGCACACACCGAATTTCGCGCTTTAATGGTACGCAGTGGTATATTTGCATTCTTTGGCGGTCGTGTCACTGGAGTCCATTTTAAACGTGACAGACACCTGCCGGTATAATTACACGCACATGCTCATGAACATTAAGTAGCGGGGTGTGGCCCTTGGCAGCTGTTAATGCAGAATGGAGGACAGGTAACCCCTCTCTAAATAATAACTGCTGCTCGAAACTGTGGAGTTACCCCTCCCTCCCTGCCATGATGGCCAAAGCATGACTGAATATCTACAAAGATAAGACTGGCCCCCCTGGAGCAGATGGGGGCACACAAAAATGTTAAGATATTGCACTCTTGTCGATGGACATAAAAGCCAGTTGTATCATTGGGCTGTAATCCTCCATTCATTATTAAGTATGGGCTCACGGATCAGATTCCTCTGCGGATAGCAGGTGATATATCTTAGCTCAGAAGCACAGAAATGCAGATTTGAACCTCCCCGAAACGTGGCGTCAGCTGCTTGGTTCCTGAACCGCTTCTCCCCCTGCTGGCAGCCAAGGTAGGGTGCAAGCTGTCATGAATAACAAAAGCTGAGATCTTGCTTTTGATGGTCTCCACTGTTCGCTGAGGTGGACTGCACCACAAAGAAAGGGCATTTTCCCTTTTCTTCATTATGAACCCGGGGGAGGGGTGCGAGAGGCCCAAACACAGCAGATTTCGTATCCTGAAAATGACAGAGTCCCCAAAAAAAGATGCTGCGCTTGCATACTCACACGCCACAATTTCTCCAGCAGAGGCAGAAATTCTCCTAAACAGGATAAAACTCCCTCACTGTGGAATCAGGACTGAGACACTGCAAATATGGAAGCGCCAAGGAAAAAAGCCAATTCGGGACACCTCCACGAAATCAATTCGGAAGTGCCAGATAAACAGAGAGTAAGTGTAGGTGTTTTATACCAGCGGGGTACTTCTGTATTTTTTTTTATCTCGGTCAACTGCGTGTATGAATGAAATAGAACATGCCACACTTTGATGCATGGTGAGAAGAAAATTGCCTAAAATTAATATATGAATTTCAGTTACACTTAATTACAGAATTCCTGAAAAATAATAGCTTTTCCTAGTTTGACCGTTTCATAGACTACTGGAAATTTAGCCTACTTCCAAAGTGAATAGGCTTTTTTTTCCTTAGCCGGATAATTATTTTGTTGAAAATAGGTAGTATAACCAATTTGTCTACGTTTGTAAAAATTGAATTATGCAAATAATCAGATGGTTTATTTTTCTTTTTATGGAATGTTTTAGACTCCTTAGATCAAAATTAACGCCCTTCCAAAAAATCCTCACTTACTAACTCAAAAACTTAACCATTTCCTATTTCAGTATTACTTAAAATGCAACCAACGGTGCATTAAATAATAACATCCGTAGTCTGCACGATACCATTAATATGTATTAAACCATAGCATTAAATATTAACTGAAAACATTTTTAACTAACCTTCAGTAGGTTTGCTGTCAGTTGGTGTTTGGTAACTATTTTTGCAGCTTTTAAAAACTCTTCTGTGCCTCCAACCATTAAGATAAATAGCCTTATGAAGCTGTATTATTATTATTATTATTATTATTATTATTATTATTATTATTATTACTACTACTACTACTATTATTATTCAGCATTTATTTGCATCCGACATAAAGGGAAAGGACTTCAGCGATAGGCACTGGGTGAGTGACCCGTAAAGGTGGACCTTAGCACCATCCCTCACCCAAACGCCTTGTCAGGCTCCTTTTCCAACACAGTTGATCGGCAGTCAGCCACTACTCTTGGCAGGATGGAATCGCTTTACCCATCAATATCTTATGTTTGTTTTATATCGCAAGCTGTGAGCATTTTCATAATAGCGTGGGCGGTGCAATTAACAAGCAGTCCTTAAAATGACTGAGCCAACCAGCCTACTCAACCCGTCGGTATGAGCAGAGAAGTGAAACGCAGGACCTGAGGAGAAGGTGACGGGGTAAATGATTATGCCGGTAAGATGAATGATGCAAATAGGCTTTTTTCCTTCCAGGTATATTCAAATCGTCCTCCAGATTCCTTTACACGTTCTTTTGCATTAACCCTTTAGACCAGGGGTGTCAAACTGCAGTCCTGGGGGGCCCTGTGTAGCTTAGTTCTTTCCCCGTTCCACCATAAATGATTCAGCTCAAGAGCTGTGTGGTAATTAGCACAAGGAGCTGAATAAGGTGTGTTAAATGAGGGGAAACCCAAAAATGTGCAGGGCTTCAGCCCCCCCAGGACTAGAGTTTGACACCGCTGCTTCAGACAAACTACAGCACGTTGAGCAGGACTAATCAATATTTAGGACTAGTCTCAATATTGGTTTGGCACAAAACTTTGGCATCCTGTCCGAACCAGAGTGGCATTAATTTAGAGCAAATTCAGTGACCCACCCCTGTTGCCCCTGCCATCACTGCTTACTGCTGTTACTATCATAATAATAATCGCGTTGCCCTAATCATGTTGTCTTTTAAGCTCTCTTTGTACAGCATGCCGATATAATGGTTTAGCACACTTAGCCCAGTGATTTTCTGTTTGCTCCTTCTTTATCAGAGCTGATACCTTAATACACTCAACCATGTGGCTCAATGCACATTTAATGCACTCATCCCTGCAAGTCGATGCATGTTTCAATGCACTCATCCCTGCAAGTCACTCGTGCAGCTCAGCGTACGTTTTAATGCATTCTCATTGCACGTGGCGCGCAAATGTTAATTCATAGAAAAGCATGAATTAGAAATTAGTCAAAATCACCGGGAGCATGGCATCAAAATCACCGGGAGAATTGCATCAAAATCACCGGGAGAATTGCATCAAAATCACCGGGAGCATTGCATCAAAATCACCGGGAGAATTGCATCAAAATCACCGGGAGCATTGCATTTCCGATGTACTGTAACATGTAATATTACTAGAAATATGATGAAAGTAAGCAGGCTGTGGAGAGTACAGTTATAAAATGTTTGATAATTAGGTAAAAGTACCTTGAGCAGCAAGTATTGCAATAATGTTATTTTTTTTATCCCTGGGGGGCACTGTGTTAATCTATTAACTGCTTTAGATAAGTGTTATCGAAGTGGCCAAATATAATGTGTGAGTTTTGCAAACATACGTTAACCCACATAAAGACTTAGAAGGAAAAAGAAAATGACTTATTTTTCCATCTGTTCTGCTAACTCTGCCGAGGAATGACCTTTTCCGGCAGCTCCGGATAATGCTTCCTATTCTCTCCCGAGCTCACGGCAGTCATTTACCGCTAATTGTGGGGCAAATTGCCAAACAGATGGACGAAATGGGACACCCAGCGCAGCCCCCGCTTCCAATCAGCCTTATTGCAGGTGTCGCTGGCCCCAGTTTATCCAGGTAAACAACAATACTGCCAAATCATCTGATCGTAAATAGAGCTGTTTGTGCGAAAGTAAAAGAAATGGCAAGACAAAAGTCAATATATTTAATTCTTTATCTAATATAACATATAACTATGTATCAACCAGAACTCTATATATAATGGCTGGATATCCCAGCATCTCTTCTGGCCTGTAATCTGAGGTCGTTCCCTTCTTTGTGTGCACTGGCTACTGAAATCTTACCTTCACACAGACTACCAAAGGCACTGCAGACATACGTTTTAGGTCCACTGTAAACAACAAAAAAAACAGCTTTCATTAGAATTTATTTAATAAGCTCGACCGCTCTGGCTAGCTTCAAATGTATCCACTTGGAAAACCACTATCATTAGATTTAGCTGGTGGTGTAGAGTAACATGCTAGTCGCTGTATTTTAATATGAGCACTAATTCACCAAATATGAATGAACGTAAGTAAGGAAAGCTTACTGTTTGAAAAGCACACATACTCCATGCCATGAAACATCCCCTGGATGCGAGAATCAGCTGAGTGATGCTGGTAAGTACAGTACCACGCAAATCACACATTTGCCCCCAATGTTTTAGAGCCGCCTGTTGGCCAAAAGCAGTCACTACACAAGCAGGGGCAGTAGACCCCAAAGTGACTTTTTGAGTGGGGGCTCCCAGAAACAGCCAAATCTGAATGGGTTATATGCACTTTGTTTCTGCTACTCACTACTCCAGTGGTTCCAATCAATTTTCCGAAACGGTCTTGTGGTAACTTTCATCAGCATCAGCAGAGTGGATCCCACGTCTCTCAGGAATAATTGCTTTCTGAGCCAAGGCCCTGAATAACAGTGATGTATGGCTTTCTTATGTAAACTGTCTGCCTGATTGTTTTGTGAAAAACAATCAAACACTTGTCATATTTCAGACAGATAGATGGTGTATAAAATAGACACCATCTGTTTATATGACAGCAGGACTAAACACTGTGAGTGATTACAAGGGCTTCACGCTTTCCAGCAGTTTCAGTGAATACCCTATCTATCAGTGAAGGCCCAGATAGCTATTGCTAATTGCTGTTCCAGTGTAGAGTGAAGGGATCCGACTGACAGTCAGAGGCACTGTATTACCACTGCATTACACATTTTATGTGGGCCCTGCAAGAAACTGTTTTCAATACCAACTGATAGGATTTACAATCACTGGAGTTAAACGTGTCGTGTTTAGTACGCCAGGACTGATGCCCAGGGGCACGTGAGGCATATGGCGGGAGAATTGCGATTTTCCATGACTTTGGTGATTTGACTTGAAATGTTGAACCAATGGGAAATCAGAAATAGCTTACATTTGAATCATAAGATCAGGGTTCCCATACAGCAATAATATATGGGTCACAGAAGGGCCTAGAACCTATCCCAAGCCACACCATTTATATCTATTTATTGAGCTCACACTTTTATCCAAAGTGACAGACAGTTGAAAAGGGTCAGCCAATCTCTGCAGCAGTTGAGTTTAAGGGCCTTGCTGAGGGCCCAAACAGTGAAATCGCTCTGCCAACCACAGTACTTGAACCTGCAACCTTCTGACCTGACTATAGGCTCAGCGTTCTAAACCACTGAGTCACACACCACATCACAATCTTACACCGTGTCCAAAATCAGAGACACTACGTAACCAAACTGCAGGTGAGGTGATGATTATGTGGATATATTAAAATGATGTGGTTTTATTAAAACTGGCTATGGGTGGCCAATATATTACTATGTATTATTAATTATTACGATTATTATAATTACCATAGTCCTTGTTTTATTTATCCTCTTCAGGTCATTCCTCCGTTCACAAATAATATTTGAATAAGCCCATATTCCATATTATCTGGATGCAAAATCATGACCCGTCCCTCTTGAAAAAATAATGCGCCGTTCAATAATTAATGTCCTCAGACGGCGCACGTATGAAATCTATACAGCAGGAAGAGGACTGGCAAAAAATCCAGGTCAGCTACGAAAGTAGCCCTTAACAGCATATGCTGACTCTCAGATGATGATCCGCTGGCACGCGTGACTTGTCTCCGCATCTTATGACGGTGGCGGCCGTCGTGACGTCCTCGGGCCGTCGCCTGACGCGCCAGATCAGAGCCATTTCCTTGCAGTGCCTGCTGAAAAACATACACATAAAATATTAAAAGCAGCCCATCCGTCCATTTCCTGTAACCACGTACCTCATGAGGATCGCAGAGATCCGGCCTATCTGGAGTAGCATGGGGCACAAAGCAGGGCACGCTCTGAATTCAGCGCCAGTCCATCTGCCAGCGATTCACCCACACGCTGCAGCACTCGGGCATGTGAACGTGCCTGTAAAAGGGCCGCACTCCCATCCAGAGCAGGATGTGAGCTGTCGTCTTGGCTCCACGCCCCCAGTGAGGCTCCGGCAGGATGGACCTTACCTAGGAGCCAGGGACCGGGGTGCATGCAAACGAGAAGGTCAGAGATTCGCTGGGTCCCCAGACCCCCCACAGCTAATGAGCCTCAGCGCTGTCCTCGGGTGAACCCTGTGCGATGCAGCTGCTGAATCGAGAGCTGTGGGGGAGGAGGGGGAGCATTAAGGAATGGTCCCCGAAGCTATCCACGGTGCTGAGCGCGCTCCGTCGTAACGCGTTTCATGCAAACGCCCCGTCCCATTTCGCTGGCCACGTTTCCATCTGACCGGCAGCTGAACGAACATCCTGGCCCGGCGGGTGGAAAATGCGATACGACAGCCAGACTGCACAGGAGCCAGTGGGGTCTCAGCGGCCCGGCCAGGGCGGGGGACGTCTTCCCCGTGGCACTGGGCCAAGAGGACCGGGGAGATCTGTGGAGGGAGCGGGCGAGAGCATACGTCCGCCGCCCGCGCTCGACGTGCATGGCCAGGCGCGTCAAATGCTGCACACGCTGTGTTTTCAATCCATCCACTCACAGCCCGGTGGACCCTCTGCTCCACTTCCACGTTCCCCCCTCCTGCGTTGCTCTGCGTTGCAGCAACAAATACGTAACCGTCCGACGATTACAAACTGCAGCTTCGCTCAGGTTATTACAGAATAACTTTAACTGATATATCCAAGTTAACGTTCATATGCCTGTGTGGTCTATGCGTTAACTGTTAAATTAATGCACAAATGCGCTATATTAACACAGCTAAGGCTGCAAAACCATTCTGACACATATAAATATATATAAGAAAAAAGAAAAAGCGTCACCTTTCACACCTCAAGTGTCAAGTGAGGAATAGCTGAAGAGCTCTCAGAGACGGAGAGAGAGACCGAGTGAGCGAGGTGTGCTTAAAATGTTCCGTCATGTTTGGCCCACTCTAACTGTTTTGCCTAATATCTTAAAAGCAATTATGGGCCTTTTGAGTGCTACGTTTCTTTAAAAAGATGCATTTATTCTGTTCGCGGGAACATTACTGGCGGCTCAAGTGCTTTGACCATTTTAATCACTTTAGTTTCGTGTTAAATGTGTGTATTTCAGTAATGCGGAATTCTGAAGTCTCATTCTGCAGTGCGACTTGAGGCTGTTTATCTCCTGACATGTGCCGTATTCTTAATCCACCATTTATTCTCCTGTTAAAATAGGAACTGTAGAAGCACATGGCATTAAATAATATCTTCTGGCAAGAAACCAAGCTTCCACTGTGGTCAGCTTTCAGTGGAGGCCCAGCATTCTAACTAGAAAAACACTGATATTTATGTATTTTCGTCCTGTGACGTGTGCTACCACTAATCTGAAACGTTCATGCTTCGCATGCCATGAGATATTTTCGAGGGCTTTGGTCTCCATGTGAAAATGCAGACAGAAAAGACAACAGGATCTGGCCATTTGTGAGCGATGCCCGTGATATTGCCTGGGGTGTCTTACTCATCCATGCACCGTGGGAAAATACGAGCGGCAATATGGCCTGGCACGGACAGGAAGGTCTTTCTAAGCATTGCCGTCACGCAGAAGCCCACAGCCCCATGGGACGTGCTGTGGCCATGCTCCCTGACCGGGGCTGTGGGCTCCTGGCTTCATTGCTACACGCTCATTTTAAAAACAATTTTTACATTCCTTAAAACAAGATATAAAGCATGAATGCAAAAATAAAAACAAAACAGAACATGCAAAATGCTACCGGGATGCTACTGTAAATGATTCCATGAAAACAGACACTAACAAATGGTGATTGTACATTTGCTGGCACAAGTAAAATGTTAGCATTATTTAAAAAGTATATTGTTCGAGGTGTAGCCCCGCCTTATGCCCTCAGCTGCCTGCGATGGGCTCCATATGGACATATGGATGGATGGATGTATAGTGAATGATTAATATATTATATGTACTTCATACTGTAGTCCTCCCTTGTCCAAGTTCCAAGACCTCCAGCAGATGCCTGAAACCACAGATCGTACCCAACCTTATAGATACTATATATACTAAAGCCTGAAATGAAAAAGAAAAAAAACTAAGGACCAATCCCCAGGTCCCCGTTAGTAGTGATATTTTAAATAAAGTTTTTTTATTTTAAGAAAGGGGGGGCGGGTTACTGGAACACAAATACTTCAGTACAGTAATAGTTCATCTGATAAGTGAAACTGCAGAAATCAAAACTGTGGATAATGGAAAAACCACTGTATTGTAATTTCATGTATTACAAATACTAGCTTGTGCTGCTTATAATGTGTTACTCGCCCACACATTCAGAAATTAATATTATGGTTTATAAATACATGGTTTCTTGTTGTGATGAGACTCGGAAACCCCTGTGGGTGGGAATACTGCCTACCATCGGTCACTGATGGACTGAATCCAGGTCCCATTGGTTACTTTAATGGTTTCCAGTGGTTTTAATAAAACAAGGAGGCTATCGAGAGTATCCCAAGAGACAAGGCTATCCCATGTCTCAGAATCAAACCAACACTAATGCAGTATCCCACAGATATCCTGTTACGACTCTAGCTAGCTATTCATTCATAATAATAAAGTTATAATTATTATTGTTAATGTTACTGTCAGAAATGAGTACTGAGTGTAATTCTTGAGTATTGAGTATATTTCTTGAGTATAGGGTGTATTTCTTCAGTATTAAGTGTACTTCTTGAGTATGAGTGTATTGCATTGGTATTTAGTGTACTTATTTCTTGAGTATTGAGTGTATTTCATGAGCACTGAGTGCAAGGGGCCTTACGAGTGTCAAACTCACCGGCAGATTTGGGTTAGGCTTTGGCCGGGCTCATTGAAGTGTCATGACTTTATTCTGTATCTGTTATGCTAAGATGCTTATTGCCTAGTTATACCTTTCAATCTTCCCATTTGTGTGTAAGACAGTGCACCCGTGTGTTTAATATGTGTGTTTGCCTGTTGGAGCCTACACAAAATCATATTGTAAAAGCTGATGGCAGATTTAGGTTGGGCTCAAGCTGAGAAATCCTTTAATATTCAGGCTCAGGTTGGGGCTGGTTCAGGGTGACATTTCAGGCCCATGCAGTGCTCTACTGAGTGTATTTCTTGAGTAATGGATGTACTTCTTGAGTACTGATTATAGTTCTTGAGTACTGGGTATGTTTCTTGAGTATGTATTGTGGCTCTTCATGTACATTGTCAGTCAAAAGTTTAGACACACCAACCTACAGAAAGGTTCTATTCTCTACATTTTAGAAAAATTATAATTATACAACAGGACTATAAAATAACATATACAGTATGGAATTATGTACTGACCAAAAAGTATTTAAAAAAATATTGTTGGCTTGTGGGTTGGAGTTCAAAATCCCATGCTCATCAGCGTGATCCCACCACTGGGCCCTTAACCCCAAGTGCCCCAGGGACTGGCTGACCGTACTCGTACTGTCTCCTCTACACCAGTTTGATGAGGTGGCCTCCTGGGATGCTTGTCCAGTCGTCCTGAAGGAGGTCCCGCATATATGCTGAGCTCTCATTGGCCGCTTTTCCATCACACACTGGTCAAACTCCTCTAAAACCACCTCTGTTGTGTTGAGGTCAGATGGGCAGGTCATGTGATGCGACACAATCACTCTCCTTTGTTGGCCTCTTGTTGTGTCCAAACTTTTGAACAGTGCTGTATAATAGCTTGGGGTTCCAGCACTTTGCTGGTCTCCAGTGCAGTTTCACTTTCTAATGACCTGTAATGCTGTAAGATTGCTGTACCCGGGTTTAATTAGGCACCTACCGCTATGCTCAACGTTATTCCTGCACCCTGGCCAGAAAGTCATTTATATGAATTCTTATTAATTTTTAAAAATTTAACAACCTAGGCCAGGCACAATGTTTATCATTAATTCACAGCAGGAAATTGCTTAAATATTGGGAATATTTATTTCATTAAATTTTGCTGTCTTTCGTTTTCATGGATCAAAGTGACACAGTAGAACAAGCCTTAGGGCGATGCAAGCTGGGAGTGCAATTCTGGGCTTTCCGTAATTTACCCATAATAACCGAATAAATTCAGAAACTATGCCCCTCCTCCCCCACGCCTGTACTGAAAAATGACATGTAATCATATGGTGAAATATGATACATAATGAGTGTTACCAGAACTGCTGCTTCATGTATAAATTATAAAGTTTTCTACAATTAAAAAAAAGAACACACAAAGAAATCAAACTTAGCTGAGCGAGACTTTTTTGGAAGTCTGGCGAGGCTAGACCTACTCTCATCTGAGCGTATGTAAATGCTTAAATAATCATCCCCCACTAACATTTCTGCAGTTTAAAAAGGGATAAAAGTGCTTCGTGGTGAATCATATTTCACAGTGGGAATAATTTTTCCAGTTATTACCTGGAGTAGGGCAAATGTATTTTTACTTTACTGGTTCATTTATTTTTATTTTCACTAACTAGAAAAATGTAACTGCTCTATTGCTGCTCTGTGAAAGTGGATTGTTGTGGTCACCGTAACCTAATAATAACCGAAAGCAGAGCAAGATGCGGCTCAATTCTCGGGGTGAAAAATACAGCTACAGTTTACAACATCTGAATAGCTTCCAAAAAGAGCGATTAAGATGGATTAAGTTCTAAAAACTGTTCTTTTTGAGCGTAGTCATGTAAACACGAGTATTAAATAAGTAATAATTAAATAGCGAAATCACCTTATCTTGGTCAGGGTGTACCGCTCGCTCACTGGCAGAGCTGAGCTACAGCTGGACAAATTAGTCACGATTAAAACACAAAATAAATACCCTCATGCGAGTTAAACATGCATTAGAAAATTTGGCGTTAGGGAACCAAACTAATACATATAAACAGTTGCATGCATATAGAGTGGTGTGTAAAGTATACTAAACAAAAGTTAAGTGAAGTTAATGATTAGTAATAAGAATGCATTATTTTTGAAATACTGTATTTAATAAAATGTAATTGGAAATCGATAAATAAATTGGAGTGAGTACAATTATTGGGAAGGGGGGGAAAGGCATAATTCACCTGTGCTGCCGCCTCCTGGACACACACCCCACGTCTCCAGCGGAGAGGCTGGTATAAGCGCACAAGCGCTTCATGACTCTCACTTAAAGCAGCAGAAACGGCGCGATGGCCAGGAGAGGAGCACCAGCGCTCGCCACGGCTTTCCTGCTCGGGCTCCTGCTTTCAGGCACCGCGGCGGCGGGTGGAGCCGGAGCCGGAGCCGGCCGGTCTGACGACGACAAAGAGAAAGAGAGCGATGCGGAAAGCCCTTGTGAAGTTAAAACCGTGACCGTGTCCACGCTGCCCGTACTCCGGGAGAACGAGTTCAGCTTTACCGGGGGTGGCTCGGGGAGCGTGGCCGGAGGAGGAGGGGGGGAGTCCCGGCTTCTCTTGTTCGTCAGGACAGACCTACCTGGGAGGATCTCCGTGCTGGATGATCTCGACAACACTGCTCTCCCGTACTTCACACTGGGTAAGGTTTACCGCACTTGCGGTATTAACGACCCGATGACGCCGACCACTGTCCCATATTAAACCCGACGACTAACGAGTAGATCCCGGTGCGTGTCCAGCACCCTATGAGATGTATAGCTTACCACATGTTTATATAGGTACTGTGCGTGCCTGTCTCTTTGTGTGCGTGAGATACATTGTTTCCAGTTAATATGACCTTAAATAAATGTCGGCTGTGCGTGAAGCGATGGTCTGCACATCTCCGATGGCTTAACGTATGAGGGTCGAAACCTGATCAAAAGGGATTGCTACCAGGAGACCACCTTCTGTTTCCTCCAGTTAATATCCGCTGCTTTGTAAAGCGAGGCGTGTACGGGGGAGATCCCAAGACCTGCACTTCTTTTTGCCATAATAAAATAATAAAAGATTCCCTTTTCGAATTTACTTATAAAAGGAAACATTCACTTGGAAACTGGGCACGATTTTAAAGACTGAACTGCAAGCTTAATAAAGCAGCTTAAAATTTACGCTTGTGATTTTTTTATAGTAACAATTTCGCATCCCGTGTTCCCTATTTAACCCGAGAATACTTCGGAAAAATACCTCTAATAAAGTATGGATCATAAGTACATTCAACATGCATGACAGTGTCATGCCATGATATGTTTGCCTATTAGAGCAAACTAAACGAAACATGCTTATCTTTACTTACTTTGAATTAATATTCTGAAGAGTCCTTGCGGTTCATTTCGTTGTTAAGCGGTGATAAACGTGCATATATATGCATGTGAAATCTCAATTCGGCTTGAATAAAAAATGATTCCTGCCTTACATTTTCCTCATCACCCTGCAACGAACCAATTCCACCGATATCACGTTTCTTGCCTAAGTATCGTATTTACTGTCGGACAGATGCTCGCCTTGCAGTTTTGCTGCTCGGATCATCCTGAAAGTGCGCAAGTAATCGGCACAGCCTTTTCGCCCCATTTCCAGATAATCACACGCACAGTTACGTGAAATGTGTTGCATTATGCTGCAGACGCTCTGTTTTCCAGCCTGTCATTTTAAATGCACAGAGAAAAGGCGTTCGTGTCATCTTGTCATATAAAAAATAAAATCATTAATAATGCGGTTTTCTTGTGGCATTGTTCCTCGCTGTTAACTTATCCTTTATAAACCCTCGAGCGGGTTACTTCACCGCACCTGAAGTAATTAAGATGTTGTTAGATACTGATAGGTTATTACATTTATTGTTATTTTATTTGATCACACGTAGTTTCTCGCATGTATTTAGAGTTTACGTTACATGAAAGTATTTTTAGCAAACGGTGCACAGGTGAGTGGTAAAGCACATTGCCAAATAACTATTTATATCCATTATAGCTGGAATTATAAATTCCTTGCTGTTGAAAATACCTGGCATTGTGAGAAAGGACTGAGAAACCGAAAACAATTTCAGTGATATCCGACGGCCCTTTAGTTGCCTGCAGTTTGATGACTGTTGGGGAGAGTTTTGTCAATCAAAATACTTAACAAGAAAATGGTAAACCTTAATGAGGTGAGCTAAACAGATTATTTCCGTCAATTTCTGAAATGCAGAAACCTAATATATACTAGAAAACACGAATACAGTTATATGTGTCTCTTTAGATAAAAAAATATAGATGATGATAGATGATAAAAGATACATGATTGAAAAACTTGCTTTTTAGCTTTTAATAACTTATTTCAAGACACGTTTTGTCTCAGGGCAATTAACAATTTCCTTCCCGCTACCTGCTTTATTTCTGATCCCAGGTCTGACTTTTCCAGCCTCCACATGGTAATTTTCACATTACAGTCCATTTGAAGGACATCGACCACTTTTGTACATGGATTTCAATAATCATTTTCATTTTTTTTTTTAATTGAAAGCTAAAATGCTTGCTGATTGAAAGTGAAGTGTAATTTTGCCTAATGGTTGTCTTCCAAAATAGAATGTGAGAGAAATTAATGTTTTCGAATATGATTCTTACTTATATGCTCTGAATGACAAGCAGTATTACAAGAGTTTTAAAAGCCTTTGCTTAAGTCATTGTTAATAAAATCGTTGGACAAACTCAAAAGAATTCACTAAAGGTCAGTCTTATCATGTAATCACATTTGATTTTTCTTTTTTAAATATATTCATATTTGACAATTAGTATTACCAGCAAAATAATACTGTTACATTATTGAATGAGTGGTAGTGCATATTATAAATATATCCAGAAATCTGCAAAACTGTGGTGACAAAAAAATCATATGTATGTCACATAAATTAATGCATTCTAGAGTGTACATAGTGATCTATTAGTCTGTATGGCTCATAGAAGTGTCTTAGATCTGGTCCTCGGGACCCACAGCCAGTCCACGTTTTTGCTCCCTCCCAGCTCCCCAGAGAGCAAAAACATGGATTGGGAAATACTGTCTTAGATCAATGTGGCTCATCCACTTGTTGCATGCAGGAATGCTTGGTATAGACATCAAAAATGATGCCTTGTGCTTAAACTCCGCCTGAGGGACTGAACCTGCTCATCGGTGTGAGGATGTTAATCCCCTGTCCCTAAGGACACCATAAACTGGGAATAGGGACTGAGGTGAGGTGAGAGCTGCGTACCATAAACAGCTGACACAAGTCTGGAAAAGAAAGGACTCCTAGGCCTATTGTTTTGCTTAAATTTGATTGGCTGCTCAGGGAATGTCAAAAATACCCTGTACACAAGAAACCAATAGGAATAATGAAGGACGAAAGGTAGTTGCTGTTGGTTGGATGTTTTTGTGATGCTGGTATGTTACCTTCTGCTAAGCATCTGCTAGAAGGATAGCACTTGGCTGTTGAGGTTATGATTGTGCAACTGTGTATTAATAAAAACTTTATATATCAGTAAAAAAATAAACCCTTCAGGGCTTAAATCTGTCTGTCAGGACATGGCTTGCAGTCTCGGCTAGAATATCGCTGAAGATGGTCTGTCCATCTGCAGTGTTGACAGACAGTAATGGTGAGCGGGGAACCTGCCTGGCCCTCAAACATGTGTTTTTTTTTGCGTGTTTCTTGCCTGCGGAGGAGCGGTACAGCCCGTCTGTCTGTGATTCTGCGTCTGGTGGTGGAGGGGATAGCGGTTACGAACCTACCTGGCTGTCTCCTCCAGAGGCCATTACTGACAGGCGGCTCAGCCCGTCTTCCGCTTGACGCGCCTGTCCAAGAGCCCGTTACCGCCGGGCAGCGTGCGGTGACGTGCTGGCGGACCTTATGGTCGGCTTTTTTTTTTTGTTTTTTTCTTGCTCTGCGTTTCATTAACCTGTCCAGTGAAGCCTGGAAGTTTCTGGCAGGAACTGAAAACCGGTTGACATGGAAAAATCTGGAAATGATTAAGGTGGTCGTACATGGGGACAGTAATTAGGTTCACAGAGAGTTTGAATTGCGATGTTGCTGTTTGGTTTCTGGTTGCATTGTTGTCTGTGCCAGTGTTAACCAAGAGTGTTATGTAGGTGTTGGGATTCAGGTTATTTCCTGTGTCCAGGGTTACAGTCCTGAGTTAATGAAACTGAAAGGAAATTTGTACGAGTCTATACCGGCAGAGGTGGTAAGGGCAGTGGAGGGAAAAGAGGTTGCGGTGATGTCCGTGTCCACGGTAACGGGGCTGTGCATCACCAGACCAATGAGAAGGGGGTTGAATGAGTCAAGAGAAGTGAGTGAAAACTGTAAATCAGTGACACTGGAAGTAAAGACAGGATGCACTGCATCATGGGAAGTGTCAGTGAGAGAAGAATGGGGGGGGGCTGATCTTAGACTATGGACAGCATGAAGTACCCATAAAACCGAAGAACTCTTGATTATACAGACTATTATCTGAGACCTGCCCTGAGCAAAGATATCGATTTGACATGGAGTCCTTGGATGCACGTTTGGCAGAAGAAAGGGTTTTTTTTTCCAGCGAAAGTGCAAAAAGGGACTGAAGCAGTGAGAGGGGGAGTGACGGACGAGGCAATGACCGAAAGGAAATCAAGAGAGATGGGAGCTCAAGTGAGAAGAAGCTGGACGTAACAGTCTGTGCCATTAATTGCACTGTGCACATGAATAGCGGCGCTTAGAGGAGGCCTCCTTTCTCCTGCGGCTGCTCAGGATCCCAGGGGTTTGGGCCGGATAGAGGGAATGACAGGACACAGCCACGTATGGACACCAAGCTGAATAAGTGTTGACCAAATGGAAATGCAAAAAAAGGTGGTTTGGAAACCATAACTCAAGTAGGAGGGATAATTATAGGATGTATGAGGTGGAGGTGGTTCGTGAACATCTATCATGGTGGCAGCACAGTGCCCAGGATGGGGAGCCGGTGTTGGACCGGGAGAGTTTGACAGTAGAAGTTATAGAGCATGACAAGCAGGAGCAGATAGGGCAACGTGGCAGCAAGAAAAACTGGAAACGGTCCACGTAATTAAAGCACCCGATAAAATGCAGAATAATGGAGGGTGCTGGCCAGACGGGTCCACCAGCTTGACAAAGCGAAAGACCTCGGGGTCCAGAGGACGAAAAACAGGAGGCAAAACCAGCATGGAAGGAGAGGACCAATCGAGTGACTTCGCCGACCCGGGAGTTGGGGGTGGTGGGGGGTATCTGGGGCAGCAGCAAACTCGAAATTGCAGAAACAGAGATGCGGAAAGCCCTGGTGAACTCCAGACTGCTACAGGGTGGCGTCTCGTATTAAAAATGAGCAGCTGATGCAAGACAGAAAATGTTTCCAGGGCTATTTATGATCTCATTATATAGTAGACTAGATTTCCTGGGATAGGTCTAAGAACCGCCCTCCCCCCCAAAAATAAAATAATTTCCCTCTAAAAATATGTAGCGGAAACTTTAAACAAGTTGCATATTTTCTGGTACTAGGCTCAGCTAGGTTTAGCAAATGCATGTTCATAGTGTCACATAAATTAGGGGAAAAATCAACTTTTCCCTCTAAATGTCCAAATCCAGAAACTGTATCTAGAGCTAAATTCCCGATCTGGCATTTTTTTCCCTCGCACTAATATTTGATGTTCTGCTAACACAGCCATTTCAAGTTTCCCCAGTTGTTCCTTCAGCCGCAGTTACAGGGCCTTGAATATCTGAGGTTGAAGGGTGAGATGTACAAAGTTCAGTCATCCCCTCTAGGCAGTGTGCATGCTGCATGCCCAGCGCTGTGTTCGCCTCCAAGCGGTACATCTCAATCGCACCTCAGCTCTCCGGCTGCTTTTCACTGGCAAGCCAGGAACAGGAAAGACCAGAGGAGAGTTAAAAATTCACTGAGCCATACTGGGGACATGCCGCTCTGTAAATGCCGAACCTTACCCTACACTCAAAGCTCAGCTGGCCGTTTAGCCAAGTTGACAAAACATTCCGTTGAGAGCTCAGCACTGGCAGACATTACTTACAATTAAGGGTGAAGACTGTGCAGCATCACAGTAGTATGACATCCATCTGTCTGCCGACCATAGCTGCTTATCCACTGCAAGTCCTTGATGGGGCATGGAGCCAATCCCAGGAAGCTTAGGGCCCTCTGGATGGGCGACACTCCCACGCGTTATGGGCAATTTAGAGACACCGGAAGCCCAAAAATGCATCTCTGCGGCATGTAAAGGGCAATTGGTGGAGAAAGCGGGCAACAGGCAAACCGATGTGATCTCCGCACACAGGGCTGGGGGCAGGACTCAGGTCATTACTGTATGTGAGGTTATCATGTGCTCCGCCCCCATGCTATAACACATAACGATTTATATTCATCTATAACAATAAATCTATAAATAAATATCAGTGATTTTTTTTGTTTACTTAATTTCTTAGGACTGTATTTGAAAAGTAGTTTCATTTAATCATTGTTCATAATTAGAAATTAATTGGAGTAATTCAGCTTCAGCACATTTCTCAAGAAGTCAGCTTTGTTACTTATGAGGATAACGCTGCTCTGCTCTGCAAAAAAAAGCCTGCAGCGCTCTATCAAATCAGAATATCCATATTGCAAAATCACCCGCCTCAGACGTGTGATGGTCTCACTCATTGCAGGAAATGAGGCTATAACAGCAGGCCTGTAAGTAATTCTATTCCAGATTCAACACACACACACACACACACACACACACACAGATTCGTAATTATATCTTTGTGGAGACTCTCCATTCATTTCTACGGGAAAACTCTAATCCCATCATGACAAGCCTAACCCCTGCTCAGCCCTCACCTTAACTATAAGTAACTAAACAAAATATGAGACTTTTGGCATTTTTACTTTTTTGATTGCATTTCTGAAAAATGGTCCCCACAAAATGACAGGTTTTTGCTCCATTGTGGGGGACATTCAGGCCCCACAATGTAATATAAAC
This sequence comes from Mormyrus hasselquistii, assembly GCA_026779605.1. Classification (NCBI taxonomy): domain Eukaryota; kingdom Metazoa; phylum Chordata; class Actinopteri; order Osteoglossiformes; family Mormyridae; genus Mormyrus; species Mormyrus hasselquistii. The sequence goes on from JAODKE010000125.1 coordinate 5,324,260, forward strand.
ATGATCCACACACACTCCGCCTCATACATGTTTTGTGAACTTTCAAGGACTTTGTTGTTGTTCCCTTCCCTGCCTCTAGTGGAATATCAGCACAGAGGCACAGATAAGGGGCTGTGACCTTTTTAAATAATCAATGCTGAGGCTCAAACGGATTGCTAATCTGCCCATTTAGACAAGATTCGGCCCAGATAAGTGATTCCGGAGCCAAGGGAAGTGGGAGCAATTGCATTCGGTGACCAACAATCTCACTGGCCTCCGTGTAAATTGGATTTGTGGGGGGGGGGGGGTTGTCGCAGTTTGGTGAAGAAATCCAGGAACAATGTGTGCGTGACCTGAAACGCACCTGGAGATGTGATGCACCCCATGAATCACTCTCCTGTGTTATTAGGTTGTAATGCAGAAGTACCTGTGAAGTTTGTGGAATGAATCTAATTCAAATCAAAATTCGAATTTCTGATTTGCACAGACTCGTGATGAGGAAGTAGAATGAGCGTATATACATCCTAACGATGTTGCTGATCTTCCTGCTCTGTCCTCACCGTCGGGAGAATGGAAGTAAAGATCTTGCATAAACAAACAGTGCAATTTGGCACATGCCTCGAGTATCGAAGACCAACTCACAAAATACGGCGCAAACATTTGAGATGGTAACTACACGAAGCTCACTTATGACTGAGAGCGTTCCGCATTTGCGGCGAAATGCCTTGACTTTCATTGTTAATTGTATAGTGATTGCGGCAATTATGCTCATTGTCATCGGCATCATTTAATTTCTAAACCACTTGCATCTTCATCATCAGTGCCGTGTCAACCTGTTCTTTATTCCTCTCGTAGTTATTGCTCTTGTTGTCATTAAAGTTGTTCATCTCTGGTTCATTTCCTGTTCTTATCACCAATTTCCCTGCTGAATGAGTACAGCTGCTCTTTGTTGTTAGTGATGAAATCGTCCCTGGTGAATGTCATGGTGAGTGAGATGATCAACGCTGTTCCTGGTGAGTGTCATGGCTTATAAGTTGGTTGACATCGTCTCTGGTGAACTTCGTGATGTATGAGATGGTTGACATTTTCTCCGGTGAATGTCATGGCATATCAAACAATTGACACTGTCCCTAGTGAATGTCATGACAATGGTTGACATTATCTCCGGTAAACATTATGGCATATAATATGGTTGACATTATCTGTGGTGAACATCGTGGTGAATAAGACTTGACATTTTCCTTGTAGAAGTTTGTGGTGAATAAGATGGTTGACATTTTCTCTGGTGAATGTCATGGTAAATAAGACTGTTCACGTTTTGCTGGTGAAGCCTCTGGTGTATAAGATGGTTGACACTGTTCCCAGTGAGCATCCGAGTGGATAATATATGGAATAGATGTGATTTATATTCAAATATTCAGTACCAGCCCTAAAAATAATTTATTTATCTCTTCTAAGATATGCTACAGTACTAGGTAAAGTTTTTATTTTGGAACATTGAACTATTTGTTAGAAAAGTCTATATTTGATGCAAAAACAAATATTTTAAGGTGTTAAGAGAAGATATATTTTAGTCAATAGTCTTTGACACAAAATATCTACAAACTCTCAAGACACAGTTCCCTTGCAGTCTTCCATCTCGTTATTGGTCCAGGCACAAGATAAAGGCATCGCAAAACTGAAAAACAAGCTTAAGAAAACAAATTTGTAGAAAAACAAAAAGTATACAAACAGTGAGAACATAATTTCAGTTACTCTTTAGTACTTAGAGTCAAGGACAGACAAGTCTCCTTCTATCCCTCCATAGTCTGGCACAATTTTGACATTTTATGAAATGATATCAAATCAGACAGGGTTGATAATGGATCTAACAAGATCAGTATTCTTCTCTTAATGTGCATGACAAGAAAAGATGCTCTCTGACAAAATGAAATATGACTAAAATTGCCGCTGGGATGAAAAGCAATCCTCTTTATGTTGGACGACGCCTAAATGAATCTGAGTGAAGTATGGTGGTAGTATGTAGAAAACTGTGTTTTTGCCTGGGTGATGTCAGCAGATTTTGTAAGTAAATCTCAGGGCTAACAGATAGTGGTGATGCAGCTGTGTCTCTATGATCGTGTGGCTGCAGCTCGTGGCAAAAATAAACACATTGTATGCCATGAAATGTTACTGTGTCTGCATCTCGGTACAGCACCCGGGCCTCGCACCCGTGCTCGGAAATAGCCCCCTCTGCTCGTCAAGGCAGTTGAAAATGAAGCAGCCGCTTTTATCTGTGGATAGATAGTGGCTTATAATTAGTTTAATTAGCAAAAAAGCTCAGTTCTCGATCCGGTCCCAGAGTAAATCTGGATTGACATAGCTACAAAGATCGCATATGTAGTTACGGTTATTGGCAGGTTTTCTGAACACACATAAGTGAATGCATATTGCTGAGGTTTTGCAAGCAGGGGCTTATAGAAGGGCTGGGCCACGGGGCCACTGGTTTTAGCTGATAGCTGATTGGCCCTCAGAGTGCATCTTCCCCTGTCAGTACTTCTCTGTCCCTCTGGGGGGAAATAATTAGAGACAGGATAGTGTGAAGTGGTGACGCCGATGATTATTTCCCTGCTTTTAAAATTCATCAGTGTCTCATTGGTCACCAAGTGCTTTTTATCAGCATTAGGCTGAGCGGGCGAGCAAAGGGCTTCTGAGAGTACGTGCCGCCAGGTCACCATATCTGTGTGTTTACAACTCTGCTCAACTGCCTCGGCCGCCAATTAGTGCTGTCAAGAACATAGCATTCATTTGTCTGCTCCAGTTAGAAAGAAACTGGGCTACAGATTGCTCTGTGGGCCTTAACGTTCTTGCTATTTACATATCTGTTTCACTCCATGAATACGAGAGTAAATTCCACTCAGTAATATGGGCACAAGTAAATACAGGTGGAAAAATGCAGGATGGATTGGAAGCAAATTTAAATAGATTAAAGCACATTGTCCAGCCTTACTGCTTCAACTCATGGGCCAAAAGTGGTACATTTAGAGACCACTTTTAGTATGTTACTGCTGTGAGAATGGTCGAAATGAGCTGTTGTGATCCAGATAAATATGATCTATTGGTTCTTCGATGGAAATTAACTGGATATAACACTCAAGACAGTATTTGTTTTTTTTTGTTCGTTTTTTTGGATTATTTTTTTTATGTTAGTTATGTTGTAGCAAAAACCTACCTTTATGTCGAAGACAAAAGATCCAGTGTACTATGATATTAGCTTCCAAGGCTAGCTTTGGGTCAGGACCCGTAGTTCTATAACCGGAGAGATATCATAGAACCACAGGGATGAGAAGTGAGTATATTATGATCAAGGTGCAGCAGCTGAAAGCAAAGAGGAGCGTACCCCAAACACAGGTCATCCTGCGGGCTGACGAGAGCGTGAGCACAGAGGCGGGTGAAAAGATTTCAGCGTGAGTCATGCGTGTCCTGTCTGGAAATTTTGAAAGGTGTAACGCAGCTCGATAACTTAGCGGCATTGTGCAAATCACCCACAAAAGCGCTTATTTTCAGGCCAAGCGGTGCGAATACCGTTGATGGAGTTTACGAAGAGACAAAGGACTAGATGAAGTTGAAGTTATTCGTTAGTCTCGATGAACAGACCTCAACGGAACAAGCCGCTTTACAACCCAGACGGCCCCCCTCCAACTGAGAAAGCTTTTATTGTGCTGTTAATGGTGTGAAGCATTGCCCAGCGCCCTGAATTCTATTATACGGCAAGTTTAATCACAGCACAGTGCGCCGCGTCAAGAACGGTGAGTGATTGTCGTCTAGTCAAGGTCATGTATACTGGCCCACGTTAAAAAGAGATGTGTGTTTGACGCAGGGGTGCACCTAGTCTTGGCACTTGTGCATTCACTCTCATCCAACAGGAGCAGGAGGTACTCTGTTCAGTTTACAGAAGCCTTTTATGGAGAGTCAGCAACCAGCATTGGGTGGAAGGTCAACTCCAAACCATACCACGTGAACGTCAGTGAACTGACAGCTGTTGCCCAAACCCTATCATCACATTGACAGGAAAGCACAGGCTATTTTTTTTTCTTTTCCTGCTTGGTTGGATGACATCAACACCAATGGGCAACGTTTGACAGACGGCTGCTGGGAATGCTTGTTTAGGATTCCTGTATTTATACATGTATAAAAAAAAATTCCAAAACTGTCTTTAGCACTGTAAAGTCATACCATAGGCTCTGGAGAAACGTTGTTTTGTTTTACTGTTTATTGTACATGGCTGAGATGACAGTAAAGCTTAACTTGATTTTGCCTTCACATAGCCTTTTATTCGTACCTGTAATCTTGCAGAAACAGGTAAATGGCAGAGTCTTTGCCAAGATGCTCTTTGTATAAAGCATTTTACGCAGTCACAGTCTCAACACTGACTGAGAACGATTAAATTTAGTTTTTCTTACCAAAAGTCATTTAACGGGTAAAGTGAATTACTGGCTAATCGTAATGATATGTTTCTGTTTACATATTATTGTGAGGCTGTCAGAACAACAAGGCATTCTGTTCTCCGTCTAGATTCTCTGGATATTCTCTTAACATCTAATTTTGATGAGTCTGTTTACACAACTCTCCGCTATTGATCAACCTGACACTGTCACGTTTAATGTTGAACCTTTTTAAAATCCTCATGCTAACAACCATGCAATAAACCAGCGAAGCACACCATATACAGTAGTGAGGATGGGCACTCTACAGTCTGCGTTAAGTCTAATGCAACGCTTAACATTTTAATGCCATTTCGCATTGATTGATGCGTCTGAGAACTTTTTAGAGAGCGTCGCTGGCACGCTTGCTTTGCGCCATAGATAACTCCGGTAAATCATGAGCAAACCTATTGCGAGCAACGGTTTACTGCTTGGCTGAAAAGCTGTCTGCCTCTGATGGCGAAGATGACTGATTACCGGGAGTCTGCCTCCGATGCAGTACATAATTTACATCTTCGCGATGCTATTCAGTCGTTGCAGTTGTTTCTGTCCCTGTTACGGGCAACACTTTGTTTCCCATTTTAGCCACGAGCAGATTGAATAGTGCGGCATCCATGCGGAGAGCAGCGTGACGCGCGTAGCCGCCTCAGCTAGCTGCGCTCAAATGAAGTGAAGTTAATTTAGCGGCAGCGGAAGCATTCTGCTTGTCTGGAAATCATCTACAGGTGATGGGGGCGGGTGCAAATTTGCCGTTCGTTTCTGCATCGGTGTGCGTTCCTCCGTCCGTACAGGGCTGCTGACAGAAAACAAATTCCACGAGTCGCTCTTCCAACATTCTCTACTGTCGGAAACGAAAAGTTCTATATTTCATTACCCCACACAGGTGTAGCCGTCGAAGCTTCTGCAGTTTCAAAAGACTATCATAAATCAAAATAACAACATGCATCCTGTTTGTATCCCTGCCAGCATCAGTTTTATTATTTCCTCACGAAATACACATTCCTTTTCATTATAATAGAATAGTTTACCGTAGTCGTTTACAATATGCAGTCAGGGAAAATTCGTGACTACATAAGTGTTTTTTTGGATGGAGGATTTGCAGGCCACCCTCATTGTTCCTGGGGTGAGGTTCCTTGCCCCCCCCCCCGCCCCAAAAAAAAATGTCAGCTGTTAACATCTCTGCAGTAGTATGGCTTGCCGTCTTTGGCAAGATCCATGTATATACAATAATACTGAAGTAAAACAATGAAATTGCTTTAAAGGGAAAAAAAATGTGTATGCTGTGCAGTAATAACTTTTCATGGATGAGCGAAAGTTTAATTTTTACATTTGGTCGTCAGGAATTGTGTCAAAGCAATTCTGTCAGTGTGATAATAAGTCTCAACTATATTTCACATAACCTTTTCTCCATTTGCACTAAAACATGTCAACCAGACCATACCACTGGCCTAATTCACCAAAAATAAGGATTTATTTGTGTGATATTGTGGCCACTGAACTGTAAAATATAAACTCAAAATATAAACTTTTCAGAAGTTATTTAGGTAAGTTTCTCAGAAACTATGCGCGTATTTAATGCTTTTTGGCAATAAATCACATCAATATTTATGATATGCAAAAGTGAAAATAGCCTTTGGAGAAAACTTTGTTTTTTTTTTTTTACTGGTTAATTAAGTATGGAGAGATGCACTGCTCACCACTGGGCTGAATTAGCCTCCTGCATGGACACGCGTGCGGCACCACGACCACTATTAAAGAGCACGTCTTCTGGCCTTTGAGCTGGACCTTCGGATGTAAATCGGATCATGTGCTTTTAACCAGAGGCACTCCCCGCTGGGCAATGGCAAGGGTAAAACCGGACAGTTTTTGTCTTTTTACTGGATTGGACGAAGCCAGACAAATCAGGTCAAGTCAGGCATTAAGGTCTCCACATCAACCTTTTACAATATGGTTAGGGCTTACCCAGAATTCCAAGCACAGTGAACTATACACAGCACAATTATCAGTCCTTATAATGCTTTGGTTCCTTTTGCTTTGACTGGTTATTTTATTAGTGACGTTTGTAAGATTCTGTTCTGGGTGTGGGGCACGTCTTGTAGCTGTGTTTCGGTATATGGTGTGCTTTGCTGGTTTATTGCATGGTTGTTAGCATGAGGATTTTAAAAAGGTTCAAAATTAAACGGTACGTCTGTTTTTCGTGTATATTCTCGCGTAATACTGCTTATTACAGAATATATTCTGCGTACTGCATATATTTTGTGATGTAGCGAGGTGGAAAATGTATTTCGTTGCCAAGAATATACGAAAATGTGGTCAATTGAGAAATGTATCACTTTAGTAAAAATGCAGAGGAAATTTTCATTAAAATTTACATTTTCCAATCAGTTAATTAGGAGTTTAATTAATTTAGGACAGTTTGACTTTGACTAAACAGGTAGAACCATGTGATGTATTCCACATGTGCTGCTTATTATGAGCTACTGTAGCAGGAACAATCTCGATGATCTAAGCATATAATTGTATGGGTCTGCATTTCTTAACAGTCCAACAAATTACAGACACAAAGTAGCCTAACGAGACTTGAGAAAATTGAAAGACATGTCTGCGGTTAAATATGTACTTTTATGTTTAGAATAAAACCGTATGTGAGAGTGCCGATTTAATTATAGAAGTATTTTATCCCCCGTGTTATTTTTGATAAAACGGCATGAAGGAAAATGAACGTGGCTTCATGTTTTGGCAGTTTTCGTTTTTTTTTTTTTTTTTTAAATTCTGAAATCTGTTGTGTAAATATTTTTGGTCTCACTACACCACTCTGTATACCATCACGTTGAGCTGAACCAGAAACAGATGGATCTTTCATTCCTAACTGCCGATCGACGTCTTCCCTTAGCCAAACGGATACAAATACGGAACAAGCCTATTATGACCAGCTGTGTTTGTTTAGTGAACGTTTCCCTCAGTTGTTCCTGTAGCTCAACAAGTGGTGCATTGCGCTGATATTTTCAAAGGTCACTAGTTCAAATCATGGGCAGTGCGTGTAAGTTGTTACCCTTCCCTCTGTTTTAAGTCGCTTTGGATAAAAGTTTTGTGTAGATGGATAAATGTAAACATCTCCGGTTGGCTACCCTAGTTGCTTTTGGCCATCTCTAGATAAAAGTAAATAAAAGCATTAAACTTAATAAACATTGGCTGGCACCTTTGAAATATCGCAGGCTTGTATATTTCACCCTAATGCCTTATATATTAAGGTCTTGCGAATTATGGCTGACATTTTGGTAAAATGTTGAAATGAAATTGGCTGAGGGGAGCTGAGAGGCACAGAGTGTAATTCACTGCGCATTTTTGTATTACGCTACTACCCGACACCTCTTGTCAGAGTAGTTCAGTGATTTGCAGGAAAGTTTTTTTTTTGTTTTTATTTTTTAATGCAGGTGTAGTTTGTCATTTGTAGTTTACAATTAAACATTTAAAGAGAAAGATACAATATGTAGGAGCAGTGTTCCCTGCCTGTGGGCTCCGTTTCGGAGGGAGAGCAAGATCTATGGCCTCAGTCTCATTGGCATTCCACGCACCGCCGCCATTCGGGGCCTAACCTTGTTCTTCGTCGGGTATTTAGTCTGGCCTGGGCTCTGCTTTGATCCTCGGCCAATTACCCAGCGCCGTACTATTGTGGAACATGTAATGCGGGGGGCCCGGGGGGGCGCTGTGTATTTAGGAACAGCTGGGTGCGTCAAGCTTAGGTGTGGGCTGCGCCCCCGTGCATCTAACAATGCGTCCTGATGGATTTAGCGCTTTAAAAGACAGCCCGATCGATATCCAGAAAAAAGAGACGGATGGATGGCTGGATCAAGGGTTTATAGAAGCAGGCAGGGGCTGCCATTTGTGTGTAAATTTACAGGCATCCGCTTCTTGAGACTGGGCGCTGTGGTGTTCCGCCGGTCAGTAGAATCGCCTCTAGGGCCGGGGCGTTTGATTCCCACCCCTCGCTCGCCTTTGCGTGGGACGTTTGCACACTCTACCCACATCTGTGTGGGTTTCCTCTTGGCGCTCCAGCTTCATCCCATCCTTCCAAAGCATGCAGTTAAGCTTATTAGTGCTCCAGATTCGTCCATGGAGCGTGTGAAGGTTTTCCCTGAGATGGACTGGCATCCCGTCTAAGGAGTCCCCTGCCCTTCGATTCCCGGGATGGGCCCAATGCAGTCCCTGATAAGTGTTGATGGAAGGATTGATTAGTGGATGGGTGGATGGATGGATTGGTAATTTTTTCAAATTTTCCCCAAAAGTGGTTTAGATTATATACAGTATAGTGGTGTCCTAGGGTGGTCAGGGTTCGAATCTTCGTCATGGCTCCATGTGTGTGGACTTTGCATGTTCTTCCCATGTCCTTCTTGGAATTACCTCCAGGTACTCCGGTTCTCCCCCACCCCCAGTCCAGAAACAGGTTGAGTTTAATTGGAGTTACCAAATTAACTATAGGTATAAGTGAGCATGCCGTGTGATGGGACGGTGCCCTGTACTGGGATGTTCCCTTGCACCTATAGGCTTATGACCCTGAATAGGATACGTGAACACGGAAAATGAATAAAGAAATAGCTGCGTTTTTCATTGTAATTCGGGCCTGTTTGCCCTATGGTTTCCTTGTTTGTTCGACATGCTTGGCCTTTCAGCGGGTATGACTCGTTGATCAACAGGCCCTGCAGGTGACTGTGGGAATTACCTGCTGAAATAGCATCAGTAAGAGGGTCTCCCCAAAAAGATCCTCAGATTGATTTGTCTGGGACGTGTAGTAGGCAGATGTGTCTGACGGAATGAGCGGCTCTGGAGGAGAGTAAACCAGAGGTGATAATGATAAGGTGGAGTTAGTGTGAGGTGAGAGTGATGCCCTGGCCTTCATCCCCTCAAAGCTGTCGATGGCTGGAGAAGACAAGAGGAGCGTGCTAAGGCCTGTATGGGCTGCTCTTCGGCAGACTTCGGAGGGAAAAAGAAAATGTTACGTGAGAACAGCCTCAAGAGCGAGTTTAAATATTACTGTCACCTCGATACAGGGAGTCGACATGGATGATGTGGGCTTTCTTTGGTGACCCAAATACAGCCACCCCTCCAGGCTACAGAATGTGGCAGAGCATTTAGAGGCATTTATTTATATATTTCCGTAATTCATTTCAGTGCAAGGTTATGTGTATTCACTTCCGAATATAAATCTGTCAAATGGGTCAATGGGACACGGGAAATCACCTTGAGACTTGATGTATTCACAGGAATCGTGTCATGTGACTTTGGCGTATAATTAAAACTGGATAAAGCCTTTGGCCTCGACGGGTATTTGCGTAGATTTTGTTTAAAATTGGATTATATTGATCCTTCAACAAATCTCAATTTGAACATCTCTCTTGGGAGATGCAGACCTACGGATGTCTATCTGCGGACGGCAATTACTCAGAAGATCGTGTTGGGTATGACAAGAGCAGTCAACATGTATATCATGCCCACTCAGTGGAGCCACAAGGCAATGTGGGCAGCGTGGGCTAACGGTTATCAACGATGTGGTTGACATTTAGCATTAAGGAGTTGCATCCTCAATGCTTCATTTTTTGTGATTTTTTTGGAGCCCTTTGAATGAAGTACTGAAGCCGTTAAACCCCATGTGACTCGTGGGTAAAGGGGCACCAGGTCGACCATAGATCGTTTCCGACGTCTAATTGGCCAAAAGAAAACCGGGGCCACTCCTTCGGTCAGACGTGGTGTTTCTCCTCTCCTGGGTACCTGGTGCCTTTCTGCTGATTCTACATTTCTGCCGCTCGCTCTGACAGCGGCCCAGTGCACCCAGAGAGAGCGAGCTAGTGGAAGGCAGCTGCGTTTCTGTTCCTGTCCTCGGAGATGTCTGGGCCCGGTGCTGGCACGACTACTAATAATAAAACAGGCCACGGAGAGTCTGTCATACTTCCTGGAATGTCCAGATGTGCCTCTCTAGTTATCTCGGGCTATTTTTAACACACCTCACCCCTATTGGAGGGACAGGAGCAGCACTTCATTATTTGTTTGCTAAGCAGATGCCGGGCAGGTTAGGATTTCTCAGCGCAGGGGGAATTCAAGTTTGCCAGCAAACAGAGGTGGCCACCTCTCCATGGGGTCCCTTGGCGGACAGGAGAGGATGTTATTAGCTTAAAAGTGTAATGTATGTGTGAGAAGCAAAAGGTCAGCTGCCTCGAACGAGATGTTGATAGTTTTAAAGTAAATCATGTCTCATTCTCCGAATGCAGAAATTATAAATATCCAGAGTTAAGTAGTGTTTTGTTTGGTCTTGGTTCTGCATGCAAAATATAACTACATGTCATTGCAGGAATTATGCTATCACCAATGACTGTCACTGTGTGTTGAAGTTCTTGTTACCGGCGAACATTGCTGGAGTCAGCTGCTAAAGCGACAAGGGTGGCAAAGCCAGAGGAATGGCACAATCCCGCAGCCATCTACAGCGTAAAGTTGAGGTATGACAGGAAAATGTACATCCCCCCATAGTTAGGGTGGATGAATGACAGGAAAACGTGCATCTCCCCTAATTAGGCCGTAACAACTGTAGTAGTAAAACACATGAGTTCTGCACGTGGGAGATGTAGCAGGAGATGATGCTGGGTGGGCCAGCACAGTGGCTCAGTGGGTAACACTGGGCCTTCTCGCCTGCATGGTTGTTGGCTCAAATCCCAAATCCTAGCTCTGAGCACGAGGAGTTCTTATGTTTACTTGTGTTGGCATGGACTTTATACAGGTGAACTGGTATCTGTAGATGGGTAGTCTAACCGAATGGTAACAGACGACGAGATCTTGCTGCAGGTATCAGGACAGAATTCAACTCATTTACCCAGAAAATATGAGGGAGTTTTCATGCTGAAAACCTTAAATTAGCCAAAAGCAGTGCAGTCTCCAGTCCGCAGACAGGTTTAAACAAAGCTTTTTCACTGTTGTGGTTGGGTCACTATAAAAGTTTATACGCTGTGAAAAGCTGAGCACGAGTTTTATTAAGTAATTCATTTACTGCTGCTTTTGGAATTATTTGACAGACGAAGCACACAGGGCCATGACCAGAAAATCCAGTCCCCACAATCCATCCCATAACATTCTCGCTGCTTTATAACCCTTTTCCTTTGCAAGCAGAACTGCCACATTTTCTCTGTGCACATGTAGGTGAGAGTGTAGGTGACAGTTTGCATATATCTTTTCTGCGTTTATGACATCTCATGTGGTTATATGTCAAGACATGGTACGTCTTCTAACAGCCACGGGCCCAGACTGAAGCCTATGTGTGTGTGTGTGTGTGTGTGTGTGGTGGGGAGGGGGTGGTCAGGTATATGTTACATTGATATGTGATAAAAATTTGCTATTTTGATATTGTGGGAACCACTTTCTCCATCCTCACATTGGAAAACTCAATTTCATGAAAATCTGTGACTGCAATCAAAAAACTAAACATCTCAAATGCCTTATTTTGTTTGGTTGCTTATGATCAAGGTTTGGGCTGAGTAGGGGGTAAGGTTGCCATTGTTTGAAATTAGGAAGTGAATGGACAGTCCCCACAAACATATGAAATGTGTGTGTTTGTGTGTGTGTGTGTGTTTGTGTATGTGTTAGGGTGACCACCTAGTCCATGTCAGGAGGGACATTATGAGCTACTTCAGGTTTTACAAACTACTTTGAAACTGAAAGGCCCCTGTGTTTGGCTAATTAGTTCAGTTCT
>JAODKE010000125.1:5336533-5352355 GCA_026779605.1 Mormyrus hasselquistii
TTAATTGAAATGGTAGTTTATAAACCCTGTCGTAGCTCATAATGTCCCTCCTGACATGGACTAGGTGGTCACCCTAGTGTGTGTGTGTGTTCTCATATCCCAGAAATACAGGATGTACATGCATCCCCATCCACTGAGACCTTTCAGTGAACCCATAGGCTGCTATACAGGCATAAACAGACCCATGTACATTATATTATAACTAATAACTGGCTAATCTTACTAATGCAACTACTATGACTTAGATATAATCCCCATTCACACATTTATCAAGCCCCAGTGGCTCATTTAGAAGTTAATGTGAGGGACATTTCATTTTATGCAACGACGCCATGAGTTCTGTGTTTTTGTGTGTGTGTGTGTGTCTGTATATATATATATATATATATATATATATATATATATATATATATATATATATATATATATAAAAATAAAATGACTATTTAGAGATTTTGCTTGAAATAGGAACCTTATGTTATTCGTCATCCTGAGGGATATGGTGTTGTGCTGAGAGCAGTTACCCAGCCTGCCCTGCGACAGTGATGCACACAAGACCCCCCAGCCACTACAGCGATTCTTTGGCAGGTGAGAAGAGGCATGAGACCAAGCAGCACACGTGGGTTGAGGAGCAAAGCAGAGTGAAGGAAGAGTCGCCTGTTATGTTGTAGTCCGGTTCCTCATTAGCATAACCTGCAATCGGTTTATGTTAAATCCTTCAGCAATTCATGTAATAAATAAATATGTCATGTCCTCTTTCTCTTTCTCCTACTGGTGCGGAATAGATCCTCATTTCACACCTAAACCACAGTGAGATGGGGTTTAAGTCGCCGGGATTAACCCTCCTTGGCCAAATAGGACGTATAAGGAAATTTCTGCTGAAGGAAAAGCCATCCAGTCTTGTCCTGGGAATGAAAATGGAAGCAGAAAATAAAAGGGGGTTTCCGCTGACCAAATATCAAGAAGCTCCTAGTGACGTCAGATCCGGATTTAGTTGCCTACAATATACTTGTCTGTCATCCCCAATTGTAAGAAATTGCATCTTTGTTCTTCTGCAGCCCTCAATCGATGTGAGAGCAGCAGACTATAAACCCAGGCAGCATTAAATTGTCCTCATGCTTTTTTAGAATCCAGGCATTGATATCACGGGCCCAGTGACAGATGGGGTTGAGGAATCTTCTCGCACTCGTGTACCGATGTGGCATTGTCAGGCAGAAGCCTGAGCAAGTCTGGGCTGGCGTTCAGATGTGTCACCGCGCGAGGGACGCAGTAGGGCTGCACCTGGGAGAGCCCACAAAATCTAAGCTGCTGTTTGCGAATCTTGGGTCGTGTCAGAATGAACTCATAAAACCTGACTTTTTCATAGCTGGATGCGTCTCAAAGTGCCGTTGAGATTGCGGAGGAGGTTTCTGCAATCCGCCTGGTGGGGATCCCGGTATCAAAACACAGAGGCATTATCCTCTTCCTCAATTGTCTTCTTTTCGGGCGACACGAGAAACCAGTATGAAAATGCGATATGTGTCCTGAAGAGAAACCCGGCTTATTCTGAAGAGCTTGATGTTTCCGGCCAGCTACATGACAAAAATAGGATTCCCACTTGCCAGTGCTGCTGCTTGAACTCCTGGATCTGAGATGCTGAGCTTGCTAATGAGATCATCAAGCAGGCTGGTAGTTGGGAGGTGGAAACAGGTTTCTTTTCCTCGAGGTGGATCCCGCGTCCTTATTGCCGCTTGGCAGCTTGCTGAACAGTCCCTGACTGTTCTGTCGTTGGGTGTAGCAGCGCTGCCGAACTAGAGGACATCCAGATAGATGCTGTGCATAACACAGAGTAAGGAAGCCCTAATGCTTTTGCAGCGGGGGACATGCTGCAATGGAGATAGGTCTTCCGCTCCTGCTTGATGGTCTCCAGCACCTTGCTGGAATGCCTCTCTGTGCTCTGCCTCGGGCAGATGGCATCCAGAGGAGAAACACGGGGCAAGGTAATATTCAGGCATGAAACACATCTGAACAAAGACAGAACGGCTCCAGTCTTCAGCTGCATGCTAAGAAATGATCTTTGCAAAAAGTAATATGAGATGTACAAGAAATAACCATGCTGTTTAAATAGAGGAGGTATTAATATTGGTCTTTTGTGGTGGCTAAGGCTTGCCATGGAACGACTATGATGTCAGTGTTGGAAAGGGGCTGCCGCGCATTGACGGCGGTAACAGAAGACCGGAGTGACTGCGGAAAGCAATCGAGTGGATTTCCCAAATCCTTTACGTAATACAACTAATGGGTTTTTGATTCTGGAACATGATGATGACCAGGAAAGTGAGTAAAAGACAGCAATGATATGGACCTGAATAAGCTTATTTGGGGCGGGGGGAATGAAATGTCCTGCACGGGTAAATCAAGTGGCTTTGTACCCATTTCTGTCTAATTATTCAACTGTTTTTGTTTGTTTGATTTTTTTTAGGCTGTCACTGTATGTATTGGTCTGTCTCCTCTCCCTCCCCCCCCCAGTCTGGTTACTCCCCTTCTTCCAACATTCCTCCTTTTGGCCCAAAAAACAAAATGCAGAAAGTTCACCCCAGGTCCTTCCCAAGTTCCTTTGGTCATGTGACATTGTCCTCAAGCTGAACAACCCAGATGTTGCCTTTAAAAATCAGGGAGAAGACCCTCCCACAGGATTTTAGCAATAGGAAATAGTTTCGGAGCTACGGACGGGAAAAAAAAATGGATGAGAAACGACTGGACTAACACTAGGCGAGAGAATGAGTGTCTGGCATTCATCACCAAGGAGACAGGAGAGATTCAACAGGGACACCTCTGAGACACTGTTAAGGAGTGTGACTTTCAGGAGGTTCATCCTGCTGCAGGACTGTTGAGACCTGGAGAAGAAGAACACTCACTTCAGGAGCCAATCAGGTGTTAAGGAGAGGTCATTCGACCCTTGAGTTCTCTTGCATGAGATCCCACTGTCTGAACATTCAAAACATCTTAGTTATCCGACAACCTCCTTAGCAAGGTCAACACCTCCAAGCTCCAGAAGTTCAAACAGCAACTTTTGTTTGAAAGAATCCCTTAGCTGGTCTTCAGTGTTAGCCATCAGCTAACTGCAAAAATAATTCAGTTTTATTTAAAATCTATTCCATGGCTGTTCTTTCCTTATATCCCCCTGGAAGCAATTCCTAGGCTAATTTGAAAATTAGGCAGGTGTTATATGCATACTGTATATCTTATAATTGGAGATTTTTTAAGAAAAGTCTTGGTATTACCGCACCATATTAGTCAAATTAATTCTTCAAGCAGCATTCATAATTTCAGCTCTACTTTTGTTAAAAGAAAAAAAAACCCGCTTTTTGTCTGCTTTACAGGAGCTTCCTTGGATATAGCCCCACTTTCCTGCCGTGTGTGAGATCTCGCCACGGCCGCACATTTCCAAACATGAACCTAGGTTAATATGGGATCACCCTGACACCTGCGCTGTCTGGACTCCTACAGCCATCTTTATGACACGGCTCCGCATGCTGGCACGTACAGGTCAAGACGCCCCCAACCCCGTCTGTCACCGGGTTTGTTTGTTCGCGAGCCGGATTCCTTTGCATAACTAGCTGTGTTGTAAAAAATGTTATATGCCTTGATAATTATGGTAATATCCCACCTCTGACTCCAGCAGAAGTTTGGTAGATCTTGAGATCTTTCTGTGGTGTGAAGGAGTGCCAGCAGTGTGCTTTTCCTTCACTTTCACTTTCACTTTCATGCCTCTTCTTCATCCCCTCTTAAATCCTCATCCCCATGTCGTTATTGACCAAACTGGTCCAAGCAAAGTACAGGTACACATCTTTATCAAGGCTTTTTTGGCTAAAGGAAGAATGAGACAAAACCCGCATTGGCAGGCAAGCGGAGCGTCACTGAAATCCCTGAAAGGTTTGATTTATTACATTAATCACTGATGGATTTCACTAACCGATCGGAGCCAGTTTAATAAGAGATGGGACATAATGATCCAGTAAGCGTTCGCCAGCTTGGTTCTGCTTCCTGACATGTGCCTGACTGCTTGGCAAGGTCTTTCTCTCCACTGCAAGGCTTGCTTTGAGCATATCTTGCATTCAGCCCTGCCACGAAACAGCCCAACCGATAGGACTGCTCTCGGTAAAACGTCTAAGCCTCGGGGGCTTATTAATATCATGAACTTGCTATTTCAAGCAGCAGAATCACAGAAAGCACCGGAAAGGTCCCGGGCATAACAGCCGCATGGGGTTACTTACTGCTGTACACAGGATTATATGTTCACATGTTTATGGTATGTGCTTCAGCTTATAAGAGTGTGCTGTTTGCATGTTGAGGGTGAGATTTCTTATGTGTGTTTACAACTGTTTCCTCCTAACAGCTCCACAGCTGATACGAATGCATACACAACTGCTTATCTATCGGCGCCCTGGGAGCTTACAGTACCACACAGACAGCTCTTCTGCTATTGGGCAGAAGCCGGTACTTTAAGCCTATCAATATATTATCAGCGGTAACAGGAATGTAATAACAATGAAATATGCTAGCAAGCATCGCTGCAGCTGATAGGCTGAAATGCCTCATGTGACAGAGAGCAGGTCATTTATTAGTGATGGGGTTTCTGTTTCAGTGTTACAGGGGCAGACAGCGATAGGAGAAACATGAAAAAGAAAAAAGAGCCTTTTTAGTGCGGAATAAAAATAAAAAATCGAAATCATGGGCGCGTATTGGGGAATAACTCAACATGGCAGAGTCTGGACCAGACAGGTTTACTGGCAAAGAGACAGAAGACAGCAGGTCATTTTGTACCGGTAGCCATTAATAAGGGACTGGAGGAGTTAATCAGCACAAACTACCCTGGTCATGTGACACCACCATCCAGAAATGGCCACACCAGCCTTCTTCTCATGATGTTTTAAGACTTAATCACTATTTCAAAATGATTCTACTCAACAATACAGCAACTGAAACAAGCTATCACAAACATTACCATATTTTAATCTGTACCTTTGCCTATTTCCCTGGCTGCTTACTCAAAGGAAGGCGACATTATTTTAATTTGACAATCAAGTGCTTGCAAGACCGTCCATTGTGTTCTTTGTGCATTTGTAACAAAGCACAATGTCCCACGTGACTGAAGACCTTTACTCTGTAAACTAATTTTATTTGCTAATAGGGTTTAAACAAGGCTTTAATATTTCAGCATATTGATTTGTCTGGTATAAAATTTTATGTGGCCTAAAGCAGTTGCCGTCTAATGGACTTTAAGAAACAGGATCAAAATGTTTTAAGAAAAAAAAAACATTTTTAATGCATCGATTTGGAGATTGCAGTGATGCATTTGGCAGAAAGACAAAGGACTACGTCTCTGTTGTTTTTTTCCTTTTCCAGAATGTGCTGTTCTGGATATATTGTTAAATATGTTCTTTGGAGAGCTATTACTCAGCATTGCATGCTGGGTAATGTCATACATCATGTGCTAATGTAATGCAGTTCACCATAATGTACCGCAAATGGCACACATGTTGTCACTGGAAGTAAATGTGACTTTAGCTGCATTAAAATAAATGCATCAGCAATAAAACTCCAGGTATGCAGAGAGATATTAATGCTGAGAGCCTCCTGTGGTCTGGAATATAAAGTAACACGTTCTGTGGGCTGTGTTCACTGATTGATGTCTTTGCAAACAGCAGGAACGATCCAGGAATCGTGCATCTGTCCTGCGTCTGCAGGGAACAAAGGGCTGCCTTTGGTCACTGCACAAAAGCATGCGCGCGCACTCATTGTGAAGTTATGTCAAGGCCGATGCCATTCTTTATTGCTTCAGAGGGTTTTTCTTTTCTCTCATCGTCCTGTGGGCACTCCTGAGACGGCTGTTGACTCGACACGTCCTGCATCCACTGGAATGCAATCTGAGGAGAGTTTTAGCGGAGTGCTGTGTAATTGCCTGTCGGTCCTGAGCGACCCCAAAGCCCGCTGAAGCCCTGTGACGGTGCTTCATAACAGAGAGACGCCACCAGAACTCAGAGCCGGCACGCATACGACCATTATGAGCACGATGCTGACTGATTAAAAAGCTACAGTGAATTGCTATCGTTTTTTTTTTTTTTCTCCCACGCTGAGGGTGTGCCTTTCAGCTTGTCTTTGTTCACATTTAACTGCGTGTTGGAGGGTTCTATGTTCAGTATGAAAACAATGGTGATTTGCATCAAAAGTGCAGCTAGCATGAATGGAATGTTAAAGAGTAGCGTTCATGTATGGTATGTATTATGTAAATTTATGTTGAACACCACAGCACTGAATTGTATTATTCCGTACTTTTGGTTTACCTGGAATATCAAAAGCCTTTTTGGCAAAATCTGTTGGTAGAATTTGGAAGTATTTGGCAGAGATTATTTATTTTAATTTCTTTACAGTTATGTGTCCTATGACCAGGTTAAGTTGTTAAAAGAAGGATGGATGGATGGATGGATGGATGGATGGATGGATGTATGGATAGGGTGTTGTCATTTTATTCAAACACAACCATTCCCTAAATATACCCAACCAGCACTATAACAAAACTTTTTTCAGCAGGCTGAATAAATTAGACCTATGAGTAATCCCTGATACGTATTCCAAAAAATGACTATATTTATTTATTATTAGAGCCATGTTGTTATTGCGACCCAAGAAACATTTATAAAGGTGCTAATTGCTACAGAACAAATCTCCGAACCTATGGCAAGAGTTCAGTTGACATTCCACATTGCGTTACATAATGTCGTTACAGTCAGCGAGCCTGTGCAGTATATCACACAGATTTTAGTGCAGCCAAGTTTTCAATGCTGGTCAAAATAGAAACATTGCTGACTTGTATTGTGGTAACCTAAGGATACTGCCTCTTTACCTACCGTTTCCACGTATGACGTGCCGGATAGCATATTTGCGAAAGTGCAAAGAGAAACCCCACCGGGGGCTCCGCAAATGCAGCGATCGCATCATTAAATGCTTTATGGGACCTGCTTGACTTGAAGGATTTATGGTGCCGTGGAGGAACTACGGGCGCATACTCAGCCGGCGAGACACGCTGATCTCCCCCACGACGGCGTGCAGTCTCGTCTACGAAGCCGCATCTAAATCTGTCTTGAGACACAGCTCGTGCTGCATGCGTCCCGGTTTCATTTTTCATGCCCGTCCACCTGCAAGGCTGTCGCTCCCATGTATAGATAACATGACCCGCTACCCGGCAGTGTGAGGACGCCCAGACCAGAGCTATGATAGCTGGGATGTGCGATTGACCTTGGCAGGGAGGGATTGGGTTTATAAATTATGGGATGGTAAAATTAAAGATGCCAGGTGAATTCTAAGGCCGAACTGAAAGTTTGCGCCCTGAATATATACAGGGGCAGGGCCACAGGGGTACTGGCCCCAACTCAAAATTGATTGGCCTCCTCACCTGTCACTCACAAGTTCAAAACATATTATTGGCTAATGATATGGTTGGCCCCTCTATATGAATTATGGCCCCTCTTGTGCTTCCCCACCTTAAAAAAAATCTTAAAATGGCCCCTGGTTTATGCAGACATGCTGAGAGATTGTGTCTCCAGTATTCTTAGAAAGAGGTTGGAGGCTGTGTAGGATCATCAGAAAGCTCTTTGTTAAATATTGATAACGAGACACGATTCCTCTGGCACGACCCACTCCAGCCGACAAGTGCTTCTTATCTTTGAGCATGTTGACAGTAAACCTGCTCTTCCGAGACGTGGCCAATAGCACATCTGAAAAGCGTCAGTCTGTTCTCGCTCCTCTCGCATCATCCCGGCTGCACTTAGCCGCTCGGCCCAGCACTTCCTTTAAGACAGGCGCATCGGTTTTATGATGGCTGCTCTGATCAAATCCATCTCTGACAATTAATGCCTTTAAATTACCCCCGTGCTGCTCGTATATCTCTTTCAAAATCCCTTTAAAATCCCAGAAGCCTATTCCTTTATCATTTTCTCCCACAATTCTTATTAAACAATGAGGCGTGCCTTATGGAGTCTGAAAGAAAGTGCGTTGTATTTTGGGGGATAGGTTAGGTGATTAGGTGGCTGTGCTTGCTGTCAGAAGGTTGTTGGTTCAGATCCCACGGGCAGAGTGATTGCGCTGTTGAGCAAGGGCCTTACTGCAGTTACTCCTGGGATTGCCTGGCCCTCCCTTCAGTCATCCGTCGCTTTGAATAAAAGTGTCCGGCTAATAAATAAAATGAATTTGAGGCAAAATGTCATCGCCACCCCGTGTAGAGGTGGTGTTTTGGTTAATGATGGCCCCTAGTTTGATCGTTCCAGAGACCTCATCTACACCTGGCAGTCCCGCAGGCCTTATGAAAGTGTTATGCTCGCACACCCGAAATGCCGCTGACCTTTGGTGGGTAGTTATCCGGAGAGGTTTCCGGTGGTGGAAGGAGGAATGGTGGCGGTAACGAGGATCACTCAGCACTTGGCTGACTTAAAATTCTCCCGTGCCTCTCCTCACCTTTGGCTTTAAGGCTCCCCAGCTCGCAAATGACAGCATCCTTAATGCCCGCGTGCTCTCTCTGTGGGGCGGGAGGGGGGGGGGGGGTCTCCTAGATTGTCACCCTGGAACACATTTCAAAGGCTGTCCAATGTGTACCCCAACCCTTCACGTAGGTGCATGCATGAACACACACACACACACACACACACACACACACACGCAGGTTTGTAATTATATCTTTGTGGGGACTCTCTATTCATTTCTTTGGGGAAAACTCTAATCCCAACATGATCACCTTAACCCAGCCCTCACCTTAACCATAAATTACTTTTATATAAACCTTTATATAAACCTAATCCACACACACACACACCAAGGCTGAGACCCGTCGGACTCCGTGAAGGTTATAGCTTCAATTATGACATGCCGCATTAATAAGTACAGGTCTCTGGGAGTCAGATGTTTTGGGCTGAAGGTTGTCCAGGCTGGAACGTGCTGAGAGGACAGTGAGGAGCATAGCTTCAGCCTGACACGCGGTCTTCAGCACCGCTTAAGGAAGCCGCACCGGTAACTGCCATAAGAAGGATTCCTTTGCATCAGTTATAATTTAACCTTACGCTGGCATTGATGCACGTATAAGGCACTAATTAAACATGTATTAAATAATTAAGAGCCAAATTTAATCCTGTCAAAAGTGTGTTGGAAAATATGCACACATTGATATATAGCAGCAGAAGGATGAGCTGAGATGAAATTGTATATTATAGTTAATGAAATACATTGTATTTTCTGGGGGTGAATAAAAAAGTGTAGATAAGATGGTGCCCATATTCTAATCGTGAATACCTCTCAGTTTATTTCGTTTTATATCTTACAAAAGATTGATGCAATATGTACTGTGTAAAGTTACGTTCAAGTCAGTTAATGCTATTCGTGTCAGGTAAGAGGTTGTAGACATATACTGACATGCTGAAATAGAGCAAAAGAGGGTTAGTGGTGTATTATTATTACAAGGAGGGCGAGCCGCTCTCCATCCGTTTTAATACCTATTGATAGATTACCGAGTCATTCATGTAGGATTTGTGTCTTTATAGAACTTCTCTGTCTGTATTGATCCACAATCATTCATATGGGAGTAAAATAACAGTACGGCATCGCCCACCTAACCCCCCGTTACATGCGGGCTGGGCAAAGGATTTTGGTGAGAAATGGCCAGAGAGGTGAAAAATGGAAGTTCAAATGGACTGAGTACCGGTACATCCAGAAACTGAAAATGGAAGAAAAAAAAATTGCTTGATCTTTGCTTTGAGTGTATATGCATTAGCTTACTGTCTGGTCCAAAGATACAGCTTCTGTTGTATTAAAAAAACACTGAAATGAAAATGTTTGATCACACAGAGGAATCATCTGCTTTAATCTGATATTTAATCTGGATACAAGGAGTACGATATTGAAATAATAGCATGGTATAACAAAATAATTACTATACAATCTTTGTAAAATACTCTGTAAGGTAGTTTTATGTGTGGGAACCTAATACTTAATTTTCCTGCTTGTTTGTTATCTTTTTTTACTCTCACTCGCAATTTATTAACTCCAATTAGCCTCAGCATGTCTTTGGACTGTGGGGGGAAACCGTAGTACCCGGAGGAAACCCCACGACGACACAGGGAGAACATGCAAACTCCACACACATGTAACCCAGGCGGAGACTCGAACCCGGGTCCGGGGGTGTGAGGTAACAGTGCTAACCACTGCATCACCATGTCACCCCCCCATGTTTCCATGTAGGCCTAAATCAAATTGCAGATCGCCGTTTCCACGTGAACACGAAGGGTGCTAGTTTAGTGATATAGAGAGAAATTCCGTGTGGGATAAGACACGCAACAATAATTTAGGTTTACATGTCGTTTACAGATCGAAACAAAGCACATTCAGGTGAGACACTTTATGCAACTGAGCAGTTCTGCCTTGACATCTACATGCCGAAGGAGATCTGGTGAAAAATATCCAAAGAAAATGAAAATGAGGAAACTACAATCAGTGTCCTAAAATAGTAATTATTCCTTACAACTGCAAAATATTTTGTCTTATTTTCCTCAGTATTTTAGATCATTTCATGACAGTGATATTTCAAGTTTTAACAGATTAATAAACAGAGAGTCTTAGCTTCCAGTTTATAGATGTGATTGCACTTTGCGCTAACCCAAGTCTGGACCGCGCTAAGAGAAAATCAGAATGCATGGTCAGAAAGGAAAAATCAATGCCAGCAGAATATATAATTTATCTTCTGGAGTGCGGCTCCTGCTAATTTATGGATGACTTTTAACATGTCCACGCTCGCGTGGCCAGAACTCTGCTGGTGTTCATTTATCCCACTTTTATTTTAACGCTTCGGTGGATGATTTGGACGAAAGTTCTCAGCTGGGTCACGTTTGACCTGCCAGCTGACCTTGATATTTAAGCGGTAATGTTCAAACTCAGGTTTGCCGTTCAATATATCGATACCCCGGCCCTTTTGCGAAGCCATGGACGGCACCTGCCATACAACATTAAGCACGCAATCTATATTTCTGAAAGGGCAAGGAGAGGGTGCAGGGAATCGCGGGATAGGGTCATGCGCCGTTTGCCCCATGCTATTTAGATGGAGATTGTAAACCAGGCCCTTTCAAATCTGTACTTCAGTCCCAAATCCAGGCCTTGTTTTCAGTTCTTCCAGGAAGTTAGTTTAATAATTACTGATTCTGATTGGTCAGAGGCTTCACACCTGGTAAAGGAAGGCTGGAAAATCAGCAGAAGACCGTGGTTTGAACAGCTCTATTGTAAACTAATGTGATCGCTGGAAGTAAAGATTCATTGTTTGATTGATGCATTTTATGCTAAAACATACATTTTAAGAACATACTTCCAGCTGTTAGAATGTAAAGAATCAAGTTGCATATGGCATGCAGAACATTTCTATCCATTTAAGTTCACACATTGACCGCGAACATTCCGCATACTTTATGGTGATTCACCAATCTAAATATATTCTTGCTACATCCACAACTAATATCTAATCAGCACTCCTGGTCAGGGTCACGGCAAGCCTGGAGCCAATCCAGGGAATTTCAGGGCACGGGGCATGGGCAGACCTTGGACAGGATGCCTGTCTAGCTAATAATATCACCTTAAAATGCACTACTTCATACCTAATTTAATATTTCTTGTGCAAAAGCATTATAGTTATACAAACAAAAAATATCTAAAATTGTATTAATTGAATTCATACACCCGGCTTCCATAGCCCACCTTATATAGGGTCTTGGTCACCCCTGAGCCAATAACCCATCGATTACAGGGTCATGGTCATCACATCATAGAGCACTCGCACACTGAGAGCAGGATCTGAACCCATAGCCATGGGGGACCCACCAAGCTGCCTTTCTGTCGTAAGACAACTAATAATGTGATTTTTATTTATGGCAATATAAAGAGTATATTTCAAACACCACACTCTGTCAACTTGGATGATAGATACCATTAGTTTGTAGGCACTGCTAAACAATCTTAATAATAGAGATTGGATCCAATGGTTTGTAGTATTTTAATACACCCCCCCCCCACCCCCCACCACCATGAGTTCCACGCACCATGTCATAATAAAATACAGTCAGTCCTGCTACAATGCGTGATATCACAGTACTAACCTGTTCTAACGCAATTGATATATTAGTACCCAAGTCCAATACAACATGGAATTACATTTGTATTTGCGTGATTTTCAGATGGACAGAAAAACACTACGTGAACTATGACATCATAAATTCTTAGTGAGAAACACCAGTAGCATACAAGAACAGCTGTCCATGTGACTGACAATGATGGCTGAATCGTGAACGAATCAAGCTTTTAAACCGGTTCTTTTCAGTGAATCAGTCGGAACTGATTTTCAGATCTAATGAATCAAACTTTATATACATCCACACATTGCACAGGTCAAAGTCTTAGATTCTAGAAATATCTCAGAAACTGTCATAGAAAAAGACAGCAACATTTTTCATTTGCATTTGCTTTCCGTAGACTGTCTGTAGCCATGTTGTCATGAGTGCCCCACCGCGTGCCGTACTGCTTTGTGTTTGTGTGTGCACATGCCTGGCCGCACGATGGCTACTCACTACTCATGACTTTTGGTAATCGACCGAGTTCGGCACGTTCGGTCGTAGCAGTTACTAAACAATCCTCCTGCTCCCCAGCTCCAAGGTTTCAGATTCAGTGAAGCATCACAAGTTTTATTTCATGTGTGTCTGTTCAAACTTCATGAACTCTGCTTTACCTTCTGGGATTCTGAGCCACAATGCTTTGGTCCAGAGATACTAGTGCTGCCCAATGTCTTCATATTTCCACACACTCATTGGTGACACGTCTTTCTGAAAGTCCCACCCGCGGCATGTCTCCCCCGTTGTCTGTTGCTGCTCTGCCTTCTTGTATGAGCTCGACGTGACCGCATGCTAATGTACCACTAAAAAGAAATAGATAAATACGAAGCGTTCTGCACCAGACGGCTCCTGGAGGCTTCTGCGCTGGGGCCTTCTATCAGCACCAAGGACAGCTCACGTCTGATTCCATAACTGCTCACCGTGTGAGGAAAATGCCTTCTCAAGTACTTTGCATTTCCTCAGCAGATGCCATTGTCTAAAGTGACGGTAGACCGAGGCAGTTTTTCTCACAGGACGCTTGCAGTCAAAGAGCAAGGCCAGCCAGCATCCAGAGCCCCTGGAACTGCTTAAGAACCTTTCTTAAGAATCCATCTGTGATGTGATTTCTCAGCCACCCACGGGATTCAAACCCATTCAAACCCAAAACGTTATAGATCCCAAACTGGCTGAGCTTTACGCCAGTTTTTGTGCAGATTATTATTACCATTTTTCTTCTAATTAAATTGTTTTAGGAAATTTATTTTAAACAGCGTATTTTATCTGAATCTGAATCTACCTGGCTAAATTTTACCTGTGGCTCTACATAAACTGGGAACAATGAAGTTTTTAGTTCTTGTTCATATACAGGACAGCAGGGGGCATGGTGGTCGAGGTTTCTTCCTCGTGGCGGGATGGTTCATGCCGTCATGCTCTTGAAGTGGCTCGACTTCAATTCGCCCATTCGAATATCTCAGCTGGAATAAAAGGTTCAGCCAGGCAGCAGAGAAGCATCTCGTGGTAACTGCTTTTGAACTTTAACTTTTAGACTGTTGTGTCTACAGCTTCTGGGCCATCCCGCTGTTCTCTGTTCTGAGCTTCATCTCCAAAAATGGCTCACAGATTAATTTATTATGAATGAAAAGCCGGAGGAGAGTGAGACGGAGCGCTAATATCCGCGGGGAGTGAAGTATTCTCTTAATGGTGGTTGACAGAAGTCATCTATTGTGGTTGTATGATACACTAACTGAGGCAAATTGAATCTGCTCCTCAGGCCTCGCATCAGGAAGATCCAGTATACCTTAACACTACCTCTCTTACAGCACAACAAAGACTCTTTAAAATAACTTTTATTCTTAGATATGTTACATTTTTTCTTTATACACATTTCATTCACTCATGGGTTAGGGTTTTTTTTTCTACCATACTCTACTTCACACATTTTATGTGTGTATACATACAGCTCTGAAAAAAAATGAAGAAATCACTGGACATGTTCTGTTTTTTTTTTTTTTTTTTTTTTTTTTTAGTCTGCATCTTTAAATCCTGGTTTAATCCTGGTTCTGTGCTCAGAAGGCTACATGGTGGGTTGCTACCAGGCTCAAAAATTCTAAGACAGCAGTACAGAAGAACAAGGTGAAGCAGGAAACACAGAGCAACCAAAAACCTGCCAGGTAAAGCGCAGAAACAACTTCCTAATGGCAGAGATGACAGACAACGTGCCCAGCAGTGCCTCATAAATCGGAGCAGAGGTGCAGGTTTCATATTAAAATTGGGAGGGTGGGTATGTCAGGATCAGCGGTGTGACGCATACAGTTATATATTTTTTTTTTTTCGTAAACTATTGTTGTTATAGTTAAAATATATGAAGTGAAATTTATCTTTACATTTTATTGTTATTGATCTTCACTAGTATTGTAGTGTAACTGGATTAAGTCACGCATTATGTACGCTGAATTTGTGGGAATTATTAAAATACTGCAAAATTTGCGAGATTCCGCCACGAATGTCAGGCCATTCATTGTGGAAAACTGACCTCACCTTAACATATGCTATGTTGCCCCTGTCACTCTCCTGCATCCTCTCTCACAAACACACCCTAACTTTCTGGAAAGAAACACAACACACATAAAATAGCGACTTAAAGATCGATAGAAGTAAATATAAGTGATTTACTGACTCTCTTCTTAGTAATAAATGGCACTCTATGGCAGCACTGTTCATGAACTAAATGATTCAGTTTCTGGTACTACTGTTTAAACGTGTGTAATAGTTTATTCTAATTCATAAGAATTAAACTATATAATCACAAACGTTACATATGGAACGCCATGGGGGTCAAACTCTCTGAATGAACATGTCAAATTCGTACGTCTTAAAACGTGTTAACAAGTAAATTTTTCTACGTTTTAAGAATTTAAGAAAATTTCACGTGTTATTGTTGGACTCATGTGGAATAGTCCGTTTGTGCGGGTAATTTTGAAGTCGGGTGGCTGAGCAGAGCAGGAAATGACCTCCAGAAACTTGCGTTAAAAATATATGTAAAGTTTTAATGCTTAATTATATGTCTGCAATATGTGTGAAATACATGTGAAATATGTATATTTAAATTTACTACAGTGGAAACGTACCGCTTACAATTATCGCGTTTGGGTCAAGTTACTCACTATAAGTGGATGAACTTTATAACTGATTTCTTTCTTTTTATGTCATTATGACATTTGCATATGTATTAAATACGTATAAGGTAATAAAATAGACAGCGTCACTGCTGAATTTTATTGACTATTTCAAAATGCAGTACAGCGGTTACAAACGCTTCTAAAATTACAGCACCGTACAAATTAAATTACTGAACTGTGCGTAATTCAAATACGTTACAATGCTGTACTGTACATGAAATGCAGCTTATTGTAGTTTTGCTGCATCTTGGAGGGTCCTTTTTGGCACTATTTGAGTATTATAAGCAAATTATTTATGCAGGAGTTATTTATACAGAAATATTTGTACAGGAATGATTCGTCCCAAGCTTTTTCATCCATATAAGCGACTGATCGGTGTAACTGTGATCTCTGTACGCGGCTTCCAGTATATATACTTACTGTATAGCACCCAAATCTGTACGTCGATCTTCAGTGTGTGTATACATCTTAGGAAAAAATAACACACACACACA
>JAODKE010000125.1:5357677-5372256 GCA_026779605.1 Mormyrus hasselquistii
AATGTTTTTGTTGTTTTCACCCCCCGTGGGGGGACTTTGCTCCCCAAAGTGGTCTTCGTCACACCCCCCCCCCCCCCCCCCCCACCCCCCAACACACACAAACACTTGTGCAATACATTTGAATTCATAAATTTGTGAGGACAGTCCATTCAGTTCTATGGGAATAACCCTAATCCCATCAATGACATCACCTGCCTTAACCTTAACCATAAGTAACCAAACAAAATACAAGACTTGTGGCATTTTTAGTTTTTAGATTGCATTCACATATATATTTATTTTTTAAAATATATAAAATTGAGTTTCCCTTTGGGGGAATGACAAAATGTCCCCACAAGGTTAAAATAGCAGTTTTTAATTCAATTGTGGGCACATTTGGTCCCCACAATGTAATATATACATCATACACACATGATTTATCACCTTTATTCGCAACAGAATGAATATGTTAAATTAATACAAGCAATATAAATCTGGTTGTACTGTGACCCTGTACTGAATATGCAGATATATGAAGAATGGATGTACCATCTGGTATTAAGTCACTCTGAACAGCACATAACCCACCTCCCTATATGCAATCCTGCACTGTGCCCTTGTTGGGTTTCATTGTAGCAGAATAAGAATTTGTAGAGTACTTCATATATTCTTTTTCAGGGTGGCCCTCTGCCTTGTTGGGCAGTATTGTTACCTTCCTGGTCTGTTGGGTTAATTCCTACCCCCCCCCCCCCCCCTCATTATGACTTCTGAGTTCTCCCTACGTCATGCTGGCCTCTTTAGTGTTCAACCTGTAGTTAAAAAAAAAAAAGTGGGGTCTCCACTGCCCTGTACTACATAAGTTGCAAGATGGATGGACATTGGTTTCCTGGTTATTTGGTGCAGTGGTTTCTCGTATGCACATGCACACACACAGAGGGAACGCAGAACCGTACCATGGTACGGTGCACCGCTGGACCTCTGTACCCGAGAACTGATGAGTAGAACAGATGCCTGAACATGAGAACATAACTGAAAGAATGAGATCATGCAAAAAAAAAAAGGAAGAGAATGTATCAAACAATACACACTCACCTCAGATCGAGTGCTCGTTTCTAATGAAGTCGCACCGTACTGCAGATGCCTCAGGGACAAGACGATGATTATTTCAGTAAGCAGGAAAAATAGTTCAAATCTCAGAATAATAGTGTGATTAAGCGTCTTGGCTCTATCGCGGTATAAACTACCAAGTTTCTCTGCAAGGCAAAACTGGTTTTAGCAACCAAGTTTAACAATTTGCTGCAACAGTTATGAAATTACGTCGTTTGCTTGGTGTTCATCAGCTAGATCTGTCTGACTCCAATTTCAGCCTGAAATCTTATTAGACGTGGATGAAGTAGTTTGGCCATTTTTTAATACTTGTTTTGCATATTTATTTATGAATGGGTAACACTACATTTTGATGACTTACAGAATGAAATGTGATGGATCAGTTTTAATGAGGGTTTTAGTCTCGGAGCTGTGAAGTCACCTTGTAATAAACGTTAACTTGTTTATGAATCGTCCTTTTGCATAATGTGTTCTAATGGTTGGCCTTTAGCTTAGCTGCTATTCCATGTATTGTGATTTTAGAATTTCCCTGGTATGAAGGCTGTCTGTCCCAAAAACTTCCATAGGGTGGCATTTCGTGTCCCTCCTTCTAATCGTGGGAAATCAGAAGGTTGGCAGTAATTTCATTTTGCGGTTGCCTGGAAACTGTTGCCACGCGGATGACTCAGTGAAAGGGATAGACGTTACATCCCAATCCACCGTGAATGGATGAGATCCACTGACTAATCCTTTAACACTTATGAGATGATATCATTTGGCGGGGTCTAATTTAGTATCCACCCCCCCCCCACAACGGATTAGCCTTAATATGCATAAAAGATGGGTCTGAACAGAAGATGGCATGACAGGGCGGTGCACAGGGTCGAGATGCATAATCATTTAGAGTACAGGTTCATTAATGGGATTTGAGTCTTTTACAAAGTCTGTGTACTTTGGAGATAAGCAAATTGTTTATCCTGTTAATGTGTCACTTTGAAGATATTAGGCCTTTTCAGGCTGGCTGGTCTCTTAATTCCGAATAACAGGGGGCAAACAATGTTAAAGAATATCAAATAAATTAAAATGGCATCCCCTTATGTAATGAGGGTAATTTCCTTGTAGTAAAAAAAAAAAAAAAAAGGTTCCCTCTATAAAAGGATTGATCGTAGCCTCGTGTTCCTAGTTAAATTCCTCGCCTGGCTGGCAGGGGCGTTCGTAGCCCTGTGGAGCCCCAGACGGGGGGGCTGGCAGTGGGAGGAGTTGTCGATTGGATGGACCAGGGAAGAGGCCGATGCTTTAAGATGGTGCCCCCTTACAATATGTTGCCCTGGGGCACTTTCCCATCATGCCCTTGCTAGGGTCTGCCACTGCTGGGCACTTTTATCATATGTTGGGGGGGGGGGAGTGCCTATTTTGAGGTCCTTTAGTATGGGTAAGGACATGTCCAGTACCCCCCCAAAATAATTCAAGGGACCCGACCCCCCCCCATGAAAGAATGAATTGTCAAATAAATAAATAAAGTGCTAGATGAACAAATTCAAACTTAATGGATAAATTAACAGAAACAAATGAATGTATTAATCAATAAACAAACAAACTGCTAAATACATAAATAGATAAGTAATAGGAAACTAAATGAACAAGCTACCTTATCTGAGCATATTTGGTATTCATGTAGCTGAGCTCATTGATAGCAACATTACAGCAGGAACTGAGATTGATTCCAAAGACAAGTTACATTTTATTGTGACTCTAGGAGCTGAAAAGAGCGCCATCTTGGATTAACAGGAGAGCGCGTCGAAATGCGGAATAACGCGGCGTGCCAGGTGGCTGTGACTCACCTTGGACAAATTCCGCGCGGCTGATCTGGAAATGGGCTGCTTTCAGCTGCAGGGGAGCAGGTAGCACGGTGGATCAGCACATGGACTGAATATCAAGGTGCATAATTGAGTTAAATTGTGTTTTGATGAGGAAATGAGCTAATGAGCTAAACGTAGCTGATCTGTGGCACTGCATGATTGCATTTTAAGGGGGTAAATAAGATAAATTGGACAGCATTTGGGCGCAGTGGTTAGTATTGTGGCCTCAAGCATCCAGGGCTGGGGGATAAATTTTTGCCCAGTTTGCATGTGTTTCCACTGGATACCTTGGTTATTTATATTGGTGATTCTTTATTGCCCATGGTGAATGATGTGCCACCTGATGGACTGGCATCCCCTCCAAGTCCTGCCTTATGCCTGTACTAGATGAACAGCTATGGATTGGAATAAGATTAGCTTCTCCGTGTGTGTGCTCTTCAGCATCCCCCAAATCATCCAGCTGGTCCCATCTCGCATTTCTCCGAATTCTGTTCCAGACAGCACCGCTTCATCTTTAATTCCAGTCTTGTGCTGTTCTGCAGAACTGAAACAGAGATCTAAACATTCACTTTAATATGTCGCGCCACAAACCAACAGCCCGGCCTGCGAATGTCGGGAAGATGAATAAACTTCCACGATGTACGGGATGGGGAATCTGAAATGGGGCCACACCCTCACAGAAACTAGCATGATCCTGTTGTTTTTTCTGTTTGTCTCATCCAGGATCTCCGACCGTTGGCTTTCGGCCAAACCTCGTCACGAGTCTCAGCTGACGAAAGCCGCTTTCCTAACTTGTCCGCTCCCCTTTCTGTTCATGGATTTCCTTCGACTTTGTTCACGTATCGACCAATGCTGGTCGAAGTCCATGTGGGACCCTGGGCAAGCTTCATCGCTGGCCTGCCCCATCTCACTCCCACCGCCCCCTACCACTTGCTAAGTCGCTGCCCCCTCAGAACGTGGTGCCCTATGTCGATAGGATTGGACGGCCCTGCTGTCAATCATGGGGCCATGTCAATAGAAAGTGACTCATAGGGGTTTTACTTACACAAAAATGTTCTGAAATGATTGGATCAGAGAGATAACCAATCAGATTGTAAATGAGGTGGGTCCAAGTGACTAGAGGAGACGGGACCAACTAATCAGATGTTCTGGTCCCGCATCCTGTAGTTGCTTGGACCTGAAACAGCAAAGCACACCAGGGTTGGTCACCATGTTTTGGAATCTCAAACCTGCTTCTATGTTTACATCCTGCTTCTTTGTATTATGCAGAGACACTCAAATGCCTGTAAACCACAGCGAGGCTATAGAAGAATATAATTTTGTTTTACACCCAATTGAAAATCCTTATACAGTAGATGAGCACCCTAAGAACGGGTCTGACAGCTGCTTAGGGGAATCAGACAGTGTTACTGGATGTTTAAATGGCTGGAGGCTCAAGCGGCTACCATAACCTGTGCCACCCTGGTCAGGTCCCACTATCTCTGCTCCTGAGTCGTAGATTTAATTCCCGTCCCTGGCTGTGTGTGTGCAGATTGCATGGTCTCTCCATGTCCGTGTGGGTGACCAGGTAATCCCATCCAGGGTGTCCACTTCCCTGCGCTTCCTGGGACAGGTTCCAGGTTCATGGTGACCCAGTACTGGGAAAGCAGAACAGAAAATGGATGGATCTGCTCTGTCCGTTCTTCGCCAGGTATTTGTACACTTAAGCCGAATGCCTGGTAAAGGTGCCGGGACTCTGTGATGGTTGAGATCTTAAAAATAGAATCATTCCATATCCATTTATGAGCAATTAGGTAAAATACAGTGGAAGACAAAAATGTCAAACAAATATTAATGGGTTCAAATATAATAGGCGACAAGAATCTTCAGAATGTGATTCTGCTGTTTTTGCTTATATTATTATGAGTGTTGTTATAAAAGAAGCACAAAGCTGCTAGGGATTCCGTCCCTTCGTTTGTTTTGATTATATTCATACATCTTGATGGTCCACAGCCTCGTCCTCTTTTGTTTAAAAGCGTCTTTCCATAATTTTATTCTTTTCCTTCTACCTGCATTAACTGGGCAAACAGACACTCAGACATTGATATCATGCCGCTACGGGAAACAACATCAGCGGTGAGTGTTTCCATGCCGCGTTGCGGGCCAGGACGAGAGCACAGAGTAGGGCTTTGAGGTCAGGCTGTGTTCTGCCATTATAATCATGAGAGCACTGCTATAATCTGCCGGTAAAATGGGGAGCATTTGTGTAGGTCTATAATCTGTCACTATAATGAGGCAAAATTGCGATATATTCAGACTTTATAATGAGGAGAGTTCAGGCTGCCATCATACAAGGGAGATTGTGCTGTGATCTGACATTATAATGAGGGGAGTTTGTTCTATAATCTGACATTATAATGAGGGCTGATCAGCTTATAATCTGCAATAGTTAAAAAAAAAAATCCTCAATGTATGCAAATGGCACAAGAATAGCAGTGTTTGGGGGACCTTTCTGACAGTTGGAGGTCGCTGACTGACCACATGGGGAACCTTGATAAGCTAAAGGGTTGTATGCTGTCAGCAGAGTCAGATGGGACAAGGAAGGCGCCCACAGAGTGCGAAATGACACAGTGACACTGAGAGGTGCCCTCAGTAACAGCTTACTCTTCTCACACGCTCTGTGAACGCGCATGGGTGCACGTGGCTTCGTACATGATTTTCAGAGCATGATTTTTAGATGTGCACTCTTTAAATGAGAATGGACATCACTTCATTTACTGATTAGGAAATTGATGAGTTCAGTTCGGGTCTCAGGAGGGTAATAGCCAACCATGAATACAAACATAATGCAATATAAACCATGAAGTTGTGATGAATGTCAGTCATATCCAAGAGGAATTTGCTTTAGATATTATTATTGGATGGTTGGATGGGTGTCTGGATGAATAATAATAATAGTAATAATAATAATAATAACAAACGTAGTGGTTAAGCAGTATTGATGGCTGAATATTGAATAAGGTTTCAGGTAGACTCTCCTCTACTTACGAACTTTCAACTTATAAACTTTGAAACATACAAAGGAGGAGGATTGTAAGTCCAAATATTTTTCCTTCGGCTCTCGTTTCCTGTCTGCAACATCAATTTTTTTTTCTGTGCGCCAATTCCGCCTAGTATGATTTCTGGCCGCTACTCCCTCCATGCAGCAGCGTAGCGTGCGTACTCCCAGCATCCTAGTTCTTAGTACTTGTGTATACCATTAAAATGATGTTGAATAATGACTAACAAATATTTCAAGTTACTAATGGCCGTTCGGAAAGTATCTCATTCATAAGTAGAGGAGCGAACCTTAGATTAGCGTCCTTAGACGTGCAACAATGTCCACACTCCGCACTTTCCCACTTGTCAGGCAGGGGTGTCAGCACGACTCGGGCCCTTCTGCAGGCCACAGGGCAGAGCCGCTCCCTCTTTGTGGCCCCGCTCTCCGCCATCACCTCGGAGCATATGACTGCCCTGCATGGCGGCCGCGTTGAGCTGCTAAACGGCCGGGTCACACAGCCGCTCCGCATGGTGCGGGCACAGCAGTGACTGTGGCTGATTGGCCTTCATTACGCAGACCACGGTTGGCGCATTAAACTGCGGTATTAGACCGGGCCCTGGCACGGCACGCAAATTAACGCAGTATTATGCCTGCCAACGTGTCCCCATGTTTATTTCCTGGACGTCTTGCTAATTGTATGCATGTTTGATAGTGTCTATCCTTGAATACTAAGTATTCCATCCTGGAGCAATCTGGCAGGCTTCACTGTGGCCATTCTGCTGTTTAAGGGGCCATCCATCCATCCATCCATTCATCCATCCATCCATCCATCCATCCATCCATCTAACGTGACTGTTTAGTAATAGCAATATATATATGAATCTGGGTATTTTTTAGATATTTACACTCAGTACACCTGAGGATGGTTCAGCTGGTGAAGAAAATCTTCAATCTCCTATGTCCTGAATGTTGAAAAATAATGGCTACACGGAATGAATGGCCATTTCAGTAGGAAAATGATTTCCCATTAATAAATAGCAGTAGCTGTGTGTCAGGACCTCAGAGTGTGAGATTACGGAGTGTCAGCGTATCGGAGGTGAGGAGAGCTCCGCTTGGTTCCCTTGGCACTCTGAGTAGATAAGGTCTTCTTACATCTCTTTCATTACTTTAGCAGATGAACACTGGTTTACGCTGGGCCCTTCACCAGGGCGGCATATGAAATCCTCGCAACACCTGAATCTGCAGCTTGTTGGGGTTCAAGTCTGGCCCCTTAACCTGGTGGTGAAGTGCTTGCCTGAATATAAATAGGCAAAAATATACTAGTAATAGTGAGTAAAAGAACCATGTGATGTTTGCCTTTGCCTTTGACCGGAAAATATAGAGTTTACAGAAGTAACAGTGCAAAACAGCAACATGCACCTGTAGCTTAATGTATATTTTATTCTATTTTTTTTTACATTATATTACTGGAAAAATATAAAATAATACGTGAAACAGAAACTGTTTTGAAGCATGGCATTCTGATCCGGACTGAATATTGATTCAATAGAACAATAAGGATGCCAAGCTTCAAAACAGTTTCTGTTTTCAGCGTAAGAGTAAGGTGACGGCAGGGTGTTTTCGGCCAGTGGGGTGTCAGAGGACCCCCCCCCCCCCCGTACCCCAACTCCACTCAGCTCTGATCACCTTGAAACTGATGAAAATGACCACAGTTAAAAACACACAATAATAGCCCTGCATCACAAATCTGCAAGTGTGTGCATGGTAGGTCATACTGAGAAGCAAAGGAAAATAACATTTTCCTCCTTCTTATTGTTTTTTCTCTTTCCTTTTTATTACGTTTCAGTTACGTTTTATTAAGGATATATGAACCCATGAGATCTAACCATATAAATGAAATAAAAGCTCAAAACCAAAAGTTAAGTCCAGTTTTGTTTATTTGCTAGAGTGTACAAGGTTGTTCTTTAACTGTTTGCTACCAGTGCTTGAGGGAATCTTCCTCCTTTTCACCGAGGATGCTTTTGAATACCTGGAATGGCAGCTAAGATTGTGACTTGGGATTTATTCCTGTGAACTCTCTAAACGTTAAGTGTGAAAAGCCAGATAAACATCACCGGCCATAAGTGGGGTCGGGCTGACCTGCCTGACACCTAAAGAGTCCTCCAAGGGCCATGAAGTGATGTATAAGTACAAGTGTTACCATGGTGAGTTTCCATAGTGAAACACTTGACAGGACGTTGCAGCGATGTCAGTGGCGTGACGCTCGGACATGACAACATCGATGCAGCGTGCGAGGCAGTTAGTAAAAACTGTGCATGCGATTTAATTCAGTATAATAAGATATGAAGGGACTACAATAAGTCCTGCCAAGTGCATTCATAAGCATTATGACTTTCTATTTGGTCTTTTGGAGCCAGTCTCCTATAAAGTGCTTATAAATGTTTTATGCTCTGGGCTTAATGCGCTTTTCCATATAAGTAATTATTGTGAACTGAAGTGAGTGCATAATGGGCGAAGTGGTAGAATTAAGTTGCACAACATTTTTCACACCAGATGTTTTATTTTGCCTTTCCCCCCCCTCTGTACCTTTGCCAAAGACAGAAATTGCTTTCTGTGGGGGTGGAGACGCTGTAGCGCAGAGCTATTTTGAAAGTATTAACAGTTTTGCTGACAGAGGGAATTCGGAGAAATCCATCTCACGGACGCACAGTATGGCGGGGATATCTGCTGAAGCGGACGCCAGGAATACAGCCACTTCCCCTTTTCATTCTTCCCTCTGAACAGGCGGGATTATAGCCCCACTGTACATCATGCGTCTTCTGGGGGACTACAGGTTACCAGGACATTAGCGCAGCCTGTCATCATCCTCTGTCATACGTGGTGCTGTATCTCTGTCCCAGGTAACCGGTCCTTGGTTACTATACGAGGTTTTGCATCCCTCTGACACACAACATTCATTGTTTATTGAACTTCATGTAGCTAATTTACTAGAGCCACCGTTCGACATAACGCCGCAGCGAGATACAAATCCATACATACAGACATATACACACACTGTATATATATATAAAATACATATGATTATTTCTACTGTGTTTATTTTGTATATAGAAGATTCCTGACCATTACAATGGCGAGGCACGATTCCAAAAGATATTGGTTGCTCACCTTTTGTATGTCAGTACATAGAAATTCATACTCGCTACAACCGGTCAATAATATGTAACGGAATTAGAGAGCACAGAAAAAAAGGTACTCGAAACCCATCATACAACTCGGAACTGCAGACACGTGTTTATGGAATAAATAAACATAAGGAATGTCTGAAGCGGAAAATATGGCTACATAAAGTGGGAATAAATTAAATAAATACAGGGTTGCCAACGTAGTCAACTGGCTGGAGAGAGATTTTCAATTATGGACCAGTCTGCACACACATTTACATGTATGTAGGAGTTTTATTACCATGTAAATAGTCTGTAGGGTTTGCATACCGCTCCAACGATATTGATGTAGCTAATTTTAGGTTTATAATGGAATAATAGATTTGCTATATACAGATTTCATATGTAAGCGTGAGAATCTGAAAGTGTGTCAACTTTGGACAATTTGAAGATTCTAATTAGCTTTAACTGCATGTCTTTGGATCGGGGGGGACAACACTGGGAGAATATGCAAATCAAGGGAAACATTAGCCGTATAAAATCTCGTATTTACAATGAATAGATTAACAGGATAGGAGGTGGGCAAAGTCGCTAATGTGTTCCGTTTTTAATTTCTGTCCTGGTCTGAGAGATTTGCAGGATTACTGTACCAGCCTAGTTCAGAGTCCTGCATCTGTCCTGTTTTGTAAACCTTCGCCTGCCAATACCCACAGTGATTAAAACTGCATGCGACCCATTATCTGTCAGCAGCACTAGTTTAATTCTGTACCCTCCCCAACCCACCTCAAATGGTCCCCAGAGACCCGAACTGCACCCGTATCACATCCCCCATGTAATTCCAAGCAGGGTGTGTGCGGGACTAGCCTATATAGTAATTCAAAAAAGTGTTTATTATCAGTTTGAAATATTGGCCTTTGCCTGTGTATATAAAAATTGAGCATTTTTTTTTTTGATGGTTTCAAAATAAGCCTTTCCATTTAGAACCACTTTCCACCTGTGGGCTATTGATTTCTTACAGTACCTGTACCTGCAAATTGTGTAGCTGGATATTTTTCACTCGTTACATCAAAACTCGAGGGTCACCCATCGGGTATCTGAATCCGTACAGGACTCCAGTTTACTTCAATATATCCAATATGATTTGTGCAAAAGTTAATCTTTGTAAGTGGTACCTTTTTCTCTTTCTGGAGGTCAATTTAATATCACTATGAAAACATGTTGGTGCTTTGCGTGTGATGAATCAGTGATTTTGTGGAGTTGCTAATCAATATGAGCTCCCGGTCTAGTTTATATATGTGATTTTTAAAAAGTCTTTATTGCTGCCAGTCCTTATTGCTGTAACACAAGATTTAGTGAAACCTCGCATAATGGTACAATGCAGAGTCGCATGTTAGTGGGCTGTCGCGCTGTGTGCTCCCGGCAACACCGGGGATGTGTCACGCCCGAGGAGAAGGTTCCTGGTGGCTTGCCAACGGCGGAAGAAGGCCCTGGCACGTTGTCGGGCGTGTTCTGTTCGCACACCGTGTAACAGGACCCAACTCGAGGGCATACCCAACACATAATGCGGCGAGTGCATTTAGCAAGTGTCCTCAGCATAACTCAAAAGCATACAGAGTGTGCGAGCTGTAAGATGCTCTCACCTCAAATGTTCCCTCCGGCCTATAGCTGCTGTAGGATTTTGAGGGGGATGGGGGGGGGGGGGGGGGGGGGGAGTTTAATAACGGCCAAAGCAGGACTCAAGGAATTCTCCAAATAAACAATTATTTTCCCTTGGGAAAAAAAGAAAATCGATACCTTGTTAAAAAAAAAAAAAAAAAAACAACGTACGTGTTCATGCAAGCCACACCTAAACATGGAACCAGACAAATCACAGTTGGGGGGGGTGACAGAGTCTTAATGTC
The DNA here is from genome assembly GCA_026779605.1 of Mormyrus hasselquistii. Lineage (NCBI taxonomy): Eukaryota > Metazoa > Chordata > Actinopteri > Osteoglossiformes > Mormyridae > Mormyrus > Mormyrus hasselquistii. The sequence continues at coordinate 5,368,686 of JAODKE010000125.1, forward strand.
CCCACCTTCATCACAAGCAGAATCACTCGTTGTCCAGACAGATTACAGCTACATTTCACTGTGATGTCGCTCCCACAAACGCACATAATTCACCCTTAAACACAGCCCGGTAACGGATGGGCTCCACACGTCATGCCAAAGACCATGACAGCGATTCACTCCAGTGCAGATCATCTCCACTATGAAGTGAAGGCCTCCGACCTCCACTGTCGTAGTCGATACACACGAGCTCCTTTCTGTGACTGCGGGGCGACACCCCCGTCTTCTGTTACCATGCCAACATCAGCATCGTCTCGAGCTTCATCCTCATTTTTGCATTTTGTGACATGCATGACATCACATTCCTTAATTTTGTTGAGTTATTTTATTCTTTATCCCCCGCATTTGCTTAAAAAACCCTTTCCTATTCCTTTAACTGTTTTCATGTCCAATCATCCATTTTCTGTTTCTTATTTTACAGTATACAATAAATACTCACCAAGATTTATCTGTTTGCTTGTTTGTTTCCCTGAGAGAATGAATGAGTCTTACTCTGGGTTACAGCACTCCGAAGTAGCTAAAGTCCTTCAATTGTAAATTTTTATCCAAAAAAAAACAAATCTCGTAGAATTTTTAAAATTCTGTCAGGCAAATTTCAACACATCTATTCTGGAAATATTTCCTTAGGACAGAGGGTCTGAAACAGTAATTGCAGGCTAGTGTCGTAAATTCTTTTAAATGTCCGGTTACAGGTGCACACCATCATATTTACAGTACACTGGCAAAGAGTCGCCCCCGCTCCGCTAGCAGGGAGATAACAGTTTTGGCCTGAAGGGAAACGGTGAAGCCTCATTTAAGGACAAACCCCAGAGCTGAGGTGTGGGGGCGTCAGTGGGGTGGGGGCAAGGTCACGTCCCCACATTCCCTGGGATGCACTGCACATGGGTCACTGGCACCCAGGTCACTGCCCAACCTATCAGTGACTCCCTCTGTCTAACAGGCCATCTCTGCAGAGGCAGGAAGTGATGTAACGCTGTCCACTCTGCAGAGGCACTCCATCCTTCCATGACATCTTGACTTTGGGTCCCCTTGTCCATATTTTTGTAACTAAATGAGCGACCTGACAGGCCTGTCTGTTGATGTGTACACCAATCAGCCATAACATTAAAACCAATGACAGGAAAATAACATTGATTATCTCGTTACAGTGACACCTGTATATATCAAGCAAGTGAACACTCAGTTCTTGAAGTTGATGTGTTGGAAGCAGGAAAAATGGTCGAGCATAAGGATCTGAGCAGCTTGAGCCAAATTGTGATGACCAGCCAGAGCACCCATATTGACCCCTGTCCACCTACAGACCGGCCAGACCGCCCATGCTGACTCCTGTCCACCTACAAACCGGCCAGACCGCCCATGCTGACCCCTGTCCACCTACAGACAGGCCAGACCGCCCATATTGACCCCTCTCCACCTACAGAGCGGCCAGACCGCCCATGCTGACCCCTTGTGCACCCACAGACTGGCCAGAGCGCCCATGCTGACCCTTGTCCACCTACAGACCGGCCAGAGCACCCATGCTGACCCTTGTCCACCTACAGACCAGCCAGAGCACCCATGCTGACCCCTTGTCCACCCACAGAACAGCCAGAGCGCCCATGCTGACCCCTGTCCACCTACAAACTGGCCAGAGCGCCCATGCTGACCCCTGTCTACCCACAGACTGGCCAGACCACCCATGCTGACCCCTGTCCAACCCACAGACCGGCCAGACTGCCCATGCTGACCCCTGTCCAACCCACAGACTGGCCAGACCACCCATGCTGACCCCTGTCCAACCCACAGACCGGCCAGAGCGCCCATGCTGACCCCTGTCCACCTACAGACCAGCCAGAGCACCCATGCTGACCCCTTGTCCACCCACAGAACAGCCAGAGCGCCCATGCTGACCCCTGTCCACCTACAAACTGGCCAGAGCGCCCATGCTGACCCCTGTCTACCCACAGACTGGCCAGACCACCCATGCTGACCCCTGTCCAACCCACAGACCGGCCAGACTGCCCATGCTGACCCCTGTCCACCTACAGGCCAGTGGCCTGATTCAGAAACTGAGGTCTGAGGAACATGAAAAAGAGTTTGAGGTGTTAACTTGGCCTCCATATTCCCCAGATCTCAATCCGATCGAGTGTCTGTGGGATGTGCTGGACAAACAAGCCCGATCTATCCACCTAACTCCTTACAGACATAAAGGATCTGCTGCTAACGCCTTGGTGCCAGATACCACAGGACCTTCAGAGGTCTTGTGGACATCAGGCCTCAACGGGCCAGAGGTGTTTCGGCGGCACTAGGGGGTCTTATAGGCAGGTGGTTTTAATGTTATGGCTGATGGGTGCACGTGTCTATTCTGCCATGAATTTCAGTCTGATTCAATACCCATTCATGCTGGTCATTAACCTTGAAAAATTTGACATATGAAATATATTTCTGATTTTCTGTCTCATCCTTTTGGAGAAGCAGAGACCCGTAATGCAAACACATCAAACAGCTTCCTACATCAGTCAGGCTCGATCTGCACCAAACAATTAAAATCAATTAATATTATCAGTTAATAACATCTGCCATTTCTTAAGCTTAATTAAACTTTAACACAATATATTGTAAAGAAAAATGAGGTTTAAGCTGGAAGCCTTACAATCACATCCCTATTGTGTTACGCTTCCTTTTTTGATTTTGATTTTCTGTAATTAAAACTATTTAATGAAAAGATAAGTTCTGCACACACTGCCACCCGCTTTACTCTCCAGCTCTTAAATCCCATATTTTTTCTCTGATCCTTCCACGTAGCTCAAACGTGCACCTCTGTGAACAGCATTTATGAAAGAAACAGCAAGTTCCTCATCTATGCGAGCAGAAGCGGGGATTTAGGGAACATCCTGTATGCCTCTGGCATTCCACCACGCCTGCATCTGGCTATTACCCCGTATCCCATAAAGCATAACGCCGATTTATTTGCTCCGATACAATTTAATACAGATCCCACTAAGCCGCCTGCCTGCCAGCGAGTCACACCAGGCACATTCAGAAACTTCTGGAAGAAACTTGCCCAGCAGCGAATGCTGAAGGTTAAGAAGGATTTTGGGGTTTTTAATGCCGAGGTGAAGCTAGGGGAACTGTTCGCTCCCAAATTAACTATGTCTTAATATCCCCTTTCCTGCACTGAACAGGCCCTGGTTAATAATTCACATGGGGGGGTGGGGGGGCGTGATTGCATTTCCACACTCCTGCTCTCGGCTGAAATAACAAATCCATCACCGCTTTGTTTGGTACAATCGCAGGGGGTGGAAGGCTGTGATCAGGCCATATGATCGGCGGGGGGGGGGGGGGGGCAATATGGACACAGAAAAAAAGAAAGCAAGCTTTCCATGCAAAAGCGCCTTCCCCCCTTCCCATGCGAGGAAATTACCAAAGATGACAAATTCATTTAGTGAGGCTCACAATCCCCATCGCCCACCACCCCCCCCCCCCCCCCCCCCACCCCCCCCCCCCCCCACCCCGCCTGCCCCACTTCGTTACAGTTCGGTCGCGACTTGCA
>JAODKE010000125.1:5381543-5398862 GCA_026779605.1 Mormyrus hasselquistii
TATATATATATATACACACACACACACACACAATTCTGTGTGTCATTTCCTGTATGAATGTGATAAGATTTGTGTGCACATTAAGCCTAGATCATCTGCAGTGAGTCTTGACCCCAGACATGGATGCTATGTTCTCATTCCTGTCGATGATTCTCATCGGCTAGATATCAAAGCCGGAATGGCGTCCCGGACGGCAGGTGTGAGCTGACATTGCAAACGACGTTGTGCTTCTGGCTGAGACCTACGCTCGACTGTACTCGAGTGGCTCAGTGCTGAGTGTGAATTGGCAGGCATACGAATCAGCAAACGTGAGACCTTTGATCTCTCCTGGAAAAGACCAGAATGTGTCTTTCAGGTGAGGTAGGACAGTCAACTTATTCATGGATGTGACAGGAAGAGGTAATGTGAAATCAACAGCACACTGTCTCCATGGCAAACACCAGAAGAGGCAATCTGAAGATGGATGGATGGATGGATGGATGGTGTTTTATGAGTGGTACGGCAGCACAATGCGTAACAGCATAGCCTTGCGCCCCCATAACTCCTATTCAGTGTTTCAGTTCAGTTTATTTTTATACACAGTTTTTCATAACACTCACACGGCATTGGACTAGACTGGGTGACAATCCATTGCTATATCATTCATACAAAGCCTCCTGCCTCCATCTCTGTGCATAGATTTTGTACATTAACCTCGTAGTTGCACACGTGTCTTTGCATAGTCAAAAGTCGTTCAGTTAGGTGATATACCGTCTTTAAAATGATATGCGATAGAGTGACATGCCATCTTGGGGGCCTCCACCATGTACCGTGTGCTTTGAGGGTCCAGGTTCACCGCTACCCTGTTCCAGATAAGCAGTTATGAAGCTGAATAGATAGATGTTGTATTACATCATTCGAGATGCAGTATTTGTGTTTTGATATTAGCTCAGTAATGTACTAAGTATGTCCAAAATATGCTTAGTTTTATCTTGCATTTTGTAGGTATTTGAATGGGATAGCAAAGGGGCTATATGCTAACACATGTAGCGCAAGTTTCCTGTTTAATCATCGCTTTCAATTAATCTTCCTGCCTGGCTGTCGCTATGAAAAACATGAGGGGTTTAACAGTCTACAGACATGCATTTGGACTTTCCATCAGGTTACAGGCCTCCAGTCGGCATCCTAAAGCATGTCGGGGTCTGTCTGATTAAAGTCCGAGTTAAACAGCCATCACACCTTGTGTGCTGGGCACAGTGGATCACTGGGACATGAGAAACCCCCCCCAGGGCTGGGTCTCTCTGTGACCCATTGGGGTCTCTGCTGTCCATGAGTACGTGGAGCTCCCAGATTAAACTCACATGGAGCTACGTCCGCCCCAGTCAGACAGACAGCATCACGTGGGGGCTTCAAAGCAACCAGGTAAGGGTAGTGATTTACCCAGACGGTAGACTTTGAACGAGTGCCACTCAAAATTGTGGCCGCTTGTCCAGTCGTGTGCTGCTGTGGCTGAAACACCCCCTGCAGCCCCGACCGCCGCGTACACAGCGGAAGGCTCCAGGTGCTGTCAAAATGCACCTCGCCTGACCGCATCAGTTTATGGAATCTCTCAACGGTGATAATCACTTTCAGCGTGAAGTGGTATATTGGGTGTCAGTGATTCATTTTTCTTCTGCAATTTACCTTTTGGAATTTGATTTAATTGGATTAAATTGCTAAGAGGTGTGTGGTCCATATCATACACACACACACACACACACACACACACACACACACACACACACACACACACACACGCCAAAAAAGTTTTACGATATTTCACTTTTTTTTTTCCATTTAGTTTCCATTCATTTTTGTTCTCCTCTCATGTCCCCTTAGGGACTCCCTAGCTGCATAATATTATATCCTGTGTGCAATTCTTTTTTCCTGATGTAGATGAGTATGTGTAATTCATTGATTAATGTATCAAGTTATTTTGGATCTGATTTTATACTGTGGACACTGTGACGTCCAAGGCAATCCTGGTCTTAATCATAGTTGTAGTATAGTGCCTGGCCTTCATGCTTTTCTGTAACCAAAAATAAATGGCTGCTGCAATTATAGAAATATAATTTTCTTACCTTTTTTAGCTTATACCATCCCAGGCTCCTTCGGCAATCGCATTGAAAATGCCCCTGTTGCAATTATATTACTTAATGCCACAGGCTGAGTGATTGCACTTGGCGTTTTGCAACTGCATGTGTGTTATTTGTGAAAAAAAATCCATCCTGGGTGTTGCCATTGTGATTCTTTTTTAATACGGTTGTTGCTTGATAATTTGCTTTTATTTCTGTCGCTATTTTATTATGGCCTTTTATTGTGTAACAGTCGTCATGAAAACAACAGCTACCATACTACGTTTTAGTTATATGGCATTAGAGACAAAATGGGTGTATGAAGAAGGATTGTGAATGTTTTTAAATACATGCAAAAATCCTGTTGACAAACAAACTTTCGCATTGTTTGTTTGGAGGTTGGACTTGAAGCCTCAGTGGTGATTAAGGATGATTTGTATTTAGGCCTCCTAAAAACTCACCTTTCTGCCTGCAAACAAAGCCTCAGAACTGAAAATAGTACTGTTTCGTACATACTGTACAAAGTCGCCGAGCACGCAACGCGCCGATGTCAACTGCAGGAGACGTTCAGCTCCAGAGGCCTCCAAGACATTTTAAATGAAATGGAATCCGTCTTTTTACCATGTCGTAACTCAAAGAAACAGGCATGAATATGAGTCTTCAGGTTGTGGGCGAAAATGAGAATCTGCGCTTCAGCATTTCGTGGAAAAGTGTAATAACTCACTGGATGTCAGTGCGAATGATTCTCTAAATGTACCAATTCGTTCACTGGAGTGTCGACATCATTTCACATCACAGCAGTAAATTTGTGTTTTTTTTTTTTTCCTCGGGAATCTTGCCCAAAGTATAAAAAAATCTAATGTTTCTCACCTTGAGTTCAAATAAATGTTAGAGAATAGTTACCTGTGTTTTGGTTTAGCAATTCTCATCACAAAATTAAAATATTTCCTCTCTGAATAAGGAATTCCTCCTTTTATTAAAATGGCCATCAGATTACAGTTTTTTAACGTTTTTATTTTATTTATTTTTTTATGAATTGACAGTCCTGTGTCAGAACTAACCCAAAATCTCCCCCACATTCACTTGAGCCACCACACCGCCAGATCTCATCCTCCCCAGAATATTAAACAGTTGCAACACATTCCCAGTAATTAGCTAGCCGATTTAAGCCTAGCGCGTACCTAGTCTTGTCTGAAGTATTGAGTGACTGCCCTGTATTGAGCAATTCCCATGTTTCATCGATCTATGTGTATGATCTGTGTTTTTGACTTCCTGGATTGCTGATTCTTGCCTTTATGTTTTCTTGGATTCGGTCGACTCGCTGATTGCCTTCTCGTTATCGACCTTCTGCCCCTACCTGCATTTTTGCTTTTGCATTCCCCCTTTGGCTCATTTAGCTTCTCTGCCTTTCTGGTGTTGACCCTGCCTGTTTGCGACTAGAATCTGAGCTTCCGAATTAAACATCAATTCAGCCTGCGTTTGGATCCCTTCAGTCTGTTCATGACACACATTTGGAGGTCTGAAGTAAATATTTTACCAAGAATATCTTTTCAACTGAAGGCTCTTGTCACATTCTCTCCTGATGTAAATGGAAAATTCAAAAGTCATTACTTCACCTTAGGAACCCAATTAGCTGACAACAATATCTGAGAGGTGATTCATTTCTGCTATTTAAAGACCTGCCTGTAAAATAATTAAAAGAATAGACACATAGGATCAGAATTTTTTTTCAGATCTAATAATTTTATTTATTCTCAGCAGCTGACCGATGCTCAAAGGAACAGAAGCTTGAACAGCGTTTATTGTGAAGGAATCATCTGTGTCTTTTCAGATGAACATAATGTGCAAAAGGCTTAAATCCAGCCAATCTGACAGACGGTTCTCCAGTGGGGGCTGGTGGCTCTTGCTTGACTGAACATCAGAGATTTGTCACATCTGTAAGCTTTAGCCTGTGTGCATCACCATTGAGCGATATATGTTCTCAGAAGTCCAGTCTAAGAGGAAACGGCGACAGGAGCTATTGTCCGAGTGCCAAGCTCGCTACGCCCAGCTGAAGAACATCTGAAGCTCACGGGTGGTGACTTTGAAAATGCGCATCGATCTAATTATAGTGATAGTCTAGTAGAAATTTTGGAGCATGACCTGGAAAGTTGGGGACGCGGTGGGCTTATCTTTGTGTTTCTGGAGTATCTCAACTTTTAAATGTCAGCCTTAGATGAGGGAGGAGGCCTTTGATGGCAAGTTGAAAGTTGGGAAAGACTTCGTCAAGCACGCCTAGCCAGGTGACCCTTCCTCAGCAACGCCTTCAAAAGGCCAGACCCTAAATCCATTAGGTAACTCCACGGTGAGCAGAGAGTTTGGGGAGATAGAACTTCAAGTGACATCAAGCGCTCACCTCCGAAGATTGATTGCTCTGAAATCTGAGAGACTGAAGTCAGCCTGTAAAATACCATTTATTGTCACAGTACTTATGGAGTGAGTGTGGCTGAGTTTAGTTTGGGTGTTGCTGTGGTGCTCCGCTTTTGGTGTCAAAGCTGCATGCTTTGCGGTGCTGCTGATGGCTGCTTGAATACCCACCATACTTATGCTGCCAGTTTTCAGCGTGAAGCCAGTGATTCTTATATTCCAGGTTTTTCATAAATTTGAATGAAAACAAATTCCACCTGACTGAATGCGCAGGTTTTCATAACTTTTTTTTTTTAGCACAGTAAACCTTAAAAACAGGCTTTCTCAGAAAAACAAACATCTGATAGCATGCTCATATTTTTGCTAGTGCCTGAAGGTCTTTGCTTGTTATTTTTATATATTCCTGTTCCCCACATTCCTGACTAGGATACGAGGTTACAGCATGGATGGATGGATGGATGAATGGATGGATGCATGGATGGATGGATGGGTATGTTCCTGTTTTATTGCCGTAAAGTAAAAGAGGAATCATGTTGCACTAAATTTGGATTCAGTGCAAATTCCACGTTGAATGTTTGTTTTTGCAGTGTTAACTCTATAGCTAAACATGAGGATTAAAGAACATAATTTGACAAAAGAGACAGTATCATTTAGCCAATTCTGCTTACATGTCATTTGTCCATGTTGAATTTCTCTCTGTTTTCAATCTGATCGGAAGAACCCGGAGGATGGCTGCTCCACACCAGGCTCAATCCAATGCCCCCCTGTCCCTTTGTGTAACGGAATGTTTCTGAGATTATTCCATGTGGAACTGAGCACTGTTCTGCATTCTTCTAGTGTTTCACTCAGCCTTGGCACAAAGTTCTTTAACTTCATTTTTATAAGAGTAGAAATATATTTTCTCCCTCTTTGCTGTACCTTCACCCTGTCATGACACAGACATGGACATATGGAGATATATATATATATATATATATATATATATATATATAGTATAGTGAAAAGGTACTGCAATTGCCGCAGTGCAAACTGTGTGTGTGTGTGTGTATGTGTTTTATTATTATTATTATGAATCCTTGTTCATTTTGCTGTTTTGTTTATCTTCTGCTGTACATTCTAGGTTTGGTAAAAAGTCAAACCAAAAATGGCAGCTTATTTAATAACTGACTAGGTTGCCATCACCCCTGCTGTTTTGAAAATGGAATAAGGGTATGATGACTCCTTAAATAGCTCAAAATACCAAAGACCATTTGGTGCAGCACTTTCAGATTTTAATTTTACTTTAATTTTAATTTTACATCGTGCAGAAAGAGGAATTTAGAGAACTCTGCGGCATTTCCTCTCTTCGGTAAACATGTGCATTATTTTTCAATCTTTCTTTGTCGTCTTCCAGAAATCTACATGCTTTGTCTTGTAGCCTAGCAACCTCTGATTTTAACAGCCACTTATTTTACTGGAGAAAAGCTTTTAATATTGTTTGCTGATTCTATGGGCTCGTTTTCATCATCTGCATTGGTTTTTCAAACATTTGTTTTTTGTTTCCTACTGTAAGTCTTCTGCATCCCCCCTGAAGGATCTTAAGATCCTTTGTCCTGTCTGGAGAGTGCTCTCCTGTCTCATGTATCTCTATCTTTTTTCCTCTTTCTCCACTTTGTCAAGGTTTCAATTCAGTCACAAGAGATGCAAATTCATTTCTTAGGCTTCAGACATACTTTTGAAGTATGGGCAGCCGACTCATACGGATGCATTTATCTGTCCCAGTCTGCTCTATCTCCCAGTAAGCTCTATCTCTTTTTGTATTCTCACAGAAAAGTACATTTTCCATCCTAAATGAGAAACCTCTGTATGTCAAACACCACATTGTGGTCAGATTGTATTGTATGATATATCACCTGTAAGCTCTGTCATCTGGCCTTACTGTTAGGGAACTTTACCTGGTGTATTACGTAACAATTTTTGTTTAGAAGCAATCTTTACTTGGACTATGCAAAACAACTCACCATTTCTGTGATGAGTTTCACATTTATTTACTCCCTGTTATGTTGGTTACATTGATTGATCATAACTGCTGTACCTCATCTGATTTCACATGACTACGCATGACTGTATTTAACATCTGAGTTTAATGGTTTGTGTCACGCACCTACAGTTAATGCACATTGTGCATCAGCGTTTCATGTCTTCCGCAGATCAGCCCCCCCCCTCTCGAGTCTGTCTTTATGAAAAATCACGTTTGTTCGCGAGCGGCATGGCATCTCTGTGGGTACCACTGCCACCCGGGTTACAGATCTCACCCCACAGCTGTGATGTCTGGAGTTTGTATGTTCTCCTTCACTTGTACAGGTCTCCATCTATAAGCTGTTAATCGGCGTCTCTAAATTGCCCATAGTATGTGATGGTGTGATTTCCCTGCTATGAATTGACGTCCCACCCAGGGTGTCCCCTGCCTCGTGCATTGCGCCTTCTGGGACGGCCTCTAGGGTCACTGTCACCCTCTAATGGATTAGTGGCTATCTCTCCGTTATCGTTTAATCTTGGTTATCCATAGCATGCTGAACATTTTAGCCTCAGTATCTCACTGCTGCTGAGCCTGTGTTTGAGAATCCCCTGTGTTCTCCAGCAGCCAGCAGTGATCGCCTGCACTTTCGTTTCCACGTTGGAGAACAGAGACACTGGATCTGTAAACAGCTGAAATCGGTCTCTCCTTGCATGTGCACAGACTCAGCATGCGGTGGAGATGAGGGGGTGGTGGGGTGGTCTTGAAGTCCCTCATTGATGGGGAAGCAGCAGGAAGGCCTAACTTTGTGCGATGGTCTTTAATGTGTTAGCTCAGTTGTATAGATTCAGGTGGTAGGGAACACCCATGGGAGGGCATTGCATTTTTACTACAGGATTTCGCTCCGTTAAAGAAGCCGTCGCACGCAAATTATAAGAATATTTCCCCAGGCTTTCTAATGGGAAGTGTGGCAGCGCTGGGGAATTGGGGAATAGGCACAATAACTGCCTCTCTCATTTCCCAGAATGCTGCAGCACTTAGTATGCAAATAACTAGTCATTGTTCCGAAGGTTGAATGACACCTTGAAGTGAATCTTTTGGCCAAGCTAGGTCAAGCTCTGGAAGTAGGATCACAACAAAGGGATTGTTTCACCATTTGTTCAGTTTTTTGTCTTTAATCTGCATACTTGATTTGGTTTAATAGCATATATGTAAAAGATTTGATTTTGTCGTAACCAGTGGTTGTACAGTAAGTGTTTGTTAGCAACGACTCTGACTTTTGTCTGTCCCTGGCTGTGTTCTCTCCTTGGCCAGGCCATTATATTATTAATATTTATTTACTTGCTTAGCAAACAGTTTCACCACAAATAATATGGATGGATATTTACCAAATGGCCTCAGATTATGTACCTTTTTCAGGGATACAACATTACAGAGCCTAGCTGAACTTGAAGGTGAACACGCATTTCCCCTGACAGCAGTTCCCCAAAAGCAGGGTTCTTTTGCCCAACAATCACATGAGAAGCTATTCTAGGTTTTAAAGCACAGGTTATGCCAGGCAGCCACAGATGAATGAGCAATAGATGCACCTTGATGTTTTATTCATGCAAGAAGTGATTATTTTGCACCTTTTGCATGAATAATTTTTAATCCATTATCTTTTAAAGATAATCATTATCAGTTTTCACAACTTGACTATGAGCTGATGAAGCTGTCATGTTCTCTAGCAGCGCGCTCTTCCATCAGACGGCGAGGAGACTTTGATTACAGAATCAGTACGTTTAGTGCAGGTTTGTCAACACGATGGTTTGGTGTCCCCGGGCTGGTGCTGTGGGGCGGGTGCTGCTGCTGATTGCATGCCCTCTGCAAACGCAAGCGCAGCTTTTACAAAGGAAATCGGCTTGTAAATCACACCAGTGATGGAGACAGATTCAGACAAGCGGTCGCCATTTAAGGAATCAGCCCTCTGCGGTCTTAGAGAAATAACAATTTTCAGGGTGCCTACCTTGCTAACATGTCGGTCCATTAGATCAATATTTCTCTCTCTCTCTCTCTCGTTGGGAATGGGGTTGACTTTTCATTTCCTACCAAAGTCTGGAGATTTAGGGATGAACCAAGCCCAACACACACAGTATCAATCGAAATTAACTATATTGCAAAATATTGTTGGTGGACGTTTACCGCTGCAGCACAATAAGGCAATTGTGGGGCTTCTGATATGATGTAGAATTCATACTGCTGTATAAATAACTGAAAATAAATTTTATATTATGCTGTTTTGAAATGTGTAATCATAGAATGCTGTGTAACAGGAAGTTATTTGTGCAATATAAAGTACATTGTTCTAAAAACTTTATTAGAAAAGCATTAAAAAGTTAGCCATCTCGCTGACTAATGATCCTACTTCTCTGAAGCTTTCCAGTTTTTTTCTTCTTTTTTTTTTGTCAGTTCCCTGACAACTAAATCAGCATAGTTATTATTACATTTGCCCTTTTTGTGATCGTTTTACAGGTAATTTCATTTTCGCACAAACTTTTCTTTGGTGCCGTAAGTCAGGTTTAGAGCCTGTAAGTTGTATCTGTTCTTTTAAGTTTCTCGTTCTGTAATTCAGTGGTTTGTCATTTATCCGCTGTGTGATTTCTGTTACCTTTCTGACAGTCTGCCGTGGGACCAGTTAAATGAACTGGAGCAATCTGTATTAAATCACAAATTTATGCTACAGTATGTCAGGGACCTCAAGCAGATCACATTGCTGCCACATTTTCAGAATGTGTGACAGGGTAATAGTAAAGATATTATGTGTGTGTGTGTGTGTGTGTGTGTGTACACACACACACATAATACACATAGACAAACACAGATACACGCACGCACAGTTTGGACCTTGCTTTATTAAAGCAGACTGATGCTTGTATTCTATAATGTTAGCATGCCTGGGGGAGGTTGACCAGTTGACCTCTCCTCTGCTTACTCCCGCAGTATCTGCTGCTTCCCTCTTCTGTTTATGGAACTCTTTCCCTTTTCCCTGTTTCATGCGCCATTTCTGCACAAATGACGCACTAATGGATCGCCGCACTCTCATGTCCGATGCCTTGGGGCGACTGCGTTGTGAAAGGCGCTATATAAAAATGAATTCAATATATCGATCCCCTGCCTTCCCCCTTTTGGCCTGCATTGTAGCTGGTAGCGCATAATGACACATGTGGTCTAGTCAATGGTAGGATAGCTAGATTTTGAGTATTTTGATTATGTATCAAAGAAAAAGAAGGGCCCCATCACTTACATCGCTTATGTGCTTCTGTGCTTGTGTGAGATCCTCCACGCCATAGAGGCCACCCTCCCCATCAGGTAATATATGTTGCTCAAGTTGTTGCTTTATTCCACCAATTAGGCTGATATGCACATTGCTGCCGGACCCCCTTCGCCTTTTCGGCCCCTGCATTTGAGCAGGGGCGATTGTAGCATTTTATTTTATTTTATTAAGATAAGAGGCATAAGAGGGACCTTAATTCATAAAAAGGTGCCAAAATAATCATTAGCCAATGATATGTTTTGAATCAGTGAATGATAGGGGAGGGGGCACCCTAGGGGCCAATCAGCTTTCCACGGGGGCTCGTGTCCCTGTGGCCCCGCCCCTGAATACTCATTCGATGTTTCCATTATTGTCTACCTGGTAATCAGGAGTGATGCGTATCAGCCTTCAGAGAACTGTGAACGGAACGTCGAGACAGAAATGAGCGTCGGGCGTGTGTGAGCCATCAGCCAGGCCTACCGGTCCTCTGTCCCAGATGAGTGGTCGAAAGGCTTCCGGTAAATGTTCACAGAGGCTGAAGGGGACGCGTGCATGCTGATTGCTCACCATCATTGTTCTAGTGTCTGGGGAGATCTCTGCTCCCTCATCCAGTCTTGGCCCCTTGGCATCTCCCTCTCAGTCACCACTCACCGCCACTCCATCTGTTCTGTTACCTAGGAAACTGTTACCGCTGGAGACCGGGAACTGGTGGAGCACAAAAACAGGGCTGGTGGATATTGCAGAGCGTGGTGCTTGCGGGGGGCGGGGGGTGATTCAATGGTTGCTGGGATAACAGCGAGGAGTATTTGCTAAGAAGTGAAGTAATCGATCTGATGTTCATGGATGCTTGTAAGGACAGGTGAGAGATCACAGCCTGTCTGTATAACTCACTTCCCTCCATAATCATTTCTGAGACGAAGATATAAGGATTGATGATGTGTCTGCGTGTGGATAGAGCAGCAGTTGGTGTTTAAACATTATTACCCACTTCCTGTTCCCATGATCTGTTTTGGAAAACACTGTGAAATAGTTTCTGGGGCCTTCAGTCAATCAGTAGAATTGACTAGAATTCTGAGTAGAATTCTTAAGGTTAGAGATCTTCTGAAGAAACAAGCCCCTATCTCTCTCTTACCACAGACAGAATTACTTGGCCAAAAAAAAAACAATAGCACAGAACCAATGTAACGACCGGAAATATACCCAAATATTCCCAACCCGGTCCTCATGGACCTCCAGACAGTCCACGTTTTCCCTCCTACCCAGTTCCCTGCCACACAGTTCACAGATTTGCTACCAAAAATGGGAGCGAAAACGTGGCTTGTCTGTGGAATCACTGCCCCGAACCACAGAGACGTAGCCCAACTAGCAGAAAGCGAGCTTCTGTTCTATGTGTCATAGAGCTGGAAGCTTGGCACTGAACTTCTGTTTCTGAAAAGAAAAATGCTGGATATTTGCAGGATGCATAGAGTTCACTCTGTTCAGGATTCCAGTGCAAATCATGACTGAACTGCGTTCCACTCGTTATGAGAAGGTCAGATGTTCTGGAAATCAAAATGCCGGGCTTGCATGCATGGTGTGCATAATGCCGTTTTCTTTGGTCATGTGGGATGTTGTCTAGTCATGAGCTTAATCAAATTTGTAGGGGTCAATTTCCCTTCATGGCGTTCATCACTTTTTACAGGCACACACACACACACACACACACACACAAACACAGACACACACACACACACACACACACAGCGGTGGGACCAAGGCTCAGTGGGTAGTTGGCTCCTACTTGCTGTGCTGGGGTTTTGAATCACTCCTACACTCTGTGTATACGTGTGTGCGCCTTGTAAAGGACTGGACTGGCATCCCGTCCGGGGTGTACCCCGGCCCCGTGCCCCGTGATGGACTGGCATCCCGTCCGGGGTGTACCCCGGCCCCGTGCCCCGTGATGGACTGGCATTCCGTCCGGGGTGTACCCCTACCTCATGCCCTAAGCTGCCTGGGACGGGCTCCAGCTCAGGATGTGCAATTGAAAGAATTTCACATTTGGGGGTCTAAATTAACTGCGGTAACATGATCTTCTCTGTCCCTGGGCACAGAGAGCTCAGTGCCAGACAGCAGCGGACATCGCATGTGTGGTTTAACAGTCTCTGCCCTCGGGCTGGAGAAAATCACATGCATATATAAGTATGTAATAGATAATGGAGTCGTGCTATTCCAAGGTCAGGGTATAGTGTAGATATTATCTGAGTTTATGAAGGTAAGCTGTCCAGCTGGAAATGTAAGATGTCTGAGGGGCCTGACAGGAAGCAGAGGCATGAAACGGGAAACTGCGTGTTCATGTTTATTAACTCAGTTTAATGTAATCGGAGTCTGTGATATATAAGCTGATATACAGGGTAACATCATTTAAGTGTGGTTCTTTTGTTCCTGTTTTAGGTGTTTTTAACTTTTATTACTCTGTGACTGTGTACGTTTGATAAAACAGAAGCCAATGTGCTGTTACTACCTGGCTTCCTGAGTCTTTAAAAACCACATGTAATTATATGGTTTATTCATTTTGTTACCTAATTACAGTAATTCATCAAGGCGGGGCTCCTCCACATTATCGCAGCTGAATATCAGAGCGAGCGCACATGAAATTCCCATTCCTTTGGCCTTGTCGGTTGGGTGCTGAAGCAGTGGGGGTTACATGTGGTTTTTCCAGTCTCCGTTTGCTCGACGGCATTCAACCAGCACATATGCAAGCGTTTGTTGCCGCCAGCATGTGATTGTTCCTCTCAAATTGAAGTGTTCGGCCGTCTTGTCCTGCTCGCTACACTCGTACGAAGTGGGAGGGGGAAATTATATATTGGCAGCAAAAACAGGAGCTGTTGCTGGTTAATCGCACGGGCCGTGTTTGCACACAGAGCGGCAGATTGATGCGCTAACGTTCGAAGAACGTTTAGTCATCAGCACCGGATTATGTTTACTGGTGATCGTTTGAAACACTAGTCAAACAAAGCTGCAATTTGGCAAGCCACAAGGCTCTTCCCGAATGAGTGTGAAGAGCGTAACACCGCATTTCCGGACCCCAGGAGGCCTGAAAACGCTCAAGGCCTAGTGTCTATATTGAGAATTATGGCGAGAAATTGCTGGAGAAAACTACTTTGGATTCACTCCACTTTTCTATGATGAAAACTGGCCGATGAACTCATTTGGACGACAGAGTGTGAGATGGAGAAGGTATCTCAGGGGAGATTCACATATTTTTAAAGGTGGGGGGGGGGGGGCATAAGCGGGGCTCATAATTCATACGAAGGGACCAACCTTATCATTAGCCAATGATGTGTTTTGAAACAGTGAGTGACAGGGGAAGAGGCATGCCAGGGACCAGTCAGCTTTCAGCTGGGGCCAGTGCCCTTGTGGCCCCACCCATGTTTATACTTGCCTGGCACCAGGAAACCGTTTGTGCGCTGGCCAATATCCATGCTATCACCGAGTGCCAGGAGAACAACGTTCCGCGCTACTCCTGTTGCTTGGTGACTTGTACCACTTGCTGGGACACATTTGCCGTTCCGAGTTCTGCCACCTGTTACACTTCTTCCTCTTAGGTTTGATTTCATTTGGTCTTGAATGACCGATTCTCCTTTCTCCTTATTTCAAAAACCAGATTAATTAGGAGTCATTAGCTCATACCCTGACCTGCACTGCTATTCCGCATCTGCTTGAACATGCACAAAAAGGAAAAGCTGTTAAAACCGTGGAAAAAATTTGCGATAATTAGTGGACTGATTGACAATAAACAGCATCCTGCTGCTCACATCAATGCAAACATAGGCCATTAATTATTTGATTTCAGTCTGATATCCCACGCTGTCTGGTGTCATCATTTTTTTTCCCTGATTTATGTGGAGCGTGCGTGAAGTCCCCAACAGTGCGTTCTGTCAACACCACGCTGTCATACCCCCAAACCAACGAGAGACGTTAATTAACAAGTTTTTTCAGGCTCGCTTTCTCGGGAAGTGTGAGCTGGAAGGTGGTGCGTGCTCTGATCGTGTTTGGCGAATTACTCCTTTTTCCTGCGTGGCTCTCGCAGGCACGTTTTCCTCACAGTGCAGCCAGTGATCCTGGCTTGGAGCCTCTGAGTCATGCTTCATTCCACGCATTTTCCCCCCTCGCCCCCCGCCATCCTTTTCTTTGAATGATGGCATGTTGAAAACTTCTGAATACGGAGTCGTCCGAGGTGGGTCCGCTTTCCGGAGACTGCCCCTCATTCGGCATTCTGGGTAGAGCCGGCGTTCCGGGTACAGTGGGCATTGATATCTCAGGCCGTTCCCTGCACATAAATCATCTTTTTTTAGTGTGTGTGAATGAAATACTTGAATTTTAATTTCTTCTTAAAGTTCTGAGATTCAAGGAGAAGAAGCGAGTCCCGGCAGCTGATTGACTGTCTTGTAAAAACAGTCAGTTTGGCCAAACAGGATGTTCAGAATTAAATAACAGTAATGGCAAAGTCATCAATGTGTGTGTGTGTGTGTGTGTGTGTGTGTGTGTGTAATTAAAACACTGTGGTCACCAGATTTCCCCACAATTTCATTAAAACATGTAACTTTTCACCTCGTGGGGATAACCTCAGTTTTATAAAAACCTTTGTGTGCAATCAAAAATTTCAAAATGCAAAAGTCTTTTGTTTAGTTTTTTGTTTAGTTACCTGTGGTTAAGGTTAGGGCTGGGTGGGGGTGAAGGTGGCCATTGTCGGGATTAGGGTTATGCCCATAGACTTTGGTCCCACCGTGTTAAATATTGACTTAGAGACTGTGGTTTCCTTAACCGCCTGCTTTTGAAGTGCGGGAGGAATCCGGGGTCCCTGCTTGGAACGTGCGAGCTGCAGGATGTCGCCGGGGGTCGGGCATGGATCCGACACCTCCTTGAGTGCAAAATAACTAGAGATCGTGTAGCGTCGTATCAGCTTAATATAAGCTTAGGGGCTTTTACTAAAGCAGTGCATGCAGTTAACTGGCAGAGCAGCACGAGGTGGAGGAGGAAGAGCTGACCGCTGGGCATCGTAACTGTACGACGTCCCATTTAAATGGGCAAATCGGGTAATTCGGAAGTCATTCCGGACAGCAGCTCCCGCGCAGTCGTTTAATAAACGGGACACGACGGGGAGGAATCCTGGCCAGCGGCCAGCGGCACTTACCTGGCGGAGCTCGGCCTGCACGGGAGAGGAACACTATTACACGCTTGTCTTGCTGTGTGTGGGCATCACTCAAGGTGAATCGACTGCAACAATATCAAAGCGGACGATAAGGCGCTCGTGCTCCGTCAGCGATTCCGCCTTCCCCAGCCCCGCCACCTACGTAATAGATATTTATTCAGAGCACCGTGGATTATTTTTCAGATACGTTTTCAGCGTAATTGAAAGCTTTGCAGAGGATTCATTATATATGGATAGAAACCTATAGAATAAACTTTTTCACAACCGCTTTCCCAGCATCCGCTGATTCTTTAAATTGCCATATGGACTCTGATGTAGTATCCTGTTGTATTTGCTTACCTCTGAAGACTAATGGTAACAGATGCTATTTTGTGCTGTGTCAATTACTGCATCCCACTACACATTTCAAACGGGCAGCGATTTCTAACAGGTAGGAGGCTCTATTCAGCACTTTCTAGAGACCCACAGCGAACTGGGATTCCGATGCGCCGCGTTTCGGTCACCATCCGCTCCCGACGTGCTTGGGTAAATCAGAGCAGTGTGTTGCTAAATAGGATGCATCGTGGCTAAGGACGATGACTTATCAAAAGCTGGCAGGCTTGAATTCCTCGAGGGAATCTGCAGCGAAATAATCAACCTGTAAGAGAAAATCTAGCCCCGTTAATGGAAGAAGGTATATGATCATCAGTGCTGTAGGTGTCTGCTATGCATATGAAAAGGATTCACAAATTGAATGAAATAGGTTATAGATGTAGATTTGGGCCACTTGTATACATCCTGCATATTTTTTCCTGATATGTGTCTCTGATCTTTCTCAAAACTCTTATTTAAGAGATGTATGCAGTCCCCAGGGCCTTTGCTTGCTTTTGATGGAAACCTAAAGCATATTTAATTGAGTAGGCCTAATATGCAGGCTACACGATTGAGTTTGAGCAAAAGCTATCATTTTAGCCAGGCCTATTCAACTCTGGACTTTGATTCAAAATTCATGCCTTGCTTTCAGTTCTCCCAGGTAGTTAGCTTAATAATTACTGATTCTGATTGGCCAAGGAGGCTTCACATCCAGCTCTTGGGTACAGGAAGGCTGGAAAATCAGCCGGGACCATGAGATGCATAGCCCTGATTTAAGCTATTTTCCCAGTTTTAATTATATTAATTTTTATTTCCAAACTTCAAAATGCTGAAATGGAGATGTGTCCAAATCGACATTGTTGTCAAAATGTCAACAAAGAGAAACGCTCGGGAAAGTGAAGGGTTAGGTATGATTATGTGACCTAGAGAGAAAGCATTTGATCACCCCTATTGTGAAGAGAAGTTTGGTACAATTCAATCTTCTATTCCAAGAATTTCCAGCAATATTTGGTTGAAACTCTTGTACTGCAGTAATGCAGCATTTACATCAGGAAAAATAAAACTGAGGCTGGGTCAGCGGCATAGCTTTGACGCCGGGCCAGAAGCCGGTCTGATCCTAGCGGCTTTCCTGTGTGTTTCAATCTAGCCAGCTGATTGGATTTTAGCACCGTTGTATCAGTTGCCATAGCTGCCAAGTGGATATCACGCGTTGGTTTAGTTTAGGCTATGCTATAATCACAAATCTGTGGCCGGGGTGATCAACTCTCGGCTGTTCCACCAGATTGTTTCCTACGATCGTGTGATTTAAATGGACGTAAGGGATTTTTTTTTCCTTGAAAGCAATTAGCAAATTCAAATCTTACGCTACTGTGACAACAGGGGTAGTTAATACACATTGTTTGGAAGTATTCTGTCATAAACTGTTGGAAAATGAGATTTGTCTGCTGAGCTTTACATACCCAGAACATAACTTAACCCAGTGTTGATGACAGACACCGTTTACGTGAAAAATTATTTCCTTTTGGTTGAGACGATTTTTTTTTTGTTGCAGGTTTAATAAGTAAGATTCTCAGCCGAGGCGGTAGGGCTATAACGTGACCTGTACTCTATCCTCTAGCTGTCGGAGGTAATCAATAGATAATTTATCGGTAAGTGTCAGCCCCGTGCATGAAAGAGGCAGAGAAGGTGGGCTCCGATTCCCCTTAATCACAAAGCCTCCCGAAATGTCATGCAGAAAGGGCATTCAGCTCAGGCCACACATCAGTAGCATATAGCAATTATTTGATAATCAACTGACTCTAGGTTGAGTAGAAAGCACAGAACTTAACTCACTAGTGCTAATTTGGTTTTGTAATGAGAGTGCAATGATGCATGGTTATTAAGGAATTTTATGTGGTTGCTATGCAAACGGGAAGCATCGTGGGACTTAATTAAACAAGTAAAAAAAAAAAAAATATATATATATATATATATAACACAAAAAAAACAA
>JAODKE010000125.1:5402213-5418873 GCA_026779605.1 Mormyrus hasselquistii
CACGCTACTGTCTCGCGTGCATGCTCTTGTTTGCTTGCTGTAGTTTCCGGGATATTTTATTTAATTTGCGGTCATCAGGGAGCCGCTATCAATATGAGGGAGACTCCCGGAACTTCCGGGAGACTTGGGATGTCTGCATATACCACCTTCAGGAAGACCTTATTGAGGACACTTTGACTTATATGCCAGTTACGCCACAATGATGCCCTTCAAGCAAAACGCAGCAATGTATTGACTCAAATACGGAGAGGTTAGTTTCCAGGTTGGATGCCACTACATATCCATTGCAAGTCCAAATGTTCTCTCTCTCAAGTAGAAAATTAGCCTACTCGCTAAATATGCGCACACACGCTTTATCAAGTAATTATGCCAATAGATGACATGTAAATTGATTTTAAAAATGAAGAAAATAGCCCTGGATATTAAAGGCTATTTACGTGAACACTGCTGCTCTCTGCTAATAGCTGGATAACATTCTCTGCATGTATTGTTCTGCTGAAATTCTGTACTGGCCTTTGTCTCCAGTCCACTGAACACACTCTATTCACTAATGAGGAAGTAATTCCCCGAATCACCGAATTGTGTCTTGTCTCTGTCCTAGAGTTGGACACGAAAAAATATCTAATGGAAAAGCAGGCCAGTCTTTATAATTCCCCCTGGTGAAGAGGAACCAGTATTAAATGTATCCTATTGTCTGTTGGCTACTAACTGGATTAGTGTGTACTTCAAAGAGTGGTTTGCTTCTGGATGTGGGTAACTCCACAAGAAATTCCACGTGTTCATCATAAAAGTTATTTATAGATTTTAAACCCCAGAAGTTAATATAAATGAAATTACCTTTTATGAGTGAAGAGACCAGACAGAATTCTCCCAGACATTATATTTAGTAACAGCAAATTAGTGCTGAATTATTATGAATTATCTTCACGTGTCGTGGATACAGCACTCTGAGGAACTGCTTATATGGGTCCATTTATTTATTTGCATGTTAATTTGTTAATATGCTGGGAACTTGTACCCTTGAGCAAGGCACAGAACCTCAGCAGTGCCATTAAAACATCCAGTTATAAAAACAGGTTAAATTGTAGGCACAAGGCTAAAAGCTTTGGCTAAGCAGCAATAATAATAATCTGTAATAGTAGCACATGATTGGAGAGCGCTCCATGTAAACAGGACGCAACACATGGCTTTCAGTGTATGACCACCTAAAAACGATACGTAGGGGAGCACATTGTGTGTGTGGGGGGGGGTGCATGTGGTGTAGCAGACTTAGTGTTAGTGTTTGTGATTTTCCATGGGTTTAGGAGAAGAGGTGGCAGCTGCCCGGACACATGGCACTTTAACGCCACGCTGAGAGACAGCATGGGATAGGAGCGTGGGCTGTGCACTCCGCATCGAGGTGGACCTCCCCCCCGAGCGGCGCTCGGCCATTTCCGGAACCCGAAGACGAAGTCCCACTTGCGAATGGCTGCCACCCTCCCCACCCGAAGAGTCACCGCGTTAAGGCTACGAGTTAATGCACTTCTAATTAATTCCTCGAATTATAAAGCGCCTTAACCCTTTAATTGCCCGAAAAATCGTTCCAGACCTGGAACCTGCAACCCCCGGTGCCCAGATGGCGGAACGAAACTGAACAGGTGCAAAACGGGTCCCCGTGTTTCTAGTTCGGTTTTTTTTACCGTGCAGTTCAGCTCCAGACGCGCGATACAGTACCGTAAGGTGGCCGGTGGTCCTGCTCGCCTACTCCGCTGTGCTAATTTAGCTAACATTATTTGAGGACGTATTGATTGAGGAACAGGTAATTAGCTAACAAAATGGCCTTTAGCGTTAATTTCATTTCAGTGACTTTGGAACGTCAACGTTGTGCTTGTTTAATGCATTAACGACGTAGCTCTTGGAGTCACGTATCGATTTTTTTCCAATTATATGCCTGTGCAGTTTCCTTATTAAAAAAGAACTAAATCAGAAGCACAAAACTAACTGAAAAGCAATTCTGTCCTATTGGAGAAGTACATTTATGGAAGGACTGGTAATTTAGTTTTATGGTTGTTCGTTTTTATTCGTCTTCATCAAAACTATTAGAAAGTAATACGCCTTTAGCGGTACATTTTTGCATCCAGATTCTATGCATTATAATAGATTTCTACATGTGATCCCTATGTTTTTCTTCTCTTGTTGCATTTACGTCTGTATCTCATTTAAGGAACTTATAGGATTTTATTCTGGATGGAAACCAGCACTGAAATGGACCCCAACTTTGGCTTCTCCGCTGGAATCCTACTCTGTTTAAAACTGAAATCTAAACAGTTTTAGGGGATTCCTGTGATGACTTTTACAGTGGGATTGCAGAAATAAACGGATAAACATTTCATCATGTTAGGTAACTTTACCCCAAGCAAGGTAGCTTTTTATACATGTATTCATCAGTTTATTTACTTCATTCAGTGGTACTACAGGGGTACCTCTAAGTTGCTGAAGTTTATAAAGTTTAACCAGAAGAACACGCAGAAAAGAGCAACTCTGTGTGACTAGATCTAGATTCTTGCCATGAGCAGAGGAATCGTGCTAAGGAGACCTCAGCAATGTTCAAAGTATTGCCTCTGAGTTTCTGCCGTAGGCTGGCTGAGTAGCCCAGACTAACCAAGCAAAAACACTCAGGGGAAACCAACTGAATTTTAGCGCTATTTATTGAAAGAGTGTGTTAAAATCCACATGTTGGCTCTCCCACAAGAGCTACAAACCCACTATATAGTCTTGGACATCCCCTCACAATCAGACATAAAAACAGATTAGCTGCATTCAAATACAGCCCCATTCCCACATACCTGAAGACTGATGACATTTATACACATTCCTGTTCTCAGAGGGTGGTGGCACGTTATGCCTCTGCCTGTGATTGGAAGGTCATCAGTTTGAACCCAGTGCTTGGATGACTGGCTGCATTTTTACTGAACCCTTGAGGAAGGCCCTTAACATTCTGAAAAATGCTCCAGGGGCGTTGGATGGATGGCTGACCTTGAGTTCCGACCCCAAGTTTGCCTCTCACCTCTACATCTTTGTGTATGTCTTTAAAGAAAAGAGCGTGCAAGATGTGGAAATACACATTGCATTGTACCTGCCCTCATACTTGTATGAAAGGCAAATAGAACTTCATTTTCATTTCACACCTGAACACACCGATCACATTCAAACAATCCTCTTTCTACCCTCTCATACAGACCAGTCGCCTTCAAGGACATCTGCATTTCCACACACTCGAACAGACCAATCACATTCGAGCACATCTGCACATCGTACACCTGATGATACGCCTGATTGTACGCTTAACATGGAAGGTCTTTTGACTGTTGTGGTTGAATTGCCTCTCTGTGACTGGTTACGGCATAGTTGTGGTTGTAAAACAATGAATGATTACATGAATATTCCTAGGCCTATGGATAAACTTAATGCACAATGTTATCATAATTAAGTAATAAACACATTATAATCATAATCAACCAGAAATATGCACAAACACAGTAATCATACAGGACTTAATCACACCCACTGTTTTCCTGGCCAACACTACACACAGTCACCTAGCAAGGGGGTGTCTCCTACTCCACCAGTCATTTTAAGGCGCAGAATAGGCAGTGCGTTGTTACTGCTTTTGGTATTTGCTGTTCTCTCAAATTACAATTCCACTTGTCCTGTAGCAGTGAGAAGGTGACTCTTTGAGGCTGGCAGCCTGTCCCTGTCTGCCCTATCTGATACGGATCTCTCCATCCGTCACACCAAGGGTATGACGATAAGAAGTGATCACAGAGGAAGAGGAGTAATGGTAATAAAACCTGATAATACAGAAACAAATATTGTAGTGTATCTCAGAAAACTAATATGACCGAGTCATATGTGGTCTTTCTGATGTTCATTTTGCTCTTTCAATTTACCGTTACTATGCAATAAAATGTTCATAGAGTGTTAAATCTTGTTTTCCCACATTACCATGTTTATAGGCGGGAAAACATGTACGAAACTGTTGCCCTGATCTGATGTCGAATATTTGGTTGGAGAAGTGTGGTAGTGCTCTACCTGACCACCCCTTCAGTTGCTCTGGCTAATGAACTTAACCGGCGCAGTGGAGTGGAGCCGGACGCCTGCCTTGTTGTGGCGGTGTCATGGCACTCTCAGTTGCACCATCACAGGCCGATTCTCTCATTTAATGTTATTGTGAAATTCTTTACCCAGTGCCTGGAGCTGTAGGAGCGAGTAAAATTTTACTGCACACCCGTTTTCGAGTGCCTCTGGCTAACTTCCACCGTAAAATATTTCCACTACATGAAAATTTTGTGCCAGCCTTCAGATGCCATTACAAACCCTCACAGGATTTGTGTGCAGTGAGAGTTTAAGTAGCCTTGGATCTAGTTAGTACTTTGAACCACGGGTGAACTTCTCTGTTCCTCCCCGTTTGATATTACATACCCCTGCTTCTCTGGACTTTAAGCCAGCTCAACTTGCAGGGTTAGCATAGCCAAGGAAAACAAACCAACCCAATGAGAGCAGCTCATTCGTATTATCTGTTGCTCTGGTGGATGTGACATGCATACTGGAAGACTAGTTTTGTAGTATCAATACTCATGTTTAACAAAAATTCATACTACTACTTTTTGGTCACCAGTTCTGGTCAGTTGTTTTGTCATGTTCTTGGTCTGGAAATCCTACAGACCAATATTTATAGTATTTGTAGTGGTCAAGCTGTGTTGTTATGTTACAGTGTTCTTTATGCTATTCTCTATGTTAGCCCATGCTAATCATTTACAGCAGTATGTTGGCTCCTCATTTATAATTCTGTGTGTTATGTAATTCCAGGTACGGTATATGGGAATTTTCTGCTTTTTTGTGTGAATTCAGGCTTTTGGATATTTTGTGAATGCATTTTTTCATTGATGCCTTAAGGGCACGTATCAGTCACGTGATAATTCAGGCTTTTTAGACGATACAATATCTCTGCTTTGTTTTGCACGCTGGTGAAAATACCAAAACCACTGTGCAGAGTTATTTAAAGGTCTGTGCACGACTGAGATGCTGTTTGTGGGCCATGTGTTTGGTGTGCTTAGAATGTGTTGGTTTTTCCATGGATTCAAGACTTGCATCGATTCATTTGTTTTCGCTGGTGTCCAGCCTGTCTCCTCGCAGATGGTGTCAGAAGTGGTGTAGATCCTCTACTTATTTTGATGGGGGATCATGTGTTTTTTTCTATTTTTATAACATACTGACAACTGGCAGTAATGGGTCCACCAAGTTTGAATAATTTATTTGAGCGGACAATGGTGAAAAGCAGTATGTTCCCTGGATGAATGCGGAAATGACCTTGTGCTCCGGGAAGAAGTTTCAATTTGTCTCTGTACTGCTTAACGGAGAAGGGAGGGGGGGGTGTTGAGGCTGTGTGGGGGCGTGGATGGGGGGGGAGGGGTAACACACATTGCCTGCAGTCAGGAGTGGAACAGTGGGAACGTGGCAGGACCTCTGCAGCCCGGAAGGTCGCGGGAAGAGTGGGAGGACGGCCGGGTGGAGGAGCGCTGAGGAGGCTGGACGGCACGTTTGACTTTCAGGTCACACTGTGAGCCATGGAGACGGAGGGAGGAGATCCGTCCTTAGCACTGCGCTGGAGGTCGGCACGGCACCAATGTGCTTGGCAAGCCTTCAGGACACTTTGAAAGAGGGGCAATTTGCGCTCAAGCTTGTATGTTCCACCGAAGGAGAATGTAATGCGAAGTCCTGCGATTCACATGTAAATCTGGAAGAGAAATTCCTGCGAAAGCTTCTTCATTTCCTCTTCTCCGCATTGACACAAGGTCCGGCTGTCTGACAGTTAGCCAAGCTGTACTTAAATTCAGATTCTACCAGTTTACATTAGAAATGGCTGCCAAGTGTGTACAGTAATTGTTTTGTGTATGGATGAGAAGCACTCTCACATATGTTAAGTGCTGCTTAAATACTGGTGTATTTCATACTCTGGGGTTGCTGGGAAATTTCTGTCTGAAGTGGTTAAAATATTCTCTTCATCACAATGCAGCGAGTGTGTCAATGCTCCTACTTTTTTTTTTTTTTTTGAGCGTTTTATTTTTTTAGCAGATGCTTTTATCTAAAGCGACACACATTTGAGAAAGCAAGGCCAGGACGTCCCTGGAGCAATTGGGGTTACGGGTCTTGCTCAAGGAGCCAATGTTGAGATCAGTGTGTCGATGCTGGGATTTGAACCAGTGACCTTCCGATCACATGTGAAAACCTAATGCTAGTGTGGTTGGTTTGCAGTGTGGGTTCTGAGGCCCCGTGTTTGTCTGTTGTCCCAGGGAGGCCTCATCGCTCTGCTGCTTGTCATCCTGCTCTTCACGCTGGTGCTCTACACACGGCACCGCTGGTGCCGGCGCCGCCGCCCGCCGCAGAAGAGCGCCAGCACGGAGGCCACGCACGAGATCCACTACATCCCGTCGGTGCTGCTGGGCCCGCAGGCCCGCCTGCCCCCGCACGGCTCCGTCATCGGCATGCCCATCCGCGAGACGCCCATCTTGGATGACTACGATGGCGAAGATGAGGAGCACCTAGGCCAGCACCTGGACCGGCTCTCCGACAGCAACACCGAGGAAGAGTACGGCTCCCGGGGCAGCTATGCGGCGGACGGCTTGGGCAAGGGGGACCAGCAGCACCAGTTTGGTTTGGAGAATAGAAGTGAGTCCCGGTCTATGGTTTTTAATTACTTTTACTACAATATGGCTGAATGACTCAGAGTTCGATACTGACTCTGACTTCTAGCTTACCTCTGACACTGCCTCACAGCATTACTCTGAATATTCAGTTTGACTCCTACTCATAGCCTGACTCTAGCTCTAGTCCACAGCCTGATTTGAGTCTCGACTCTAACTTTGACTCCCTGACTGACTCTGACTTCTAGTCCAATGCTGATTCTTACTTGACTTCCAGACTACCTATGCATCACACTCTGACTCCGATCCTCAGTCCAACTCTGACTCTCCACCTGACTCTGGCTTTGACTAATAGCCTAACTTTGACTCCCCGCCTGATTCTGAATGGAATCCTCCATTATTTAGTCGAGCGAACCGTTGTTTTTGTTCCTTGACCATGTTTCAGAAGCGGTACTTACATAGTTATTTACTACGGGGTACCACTTGCTTCCGATTGTAATCCGAGGATTTATTATGCTGTGATGTATGTTTGTCACTGTCGTCTGACAGTGGCATTTCCTGTTTCGTTCCCGGCTCCTGTCTCCCGATAAGACCTGCGCCCGTATTTGACACTGTAGAGGCTGAACAGACCAGTGGAGTCAATATTATCAGTTAGAGTAGATTGTTTTTTCTTCTTCTTCCACAAATGAATGGTGCACACCGCATGCAGCGTGCAAATGACTGACGGCTGACATTTAATCAAGCCATCGATTAGGCAAAGCTGCGGGCAGCTACGCCAAAGTGCCCATCGTTGTCTTCCCAGGTCAGAGGCTCTGTGCTTGTTCTCAGTGGGAAGGCGGGCATCAGGAGGGCTTTGGGCGCCTTGGATGATGGCGGGGGTCGATATATTGACCCGGTTCAGGTTCTGGTAAGGGTGCGATTGTGAATTTTTATGTTTACTACTCATAATGGGGAGCCAACAGAGTGTCGAACTCTTAGAAGTGACAAGATTGGCCTAAAAAAGCGCTATAGTGCTATGGTGAACGTGTACGACTGAGCACTAAGGTGGTTTACAGGAGTATCAGGCTGGGGTGTATTCTGGGGTGGGGCCACGGGGGCACTGGTCCCAACTGAAGGCTGTTTGGCTCCTCCCTTGTCACTCACCGATTCAAAACATATCATTCGCTAATGATAAGGTTGACCCCTCCAGTTGAATTATGGCCTCCGCCTTTTAAAATGCCGGAACTGCCCCATGGGATGGGATGGCGTCCTCCACGCCACAAATCCCCATCCACCGCATCCACTTAGCGTTCGGAGCAGAGGCATCGCAGGCGAAATGTCAGCCCGAAATCGCAGGCCTTGCCGTTAATAATTTAACAGTTCTGGTTCACAGCAGCGTTTCACTTTAAGTGCCCCTCGTGTCGTCGTGAATTATGCATCGTAAAGTTTAACTTCCCGTCTTCGATAGTTGGCATTTGTGCTTCTTATGTCTTGAAACAACTATTTACCCGGGCTGGCCGCACGTTAATCTCCCCTCGCGCTGATATTAAACTGTAAACTCAGCACTGTCTATGGCCAGGCCACGTTTAACGTAGCGTCTGCTGTGAGCCGGCCGGCGTTCCTGGGGTCGCCGAGTCTATGCTCCATGGATTTCCTCTCCCGCGGAGCTGAGCGCGGGCGTCCAAGGGCAGGTGGGTGGATACACTGGAGCTCATCCTGGGAGAGTCGGCAGTCCTCTGTACTGTAGCAGGACATGTCATGGAGGCTTAGGAGTCGAAGTGTGCCAGTACCCTTTGCAAAGGCACTTAACTTGCATCACTTCCTGCGCACCCGACTATAAACCGGCAGAGCACATTTAAGTAAAAAGGAATGGATGGATAGAGAAAAATCTACCCTAGGGCACATTAAATGTGAATTTCTATGCGCAAAAATGTAGGAAAGTTTATTTCCATGTCTAAAATCTATATTCTGGGATTCTGAGCTACCCTTTACTCGTGCCCTTGGATGTAATTAGCTCATCTCAGTCGCCATGTATCTGACTTTCACCCTCTGGGAAGCTGTCTTGGGAGCATCGCATCGGTTGGATTGGACGGTAGCTATTTTGTGTACTGGGCCGCTCTATCCCGAATGAACCGATTTCCCCATCGGCGGGCCCCAACATCGATCACCTCCTCCGATAAATCAAGTCACGCGAAATGCGGCCACAGATTATAGACCTTTGTGCCGCGGATTGGAGATGTCAGCTACCATCAGTCAGCATCCCCCTTCTGGGGAAAGGGTTTACTTTCAGTTTAAGTCCCAGGCCCTCAGGGAGAGGTGCTGTGCAGGTGCTAGGGGTCAGCCATTCATCCGACATGCGTAATTACCAGGCGATCCGGCATCTCTGGATTCCAGCGTAGCCATTGTTGTTTGCCTTAGTTCACACGGTGACCATCTTGAGTTTCACCTGAGCCTCCCTCGAAGCTGGCGGCCACTAGATTTGACAGAAATGAAGCTGTACTTCTGGGGGAAGAGTGGTACCGTGAAATACCTCAGGGGAAGAGGAAGCGAGAGAGGGTGGGTCATTATATTGGATCGAGACGTGAGGGGCCTTCGCAGAGCGGTAGTCTACTAGACCTGGCAACCGCTGAGAGTATGATAGAGAATGAGATGGATATCAATAGGATGTCAGACCATATACGATGCTTGAGTGGGGGGGGGCTCCCTGGGGTTCCAGTTTGTCTGGGAGACTCTGGCCGAATCGAGGTAAATCTGGCGCCACCGCTTCCCGGCGCGCTCCGTCAGCTGCGCAAAATAGCTTCTGAACCGCGTCATTATCTCCACAGGCAGATTCTCGCGGGCAAACAATGGGGACAGCAGCGGCTTACACACACGCGTGCTGGCCGGGGGGCGTGGTGGGGAGGGGGGTGTGGCTAACCGATCCGTAATTGAACTTGTGCGGTCAGAAAGTACCCAGAAAGTGGAGGAATCACAAATCTGGTTTTTCGTTTTTCAGTGACCGTAGGAAACGCCACGGAAGAGAAGTCGGGTGATCTGTGAATGTCAAACGATGCTCTTTATATCAAAAAAACATGCAGGTAACCTGTCTGGCCTGGGAAATGCCTGTGAATTTCAATTTTGTTTTTGTATTACATGACAAACATTTTCACACACACACACTGATGACGATCATCTTGTTTTTCGTTGCCATTGTGAAATATTCCCGTAAATAATGAGCGTATCAGCCCTGGGTCATTCTCTCCAGCCAGTGTTAGGACTATAAATGTGTCATCCCTTACATTTTTTATTTCCTCTCCTGCTGGGGGAGATGCAAAGTGAGAAAGTAGAGAAAGATTTATTATTATTATTATTATTGTTGTTATTATTATTTTAATGCACACTTTATTGGCTATAAATGATGGAGGGAGATACTGGCAGATGAATGAAGGTAAAAGAGCAAAAGAAGCTATTTGGCTGCTAGAGGCAGACGTAGACGCCCGTTATTGCCCCGCATGACCTTATAGAAGTGGCAGCGTCCAGCATCCAACTGATCACTTGAATTCTTAAGGTGGTCTTCTGATTGAAGAATATTCTGGATGTCCCTTTCATCCGATTGCTGCTTATCTGAAACGGGTACTATTGATGTCTTCCTCCTTAACGGCAAGGCCCATTCAAGTCTCGTCTTATTTTCCTTATCCCGTTCTCCTGCAAATTGCCCGGCGCTGCCTGATTGGTGAGATTATGTGGCCGGCCTTGCTGGCATTGTCCCGCGATGCTGTCCCTACTGTGTGCACCCGACCTTGAGCAGGCAACCTATCTCGTCTGTGGCTCGCGGTCTGTTCCCGGTTAGTCCTCAAGCACGCTGCTGTCTGTCAGAGTTATAATTTGGCCTACACGCACAGAGGGGAAATCTTACCCCAGATTTTGTTGCGATGTCTTATGCTACTTTTCCAATTAGCCCAATAAAAAGACACAAAAAACTCACCTCCCTCCACATTAAAAAAATAAATATGCCAGAGGAAAAAAATCTCTACGATGCTGCTTCGTAAATGTGAGTTTTGCATCTTTCTGTGTTACGAACAGGTAATTACTAATTAGTCCAATTAGAGGAAAGCTTGAATGAAATTATGCATGCAGCATCTCACCTGGAGGTTTACGGTTTGAAACGTACACCGCGATGGTTTATTTGCGGCTAAGAGTGGAAGGGCAGGCCAATTACTCTGGGTGAGAGAGCACGGGGGAATTCACCCAGATTTTCCTCCTGGTTAAATCAGACGTGTTTCCTGCGATGCAGCAGCGTGATAAAGGTCGTGTCTGGAATGCCGCCCTTTTTATATCAGAGCACGGCGCTGTGGGGTGGTCTGCCGGAAACCGGCTACCGGCTTGCATCGAACCGGCGGAATCTGGCTTTAAGGTTTTTGAAAACCGATGCCTCGTCAGAGACGCCGTTGCCCCCTACGCATCAACGCGGTTTAAATGTCAAGACGGCAATCGATAGGGAAAAAAAGGTCATGGGGACATTATTTCCTAATTGGGTTCTGAGGGCATAGCAAAAAAACAAATTTATTCCCTCAAAAAATGTGTGTCACATTGACAGATTTGGTGCATTCAGAGCCCTGGGCACAAACTTCTGCACCCACCCCTCGAAAAAATAAAAACCTGGCCTAAACTATATGGCCTAAATTAAACAAAATCAAATTTCAAGCCCCCCTAAACCACACAGAGAGGTTTCTTAAGACAGAGCACCAGAAAACACTAACGCATAATAATCGAATTAACCTGGCCTGCTGTTCCACGTTATGCAGCCATAACCCAATAAGTAATGGGTCTAAAATAGTCGGTTAGCTGTATTTTAAGCAGGTATGCTCATTTGCACACGCTTCTCACATAACTTGCAGCCAGAATAGTCCATAATTATAATCTGTGCTCTGCATTAAAGTATCAAGTTTTTTTTTTTGTCAGCTCATCATCTGTGACATGCTTACAGCCCCAAACGAAGAAACCCTCTTATCTTCTAAAAATATAACAGCTCTCCAGAATGCACTCTTTTTAATAGTTCATATTTGATAGCCATCAGGGTCACTGCGCCAATGTAATTCGATCCCAATTCATTTATTTTTTTTTCTCATGCCATTAAAGAAAGTTCTCCCCCACCACCCACATGCTTTATTACTGGAAAGAGTAGATTTTTCCCAGAATTATTTATTTATTACATTTATTACAGCGACAATTCACCAAAGCAACATACATTTTTGTCACTTTTGGAAAAGCAGACGATCCCTGGTACAATTGAAGGTCTGCTCAAGGGCCTGACAGTGAAAATCACATCCCGACATGCTGGGCCAGACCACCAGACCCCCACTTTATGTAGAATTCTTCATTAGAGACCTTTCTTTGGAATATTTTGGACCTACAGTCTTGTACCATCGCAGTGAATCTATTGAACACACATGGATTACATGAACATTAAATGTGACCTCTTGTCCTCCCAATGGAGCTACTTTTAGGCAAAGCTGTAATGTATAGTTTATGCATATTATACATATATTAGATGTATTGCTGTCAGAGTGTAAAACCACTGAGAAAGCTACTTAGTGAGCAGCACTGTTCTTGTTGTTCATTCTTTAAATTATCACACATCAAAAGGTTCCTCAAAGCACAGATTACGGCAAAAAGTCCAACACAAAGCATCTAAGGACTTGGTTTGAATTGTATGTGGTCTGTTTTAGCCAGACTGGAGAAGTCAATTCAGATCACGTCACGTTTTTTGAGCGGTTCATACAGTATGGAGATTCAGATCCATCTTCTCACCCATCTTCGTAGTTTCGATTTAGTCACTTTATCATTAAAGCCCTTTATTTATGTGTCAATTCCATCACTTAGGGCATCCCCTGTACTGTATATGTAGTGTAAACACTATTCAGTGAGGTCTGAGCCTGCCTGCAGAATCCCAACATCCTGACATGGAAGGAGTACAGTTCCGGGTAATTGGCGGCATCAGTATTGGTGAGAGGGATCTGTGTCTCTGTGAGGCGTCGAGTCCATCGCTGCATAATTAACTTGGTCGTTTTTCCGAAGCAAAGAGTTGACACACTTGATTTGGTATTAATCAGAACATTGCCCTCGGCGGACGGGAGGGTACCGTAATTTCTCCTGAATGCAGCTATGCGGCGCGAGCGCCTTGGCCGGTACAACTGCGTGTATTTCCACGACTAGCAGAGACGTACAGGGCGGCTGTCTCATCTGGCCCCCAGTCAGAAGCAAAGGTCAGAATGACTGGGGGGGTCACTCTCGTGTGACTCCAATTTAGTGAGACAGCGGAGGTCTTCTTGTTAATTTAGCAGATAAACAGAACTATGTTATGTGTTTACCGCCATGAGCGATGTATTTTTCACTTCCACAAGATAATCTTTTGTGTCATGTCCACCTTGTGAGGGGAGAGCAAAAATAATTAGAATTACTAAATAGCTTTCTCAGTGGGTTTACACTCTGTTTGACGCGCAATTGATAATTGGCTGTCACTGGCTTTTTTGTGTAATTAGCTTTTTACATCATTTTTAAGCGACATGCAGATTTTAACCGGCATTTCAGGATTGATATTTTGACATAGCTAAGAGGTACAGCCCAGTTTAACACTCAGCTTTGTTTGGGGTGTGGGGTTATGATTTGGGGTCGATCCATCACCCTGACCTCTTCAGAATGTCTGGTTGGGCCCGTCACTAATCCGCTGGGCTGAAGGTGTTCGCAAAGACCTGGAGCCTGATGTACTTGACAGAGGTGTGAATGATCAGTAGATGCTTTTTAATAGTGTTATATTTCAATTCATCCACGTGGAGCAAGGTTCATAAATGCTTTAGTACATGTATCCTTACTTGGTGAGATAGCAATAAAGAATCTTGAATCACAGATGTCTCCATCGACTTTTTTGGTGTCCTGATCTAATGCATTCAATAATCATATCTGCCTGTCCCGCTTTGATGTTTCACTAAACATTTAAATATACATACACATACAGAAGACTTCGGTGCATCCTTCATCTTAGAAATCCTCATGGTTTTTCAGTATTCTTCTTCAAGATGTTTCTGCAAATGCCGTTCACCGTACTAAATGATACTCTGCTACCTCATCTCGAAAGTTTGGCATTGAAAACATTGCTGGTCACTGTTGGGCTACTTAGAGTATCCATTGTGAAGAACTTCCACACAACTGGCATCGTGATAGTATGTAGGTGCAAGCCAAGTGTCTCAGACTTGACAGAACCGCAGAACTTGACAGTCTGCACAACTGATGTCAATTGACAGATGCAGGAAATTAAACAGGTCAGACATTAGGTTGGGTGGTTTTTACTGATCAGTAAAAAAAATGCCTCGAACTCTGGAGGTATTTTCTGCAAAAAATTTAATGAAAATGATAAAAAGGAAATGCAATTTCCACTTTTCCATTTGGTTTCCAAATTCCAAATTTTGCACAAAAATCCTGCAAAAATGAAAATTAAAATGAAATAGCACCATTTGCATTTTAATTTTCCACTCATGTATGAGTCAGATGTGAAAAATTAAAAAGTAAAATTAAAAACCCTTTTTGCCTTTTCATTTTCCAATTTGACTTTTCATTTTCAAGTTCACTACATGCAAATATATGCTAATTGGAGCTGGGCGGTGGGCGGAGCTACGGATCACTGCTGCGATCTCTCAGTGGGTTTTGCTCGCAGACTTTGCAAACTAAATGGCAAAGTTGAGATTGTATTTCCTTTTTATCATTTTCATTTGTCCCATATGGAACAGCGCCGTCTTGATTTTTGGTATCGGCTGGGGGCATCACAGTCTTGGATAAACCCAACCTGAGAAGCCAGTGTCGGCCTTGGCAGGTAAAGACAACCCCAAAGCGAGACCTTCAGAATAAAAGCAGACAAGATGCACACATCCAAAAAAAAGGAAAGTATTAATACATATAAATTGTTTTTTTTTTCATACACATTTAGCCTACAGTATAGTCCTCACTCAGCTTATCTGGCTTTTATAGTCAATCAAAGCGGTATAGCTGTCACATTGCATAAGGCTGACTATTCAATTTTGTTGTTTTTCCAACTCCGTACTGGGATATGCAAATGCTTTTTTGCATGCTGGCTTTTTCTTGTTTTTTTTTTTTTGAGGGGTAAGCAGCTATGTCTGTTCTGGATCCCTCTTTAGTCAGCAAGTGGGGGGGCGAATAAAATAAAGAACAGCACTGCTATTGTACCCTGGGGCACTGGACTTAGCGGGGGATTCCTATCCATTACCCCTAGCCACTAATCCAGGGTGGGGTCGTGAAGTCATCCTCATAGGGCACAGGGCAGGGGTACCCTTGATGGGATTCCAGTCCACTTTGTCACACATCCGTGGCAATTTCGAACCACAAATGTACCTAGTTTAGACTCTGAGAGGAGGTTGTACTACCATGGGTAATGCTGCACTAACAGATGGAGAATGTGTAAACACCAAACAAGGAGCTTAGGTTGGGATTCGAACCCACGACCATGGATTGAGGCTGCAAGTTAGAAGCACCATGTGATGCCTAGAATGTCTACGGCAGGTGAACCAAAGTGCATACGGACCCTGCCGACTGCCTGGTGGGGACCCCGCTGTTCTGCATCATTTTTCATTAGCCTCTCATGATTTCCACCTCTTGTCCGCAAATTGCTTCTCGAGCGCGTGCTGATGGAGCGGCATCGCGCTGGGATGTTATGACGAGCTGTAAGGATTTCACGGAGACGCTGCAGGGAAAATGAGCAGGGAACGGGGCAGAACGATGATCTGCCTATTCTGCTTTTTATTTTATTTATATATATATACAAACAGAACTAGCCGCAAGCACGGGCTGTTGCCGTATACTAAGATTTGTATTAAGCGTTGACCAAACGTAATATGGTAATGGCTCCTTATGTTAAAATGGCTGCTGGTTCAAATCGCCGAGTCAGCAGATTAATTTCACCGTATGATTCTTAAGCAAGACCCTAAACTTCCCAGTGTGTCACTTTGGATAAACGCATCTGTGAAATAATTAAAATGTAAATAATATCTTTATTTCCCCCGAATGTTAACATGCAACCAAAATTGCCAGACTACAAGTCGAAAAAAAATGAAAAATGACACCTGCTTCCAGCTGGTGATCCTTCACTCTGGAATGGTGGAGCACTGAAGTCCCTGTAATTAATCACATGCGCCATTATCATAGGCCGAATGAGGTAACGGCTACATCTGCGTAATACCCTTTCTGGTTTATTTCTGCACGGACACGTGTCAGTAATAGAAGGGCTCGGGTGCTTCAGGGCGCGATGCGTGGCGTCTGCGGTCCCAGCGGGTGTCAGGTTTCCGATGTCCCTTATCGGAGAGTTTTAATTCACTCAAAGGTGCTTTTCCCTGCGCTTTCCATTAATCATCTAAGGACAGGAGAACAGTAGAGAATGATCAGAGCTCTGGCGCCCTGAAGTAGCAGTTTTTAGCAGTTTTTAAGTTGTTCAGAACGGGGTATGTTTTGCTTTGAGATATTTTCAAGACATTTAAACGCAGTGATTTGGTTCAAATTTATAAATCCATTTCCTGTCTGCTCCCCCTGTGCAGGGTCAAAGTAAGATGTATAAATGACAACAGAGAATTATTACCTATTTCAAGAAATTCTAAAGAACGTCTATGCAGTCTTCTCACATATGTTGCAGATGTAAGTAGGAGTTCCAAAATACTTAATTATTTGTTATACATGATCTATGTTGTTTCTCAGTTTAAGGGAGCTGTTTACTTCTTTTGTGATTAGGGATTGCTAATCATTTAAAGCCCAATTAAAGGATTACTTTCATTCCACTGTATGAGGGAGTGAAACGGCTGCTGGCTAAATTATGGGACAGATAGCAGATTTGCAAGTAGAATAGTATTTATCATGGTATTTATTATTCTATTTGTTGTTCTAGCCTGTGCGGGGTATGTGTGCTCGCCTGTGTGTGGGTATGTGTGCTCGCCTGTGTGTGGGTATGTGTGCTCGCCTGT
>JAODKE010000125.1:5420876-5456771 GCA_026779605.1 Mormyrus hasselquistii
CGGGCTGGGATCCCATCCAGGGCGTCCCCTGTCGCGTGCACTGCATCGGGCTGGGATCCCATCCATGGCGTCCCCTGTCGCGTGCACTGCATCGGGCTGGGATCCCATCCATGGCGTCCCCTGTCACGTGCACTGCATCGGGCTGGGATCCCATCCAGGGCGTCCCCTGACACGTGCACTGGCCACCAGTTGTTCCCAATCACCCCCCTAGTCTGCAAAATATCAGAGTGTTTGCTTTGTGAAAATAGCTGTTACTGTAGAAAAGGTTGCACACCCCTGCTGTACTTGCTGCGTGGTTGGAAGGTAGTTAGATGAAAATAACCAATAAGAAAATAAAGTTTGGAAAAGTTCTCGGCACGCTTCACCTTCTCCCAGGACTGGTGTGTGTGAGCACTTAACATCAGGATGCAGCCTCTGGTAGTGTGCTCAAAGTATCCTCTCCTTGGTCCTGACACAATTTCGTTGGAGCCAATCCAATCCTCCAGCAGCGGTGACCAGTCATCTAGCAATACGTGCAAGTAGGGGTTCGTTCACCTGAGTGCTCCCTCCCCCCTCACCGCTTTTTGATGGGCGAGGAAAACAGGGCGTTAGGGGGATAAAGACAGAGAAGGAGACGTCACAGGCTTAGCGGTCCAGGAGATCCCTACTCTCATAAAGAAACAGAAAAATAAGGAGGAGGCAGCCGAAAGGAAGACAGCGAATTGACGAGAGACAATAAAGCAGTCGGCACGCCTGCGAGGACACGCATGTCGCCCACAAACTGCCAGCCTCTCTCTCTCCAAAGTGCTACCACAGCCCATGTGTGTAGGAATGCCAGGGTGCCGTGTTAGAGGCTAGGGAGGAAGAACGAGTGGGAACTGCGTTGGTGAGCGTTATATCATGCTCTAAGCTACAGTCTTTAAAGAAACTGTAAGACTGATGACTGCTACAATTATAGCAAGACTCTGGCCTTTTAGTGTTTGTGACATGGAATGGAGATAATTCATTCATCCCAATGGGGAACCTGCTGATTCACTTATCACACAGACACACATGTTTGGGGCTCAGAGGACAGGGTCAGTCATTGTGCAGTGCCCCTGGAGTTACGGTTAAGGGCCCAATGTCCTGGCCATCAGTCTATTGACCCTGGGACTCAATACAGTGATTTTCCAATTATGGGCACAGAGTCTTAACTTGCTGAGCCACACCCCTCACCATGCAAAGGGGCCTGTGGCCTTGAACCCCGAACCCGAGCATTGAGGAACCTGCCCCTTGCTCTCCACACCTCTCTATATGCTGGCTTGGTGCAGGTAGTCTTACACCTCCCAGACTGTGGGTTTCAGTCCTGTCCCATGCGTAAGTGTCCAGTATATTGTGTTCTTCCTCTATTTCTATGGGATTTCTCCTATAGTACAAAGACATGTAGTTTAAACCAAGTTTGTGTCACTAAATTCTTGGCCTACGATGAGCAGCATTCCCTGTAGGGTATTCCCCATAGGGTATCCCCTGCCTCCCCTCCAGGGATTGGTCCTGGGAAACGCCAGGGTAATCCTAGGAATGTCAAAGAACAGTCTGGCCTGTTTGTTTATGTTGATTCTTTTTGTCCACTTGCATTGAACACAGAACTGCTCGATGACTGTAAAACAAAACAGGTTTGTGGGAAAATGGCGGAATTCGCAGCCAATTTGGACAGTCTTGTCAGTGAAAGCCTCGCTTAGACTTTGGGGAATGTTCCGTTTGCGGGAATTAATTCGCTTTCAGCTCCACAAATGGGGCTTGGCCTTGTAAGTACGGCGGAAACAAGACAGGGGTTCCCAACAGAGGACATTCTTACCAATGGGAGAGACTTCTGTCGCGTGACATTTTGAAAGAAAATGCGTGAGGTTTTAAATAAATAACTTAAATAAATAAATAAATAAATTACTAGAGAAGTGAATATAAACAGAAGGAGCAGCTTCTCGGAGACGGCTTGGTTTATGATGAGGGCTGTATCCTTATCAACATGAATTGGCAGTGTTCTGAGAGAGAGAGGAGGGGAGAGAGAGAGAGAGAAGAAAGAGAGGTGTACCATTGTAATCCTCTGTCACATGCATCCATTCTGATCCGTTGGACCTGCTGGCAAGGATCCGACAAGGTGTGCATATATTTAACGTCAACTCAGATTGAGCGAATGAAGTAAAGATGGTTACAGACTCATCCAGTTTAAATTCAGGACAAAGTGGGAGAAGCTGAGGTCTCTCTTTCCTTTTATTAGGCTCTTGTAGTCTGAAGAGGGTGGTGAAGGCCTCCATCAGTGGCCGTCCACCATGCTCAGGGCAAAATGTAAAGACGCTTCATGGGAGAGAAGGGGTTCCAACCCATGGGCCCACAGCGATGAATGAGATCACCATAACAAAACAGGCATGAATTAACTATGATCTTACTTGACACTTTGAAACTCCAATTTATTAATAATACATATATGGTTTATTTGACTAATTAAATCTTTACCTTAGGCTCAATATTTTTCTCCTTTTTTTAACTTTCTTCACTTTCTTGAAATACTTATCGTTCACATCTTAGTCATCAATAGTTTTTACATGGGCAAATATCAAGGCTTTACACTACCGAATGAAATCGAATTATTCGAGGGAATTTTCCCTTCGGCCATGTCTAGAGAATGCGTCCTGTTTCCAAATATATGAGCTACGTTGGCAGATAAGAAGCATCTTTAATGCATGGGAGCTAGGGTTGCCTTTCCCAAGGGTGATATGCAAGGTCCCTTGAAACGGGTCAGCTGCACTTTTCTGCTTGCTAATCACTTTTCTTTCTTTAAATTTTGCCGCGTGAAGACTCGCCAGTAAAGCTACAACGCCGCTATGCTTAAGGTTGCCCATGAATAATAACAATACAGGCAGCTCTCATCCCTGTGTAAATTTGATTTACGTAAATCTGGACTTACGCAGACAACGTCCGAGATACACGCATTTTGAGGAAGCACCAACACAAAAAGATGACGTGCCTGTAAGTAAATGTACACTTTGTTTTTTCGTTTATTTATGTGGTGTTTCCTATGGGGTGTCTTGAATGGCATGGGAAGGTAAAACCCACTTAAGGCATAAGGGGTTGTGGGACTGTCTTTCTACCGTCAATGAAAAACTACTGGAAACATCGGGAGGACCCTTGACTTTGCATTTGTGTGCTGATGACAAGGAGGCTTGGGCGTACTGTCTGGGTATCAATGTTGTTTCAAAATCCCCAGAATGCTTTGCTGGGGGAGGGAGGCATGAATGTGTGAGTATGGATAATGGTAGCTTTGGTTTGGAGAAGGGGGGTCCATTGTGTAGAATATTTCAGGGGCCCAACCAGGTCTTTGTGCAGGCCTGAATACCAGCGTCACTTCAGAACCCGACTAGCCTTTGCTGTCACCTTTTGGAGGACGGCCCTGTTACATCTGTATGCCTTAAGTAGGTAGCGCATATATAAATCAGCGTAATGGATTCAAATGGCGGGCGAATGTGGGAGCGAGGAGGGTCACAGACTGGTCCCCTGCTGACCATTAACCCAGCAGACCTGCGTCATCCACAGCCAAATTGATAAAGCGGTCGCCTGGAGACCGGTGCCAATTACCCTTTAGCTGCAAATTAGCATCAATGTTAATAAGGTGGCACAGCCATCAGGGGTGTTAACAGTTGTCCTTTTCCCACCATCCCGTCAGGCTGCAGGGCTGTCGATTTGAGGGTGGGCGGGGGTGCGCCCAAAGCCGACCAGAGGGCAGAGCAGCTGCCAAATGAAATTCACCAGTACTGAATCCCTCCTTTTCTGCTCGAGGGGACGCTTTGTGTGTCTCGAAAACGTTCGGCTGTACACATGCATGGGACCACAGGCCCGATGCACCAGTTGTAACCCCCCCCCCATACGTCCATCTATTTACCCGGCTTCCACGCACCTGTTTGCTCAGGTCGTCTCCCCTTTTCCATGCCTGCAAATTAGAAACCTTATTTCCTTCTGACCCCCCATCATGCTTGCGGGCTTTCAAACCAACGCTGACTGCCCTCCGACTCCCCCGCAGCACTCACATAATTGAATGTGCCACCAAGAGACGGGCAGTGCCATAGTCTCGGATTATCCGCTTGCAGCGACCCCCCGCGCCCCAGAGCCCGTCAGCTGATGGCTCGCGCTCTCTCAGTCCTCCTCTGTCCGCCGTGTTTCTGACGAAACCCTCTGGGCTTCTTTCTCTTTTTGTCAGGGGGGATAATCAAAATTAATGAAAATGGGATGCGCTTTTGTTTTTAATTATGAGTATTCTGGATCGAATATCACGATTGGTTCCACGCTTTCATTTGATTGGATTGTCAGTGGGGAATAATTCTTACAGTTTCGACTTACACATGTCTCTGTCCGATTTGATTCCAGGTGGGTTCTCTATTTATCGATCTTGCGCTGTCATGTGCTTTTTCAGTCTGCTGTATTCTGCATCAGCGTGTCAATCAACAGGTCTGTCTTGGACAGTGATTTCAAGGCAGATGAGGCAGAAATACCCACCCGTCCGATGTTTTCGCTCGTTCACTGATCTGTAGCATTATCTTAGCAACTGAGCGCTAGGTCTATTAGTTACATCTCCAAAGGGGCTAAAAAAGAGAGTAATTTTGTGGGGATGGATAGTTCTGATTGGTAGTATCTTTACCAGGGGCATGGCTACAGGTTTTCTCCCCACCCAATAGAGACAGACCAAGCTGAATCAATCACTAGTGATTTTCTGGAACCCCTCCCCCACACCTGGTCTCCACCTCGCCCCCCAGTTGACAACCCTCCAAGACCTCTGACCCGACCCAAATTCTCAACCCAGGATGATAATGCCATTGCTCATTCCTGGTCCTTAGGGAGGGGTAGGTATTAAAACATTATAGGCATTTGGGTTGTACACCTTGAGATGAATCTCAGCGAGCTCCTCTTCTGGCCCGGCCTGATTAGACTTAGCAGCTAATGTGTGCTAACTTCTCTCCATCGTGCAATGAACCCCTTGGACTGTTATCAGGCCCGGCATATGTAAGGGGGTAGGTTCCCCAGCCTTGCCACAGAGGCCCCCATGGATTCTGCAAACTGTTCCTTGGCACCCAACCGGGGGAGATTATCCTCGTGATCGACAATCCATGTGCATGTCGGTGCACCGACGTATAAATCTCCGCCGGAGCTGCTTTGGGTAGTTTGTCCAGCGTCCAGTCCTTTATCCGCTGTCACCGTAGATAATGGTGCCAGAGACGATACTGTCGTGCTGAGGGGGGGCACAAGGATACCCGCTTTGAGGCTCACCCTCCTCTGGCCCGTAGGTGAGCTCGTCAACACAAAATTAAACTCTGAGCACCAGTCGCCATTGATCACGGTGTCCTTGGCAACACATTCGTGCCGATTAGCGCGTTAGCATCTGGCCCCCTTGGGTGATTAGCTTAGCGTAATTGTGTCCTGGCTTTCCAGCATTGGTGCTAATTTTGATGCAGGCTCCTCTTTGGCGTTTATTAGTACCCCTTAGCATTTTATTTTGACATTTAGATATTGTTATTATCCTGTCACCTTTGCTCGCGATTGGCGAGCGCTATCACTTATATTTATTAAAAACTAATTACACTTTGCTATTGGAGTATTTATGGGGCGCTGATCCATCGCGGGGCAATAAGTCACATGTGTGCACGCACCACCAAAGTGTCACGCATTCGCCACTGCTGTGGAAGAGTCACACATTTCGCTACTCGTACGGTACATGTGGTATGA
This sequence comes from Mormyrus hasselquistii, assembly GCA_026779605.1. Lineage (NCBI taxonomy): Eukaryota > Metazoa > Chordata > Actinopteri > Osteoglossiformes > Mormyridae > Mormyrus > Mormyrus hasselquistii. The sequence goes on from JAODKE010000125.1 coordinate 5,426,604, forward strand.
AGGACCCACAGCAGAACCAGACAGTTTTAAGCCAGATTTCAGGTTTCTAGATTTTATTGTCGCGTGTTCTGCAGAGCACGTGAGGCGGACAATAGGACAGACGATACAGGACAAACAGCAGCATGATAAGGCACATGAAAAAAGATGCAGTCTAGGAAGTGAAAAATGTGGCCTTAGCTGAGCCGTAGCTAATAATAACTACGCAGTGAAGAGGCAGCGCATCTGGGAGGAACACGCCGGTAGCCACAGAGGTAGTACAGTTTCAACCTGTGGTCTCGGTGCCGTGAGATCGTGACCTGCCGAGGCTTGATCTAGAGACGGTGCTTCGTAAACAAACTGCTGATATCTCTCTGTTTATCCTTATAGCCAAAGGGGAGCTGTTTGCTCTGTGCTCCAGTGTGGTCAAAGATAAAAATGAGCGATTACCTTATGAAGTGTTTTAATCTTAAATGCTCCAGTGTGTAGAAGCATCCGAAGGTGATACAGTAAGGCGCACTGCACAGAAGCTTCGATTTCGTTATAAAATGGATTTTCAAAATAAAACCCGATACAATATTGTAGGTCGGTGTTTCCCAATCTAGTCCTTGGGGACGCACAGATAATCCAGGTTTTTGCTCCCTCCCACCTCTGGACTGTCTGGCAGGGAGCTCAGAGGGAGCAAAAACATGGACCGACTGTGGGTCCCCGAGGACCGGATTTGGAAACACTGCTCTCGGTTAATATAAACAGACACCCATATGAAACAGTGAGGAGGAATTGAGCCGGGGCTGAGCATGACTTCTGCCATGAAAGCTCAATCTCTATTTCCTGACACGACGACAAACAGGCTGGAGGTAAAATTTGTTTCATTCAGACAGCATAGGGTACGAGGCAGGGATGCACTCTGGACCGGATTCCATACAGGGTACTTAAACTCACAGTCATTCCCTACGGGCAATTTGGAGCTGCCCATTAGCCTGACTGCAGGTCCTTGGATGGAGGAGGAAACACATACGGTTTGGGAAAAACATTTGAACCCAACAGCTGAGCAGAGGTGAGACTCAAACCCCCGACCCTGGAGGCGTGAGGCGAGTGGTACCCCCTGAACCCCCCTAAAATGCAGGTCAATTCAATTTTCTTTTTATCTAGTGCCTTTCCTTAAAGGTTTGCCCCAAAGCGCTTAACCACGGATGGAATATGAGTGGTACTCGCACACCAGCTGAGATACTGTGGTTTGGGGTAACAGTAGTGTAATTGGGCAAGCAGTGCCATAACCTCAGATTATCGCCTCACCCCATCCCCTGGCGGCCTGACGGCTGACGTCTCAATGAGTCCTAGACTCCCTGCAGAGCATTTCTGACAAAACCCTACAGGGATCCGACCTCTTTTTTCCCTTTTTTTTTTTTTTTGTAAGGAAAAATCACATTTTTATTTTATTTTTTTTTAAATAAAATTTTGTTCAAGTCGATCATACTCACATTGTGGGAGAACAAAACATTGTAGCTTGAGGTAAGAAACCTCTAGGGGACAAAGGTCAACTGGCCACCCGGCCTTCTCTGGGCATCACCCACCAGGTCGGAAGGGAGGGAGAGTTTATGCAGCACCGTCTTCTTTCATTCAGTTCGAGGGTCAGCACTTCGTATCTGTCTTCTGCAGACCAGTCTACAGTCTCCAAAGCATTCAAGGATTACAAATGCAATGAAATACTTGCTTGCATGCCTCCCTTCAGACTTAAACAATAAATCACAATAAATAGCAAATAATGAATAACAGAATAGAGAGGACAAGTAACAATATACTATTTACAGTATATACAATATTATGGCATCAAATCAGACTCACCACAACCTGAATTTGAAATTATTTACCTGAATGTGAATGATAACCTGAACTCAAATTCAGTGTCTTTAATTCAAGTTCAGATAATGCTATCCAAGTTTGGGTTTTTAAATTCAAGTTCATGTAAACATATTCAGACTCAGGTTCTGAATTCAAGGTCAGGTTAATATTGAAATTCCGATTGTGGTGAGTCTGACTTCCTGTACAATGTGCAATAGCAATGCAAGTAGGACAACAAGGTGCGGAGGTTTAAAGTGCCATTGGTTAACAAATAAATGACAGTGCTGCTTTATCAGTGCATGTTCAACATTCTTATTGCAAAATGCTCTTATTGCAGCGTCCTTATTGCTGAGACATTGGTGATGTCGGCACGCTGCTCTTTACGTACACAGTATTGTAAGTGAGCGGCCCAGCGCCGAACGCTGCTTTTATAGTGTGAGCCATTGTGCTGGGAGCTGAATGAGCTGCTGATCACCTCAGGGTTAATCACATCATTCCACAGTAGGCGGGCTGAAGGCAGTGGGGCAAGGAGACCCACCCTTTGGGCTGCACAGAGCAGACAAGTGATACAATACTGTCTGCTCACCGCTTCACTGTAGAGTCACCACCACTGACAATTTCCATAAAGCAATAATGTGCAGAATAACTTTTGAAAGATTGTTTTTTTTTTCCCTGTTCTTGTATTGTACTGCACTTGCCTAGCTTTGGCCTGGAGTAACTCCTTCACCTCTCACTTGGGGTGCAAAATAAATAAAGATTTTTTTGTTTTTTCACTTATAACGACAGAGAGAAAATACCAATATGTCACAAAATGCCATGGTGAAATGAAATGCAATCATTTTTATTTTATAAGTTAGATTCGATTTAAAATGAGAGCTCGCCTGGTTGTTCCAGCATCTGGCGTCAGTAAATACATAAAAATAAAACACCGAGAAGGACAGTAACTTTAAAAAGACACCTTTTGCGGAAATGAATGGCCGCAGAGCTGAGGGGGAAATGATTTTGTGTCTGTCGTAAGATAGATTGCTTTTCCAAGGAACTGATCGATGGCTGGTTCCCCATTTTCAAGAGGCAGGATGAGCACAGAATGATAGGTCGGTGAGGTTTTAGATGGGGTGAAATGGTCCTGTTCTTACAAGGGACAAAGCGGAGATAGACAGTACAGTATAATGTACACTAAAGCAGCGTTTCCAAACCCAGTCCTCGGAGAACCCCAGACAGTCCACGTTTTTGCTTCCTTTCAGCTCCCAGCGCACCTGTACCATGCAGGTATTCAGTGTTTCTAATTGGCTGGGAGCTGGGAGGGAGCAAAAATGTGGACTGTCCGGGGCTCCCCGAGGACTGGGTTGGGAAACACTGCACTAAAGAGAAGTTGGCTGGTTGAAGGTCTGGTATATAGAATACCATGGCACTTTGCAGCTAGACCTCATGGTGTTTGCATTTAATTAGCAGTCAATTTTATCCAGAATGGGGGTTAAGGACTTTGCTCAAGGACCCAACAGTGCCATCACCCTGCCAAACCTGAAATTTTAACCAGCAACCTTCCAATCACAGGGCCAGCATCTAATCTGTTGAGTCACCTCCCCCCAGATATAGACCCCAGCAGGAATTGAACTTTTGATTCACAAGATCAATGCAGCAACCACTGAACTATGCAGTCCGAGTTGGCGTAGTGCTTCACCATCAGGCACCTAAAGGTGGCCTTTTTCAACATAATTGATATTTATGTGTGCAACTCATTGGGCTACATTGAAAGGAGACGGTGCGATTGGAGATGGAGTACAGCCTTATATTTTACCTAGCTAGGGCTCATTTTATGTTCATTAAATGGTGAAGCCCTGTCATCTCCGAGTTAGGTCAACATCCCTCAGGATTTAAGGATTTCTTCTTAGAATTTAGGATTTTTTAGGATTTTTCTGACACCCTGCCATTTGAATCCCACATAAAACCCACTCATGCTGTATAAATAAGTCTTCCTTAGGTAGGATTTATACCTAGGCTCACTTTGGATTTGATAACGAGACCTCCTGTCTGAGCTGAGGTGATTATGGGACATTTTTATTGTTCTTTCTATATCCTAACGCTTGACTCTGTACGTCCTCTTATTGCGGCAGACTGAGTTGGCTCAGAGGTGTACAGAAGCACAGGAAGCCAGCTGTGAAAGCAGCCGCCAAAGATGATGGTGTCCGCATGCTTTTTAAGATTGATTCCGCAGTGTCTGATTGATTTCACTTTTTCACTTTTATGAACTCTTCAAGGGATTGAGGGAGTCAGGTTATTTCTTTGGAATAAAAGCAATACTTTGCTTCATGCGAAGTATTTCCTGTTTCACTGTTTACTGAAATAGAGGAGAGTCTAACGAAAGGTAAAGCAAAGGTAAAGCAAGGAAACAGCAAAACAGGAGCCCTGTGTAAAGAAATGGGACATGGCATCATAGGGACTAATTTTAATTGCAAAACAAAGATCATTCCAGTGTCTAAGGAATTGAATTAGTGCCTCCTCTTGTTTTTATCTCACATCACAGACTTTAACGTTGGGGGGGGGGGGGGGGGGGTTGGCTCCTACCTTTTACCTCCAGAGAGATGAGGGTTGAATACCGCCCCCACTCTGGGTGTGCAGAGCTGTGCCAGTCTCCTTCTGCATTTCATAGACATGCAGCCCAACTAATTGGTCTCTAAATTGCCCATGAGTATGAATGTGTAAGTGCGTACTGACATCCCATTCAGGGTTCTCCCTGCCCTGTGGCCCGTGATGGACTGGCATCCCATTCAGGGTTCTCCCTGCCCTGTGGCCCATGATGGACTGGCATCCCATTCAGGGTTCTCCCTGCCCTGTGGCCCATGATGAACTGGCATCCCATCCAGGGTTCTCCCTGCCCTGTGCCCAGTACTACCTGGGTTGGCCGCATGTTGTCCCTGTTCAGGATAAGCGGTTAGACACTGTCTGACATGCCGGTGTGTGCTCGGCCGGACACAGTTGGTCCCTGTTGGCTCTGGATTGCCCAATTGAGCATCTCTGTTGAAGCTGGTTGGTGAAACTGAGTTCGCTGCATATCGACCGTCACCTGAACTCATGCTGATGTGTTCCATTGTGCACATTTACACAACTGACAGGAGCTGGTCCTTTGTCGGTCTTGGTTGCTGCTAGGTTTTTGTCTTTGACTTGGTGGAGTGTGTACCCAAATGGAAAGGATTAAAACGCATTAGGGAGCATATTCTGGGCATGGACAGCTTCCTTCCTGCTTCCCTCCAGAACCGGGACGCGGCTTCAGAAGGAAGAGATGTTTTAGAACTTGATGTGTTCTGTTTGACAGATAGATGCCCCATTCTCCCACTGCTGTGAGAATCAGCACGTACCATAGTAATGACCCGGGAGCATCCGTAAACATCTGTATATTCCACAGGGGCGCAGTCGGAGAGCAGTCAGCTATTCTGCTCAGACAGAGCACACAGCTAACAGAAAACCAAATGGGTGGGTGGCTGATTGACTGTTTGATGACAAAGATCTTGAAGCGAGGAGACCAAGAAGGTGATAGCACACAGCCAGATGGAGGCTGGAGATGAGCAGCTATAGTTGGCCCCTTGTTCGTTTTCTACTTTTTTTTTTTTCGGATGCTGTTCTCCATATTAGGTTTGCCAGAAAACAATGGGAAAAGACAATCAGCCTGTTGAGGAAATGGGCCAGAAGGAGGTGGGTCACAACCAAATCCCCCTGAGGGACGTCTTTGTTCTCACCTTTCATTTTAAATCCTTGCTTGCTGACTGAACTTTTGGCAAGAAAGAACTTTTGGAGGAAGAGATCTGTAAACCACTGGTGTTGGCCATTGGGTGCAGTTTATTTCATCATTTATAACATGTTTTCCTTTTGTTTGCAATGTTTTCATCCTCATCTCTTTCTGCGATATCATGCATTTCGATAGCAACAGACAGACAGACAGGCTGACAGACAGACAGATGACAGACAGACAGACTGCCTGACATACAGGCTGACAGACAGACAGACTGCCTGACATACAGGCTGACAGACAGACAAATGACAGACAGACAGACAAATGACAGACAGACAGACTGGATGACAGACAGACAAATGACAGACAGACAGACTGCCTGACATACTGTACAGGCTGACAGACAGACAGACAGGCTGACAGACAGACAAATGACAGACAGACAGACTGGATGACAGACAGACAAATGACAGACAGACAGACTGCCTGACATACTGTACAGGCTGACAGACAGACAGACAGGCTGACAGACAGACAAATGACAGACAGACAGACAGGCTGACAGACAGACAAATGACAGACAGACTTTATTACCTCCTATTAGATATTATCCCAGCATTGCATTTTTTTAGATGACCTGCACCACATATCTTCTAGATGGCGGCTTCCATGTGCTCTTCACCAATGAGAAACATTACCCAGGTCACAGTGATTATATCCTTGCATGTCCTACACTCCTATATGCTTCACTAAGTGCAGGAATCATCTAATCCTGCAGATGTTGCCTGGCTGACACACTAAATACTGAAATCGATTATCTTTTTGACACACACACAGTTGTCATTTTGTACACTCGCACTTGCTCGAGCCCAGAACAATGCTTTCATTTCGAGTCGTGACGAGTCGTGACGAAGCCCCAGACGGCTGAGCTCACCTCGCAGCACAGCTGCTGTTTTCTGTTTCATGTCTCTAATAAGATGCACATTGTCTTGCCGCCGGTTGATGGTAGCTTTGCGATCCGCACAAGGGGTGATTTTAAAAAGTTTCTCGGCTTGTGTTTACATGCCTCTCCATCAGTTAGTTCCGCCTTTAAAGCCTTCATGCTATGTTAAAATAGTCAACCATCAATATCAATATCGCTGAAGTGACAGAATGTGTGTGTGATTTCGCTGCCAAACTAGTTACTGTTTACGAATCAGGAAGGCGAGGTTTTCTAATAATGAAAGATGAGTATTATTAACAATAGGCATCAGAGTGGTGTAGTGGGGGCTGCTCTCAGGTCCAGGGTTACAGGTTCGAATCGGTGCTCATCTTTCTCTGTCCCGCACATGCTCCCTTGGGGTTCCTTGAGTAATCCAAAGGTGCCAGCATGAAGTTGTGGGTTTTAAATTGCCTTTAGTGCGAGTGACTCTGTCTCTGGGGCTTCCAATGCAGATTCCAGGCTCCAGGCACTTTATTAACCGCCGACTATCTATCATCCAGTTTTGCACTGTTTTTGTCTTGTTTTCCACTCTCTGTGTTATATCTTCTGCAAGCCTGATGTGTCTCTGTGTTCTCTGTATGGTCTGAATGTTGCACTTTTTTCATCACTGAATTGTCTTATTAAGTTCTGGCTTTGTAGCAAGCTGTTGTGTAGCTCCTTGTCCATTACTACTTAGATTTGTACCTGGGCTTTTAGGGGAAGCCCAGCCTAGCTGCACTTAAACATAGTCGCTCTAAATGTTTTCATTGTGCTGTTTACCTCAACTGAGTATCAGTTGAAAAAAACTGTCTGCTGAAAAAAAAATTACATCCGGCTGAACAAGTAAGCACCTGTTACACATGGAGAATAAAGATCTTGAATCTTGAATCACAAATGCTTGGAAGGAATCATTCTTGGCACGTTCTTGCGATCTTCTTTGTTCTTTTCCCGGGGGGGTTTTCTGGACATGCATGTATGCTCTGCTTTATACCTTGTCTGCTGTGCTCTCTTCACTGGACAGCCCTGGACCCGCGGCAAGAGGTGGTGGAGTCACTGATGCAGACTTTTAAGGATAACTTCCGCACCGGCACAGTGGCTGAGATCTCGCGGCTGCAGCACGCCACGTCCACCAGCAGGAGGCCTTACAGCCGCTCGCGAGGTAGGATCCTGCCGCCACCGCTTCTGCAGTCCGTGGCTCCCGGGGCATAGGGAGGACAAACGTGGCAGTTGCATATCTGTCAAGGCCTTAAAGCCTTTGGAAGGGTCTCTCTGGTCTGGAGGGGTGAACGGACATGTGTGTTGCAAGGTCAGGAGGACAGAACGAGTATCTGATTAGGGTTTTACAGTTTTAAACTGTAAAATTACAGAACTAGAACTAGGGGAGAGAACAAAAGATAGGAATAACATGGGGAAAAGAAAGTGGAACAACAAGACAGCCACTGTGTGTACAGTACAGGAGTGGTCACCACCATTAGCCATGTGGTGTGTCTGGGAACTCATAGCTTTAGAAGTGGGTTTCATGTGCTTGGAAGGCGCCAGTTACCTGACGTCACCTCACCCACCCCACCCCCTCCACATCGCAGCCATGATAACTTGGTCCCTTTGCCCAAGGGCACGGGGGGGAGGGGGTCTGGGTGGATTAGAAGCCCCCCCATCTATTGGAATGCATGTTCATCTGCTCTCTCTGCACCGGACATGCTGAGGGATGCTGCAGAGGAGTGAAATTAGGAGGCCACCTAACAAGCCTTCATGCTTTTTTAAAAGGTGGTGGGAGGCGTAAGAAGTGGCTCATGGGAGAGTGTCTGAGCCCCGCCAGGGTTCACACGCCTCCTCGCCGACGCAGCTCTTTTTCTGCTTTTGGGCGGGCACGTCTAGGGCAGCCGTCCAGAATCACACGGGGAAATGCTGCAGCGGCGGAAGGCACGTGTTCTTCTGATTGCTGGTATTTATTGTGGACACCTGCCTGACGTTACTGGGGCGACTTTATAAAGCAGCATTTTACTTCCATTCTCTAATAAATTACGGCGTGCATTATGAGTATGTAGTAGTTGTCTACAGTTGCAGAAACTTGGGTGATCTTCACAAGTTCAGTGAAATCAAATGCAAATTTTGACCACCCACACGCACATACACACACCCACGCACGTGACTCGTCATTCTACCCTGAAGATTAAAGGTTAAAACTGAAAAATGCAATTTCTGGCAATCTTAAAGAGATGGGACCTCCGTAATTGTCCACATTAATGCTGGGCTTGATTACGGGCATTACTGAGTGCACTCTGAAGGGTCCTCTGAAGGGTACTCTGTAGGGTACTTAGCATTCACTCGATTTTCCTGAACAGCTCTTAAATTCACACTCACTGCAAGTGGCTTCATTGTTTTTTTCTTTCCCTCCTTTTTTTCTTTATGTGGGGGGCCCTTGAAACTGGTATGGTGACTTAAAACGACTTATTTAAATCAGGCAACAAGGTGCATTAATGTAAGACACATGCATGGGAAATTAGTCACATCCACCGAGAAAACTGAAGTGACTCAGTTGGAGATGAAGGAATTACAATGGTAATTATTTCATAGTCAGGTAATTGCAATTCCCCAAAACCTGTATTGGGAGCATGATGAGACACATGGCAAGGCTGACAAAAACCTCACATTTACGACCATCCGTCCTGCGAGTTGTGATTTACGCTTGTTTCCTGTGATAGCGGCCTCCACTTGGAGCGGCACAGATCCGTGTGCCGGTAAATCATGACAAAGGGCGCATAAAAAAGAAGAGAGGCTTAAATCGGAATGGGGCTGGTGGCCCAGCATCTGCATGCGACGGTTTTAAAGCCACCCTGGTGGTTTCCAGGACAGAATGCGAGAAGATCGCACAGACGCTTAGAAGGGACCCCAGTTCCAGACCCTTGGAAGGTTTGGGCCTCTTGGGTCCCGTCAAAAGATAAGATACAACGAGTTTTATTGATCCCGGGGGGAAATCCTTTTGCAGCGAAAGTATATAAACAAGACAAAGTGCAAAGACAGTACATGTAGTGTAGACAAGTAAAGTTTCAAAAGTACACAGTACACAAACATAATATTCTGACAAAGGATATTTATGGAAATAGATAATTATGGAAGGAATATGTGCAATAAGAAAAATCAGATAACATCAGCCGAACAAGCACGGAGCTATTACAGGTAATGTTAGTCTATGGTCCTCCTATGGTTAGTTTTACAGAAACCATTTTCTAATGTTTAGAGAATGTAAATATGCATTATGCGTTATAATGCATCAGAGCATTCCCCAGATGTTTTGGGAACTAAGTCTAACATTACATGAACGTTTCTAAAGTTTAGAGAACCTAACTGGAACATTGACATAAGGTTTTCCAAAGGTTTCTTGTAAAAAAATGGTTAAGGGAACATTTATACAGCTAAACAGTTGTCCAAAGGTTATCCAGAGGTTTTCACATTACAAACGTTAGGAGAATGTTCCATAAACCAAAACATGTAACCAAAAACTTTCCTGACAAATCACTGGACAAGCAAGCAAACATTCCTATAACCTAAAATAATGTTTCTGGAACGTTCTAGGTATCAAAAAGTGTGAGCTGGGAGACATGTGACTTGGGGGGTGGAGTGGTGAGTGGTCTTGGGGATTCACAGTGCTGGCATGTGTCATGCGTGTCCTGGCTGCTGAGGCTGTTCTTCTACTCGCACACACCAGTTCACAGATGTGGGTATTTCAGGTCCAGAGTGTAAAAGTCCAGAACAAGATCTTGTTTTAACCAACCAGTTGAGTATAAAGAGTCACAGTGACAGAGTACACAATTGGTTGGCTGAAACAAAATATTGATCTTGACCTTTACTCTCTGGACCTGAACTACCTACCTCTGCTGATTTGAATGGCGTATAGCTGAAATCATACCACACAAACCATCATAGTAGGACAGTCCCTCCCTCTTTCAAAGGCCGTGGGCTCTCTGTGACAGTACTTCACCACCGGCGTGTGCTTCTATCCAGTTACGAAAAAAAAATACATCTAAAGATCACATTAGCAGACATGCACAGTGGGCCTCCCAGTAGCCTCACAGCGTCAGGGTTGTGGGTTCGAATCCTAAACCAGCTCGGTGGATGTAGAATTTATACTAGGGCCTATCTACGTTTCTTTCAAATGTTTTAAAAGCAGGAAAATCGGCGTCTCTAAACCACCTCGGGCGGGTTAGTGTGCGCCCATGCGAGGAATCGTAATCCTCTGTGGGATGTCGTACACTTTTCTGGGGTCTTCTGTTTAGGACATTCATGTGATGTTCCTGCACTCTTGGGCAAAGCTAATAAAGACAACAAAAATTGGAAAAAAGTGTGACACGGAACCCCCACCATCTGCACTGAAAGAGACCGAATTCAGCCTGCTACCTGACACGGAAGATAAAGAGTGATTTATAACTAAAAATCAAAGGCTTCTCCTGTCTTTTTGATGCTGTAAAAACTGTATAAACCTGTTGCTGCGTCAAAAGGACATTATGATTCGACGACGAAGCGAATAGAACATTCTCCCGGTGTCTCCGCCTGCAAGCTCACACCACGGCTGGAGAATCTACTGACAAGATGTTAAATGTTCCCACAAGTAAAATTGCTTCTATACATTATAAGAATGATATAAGTTCCCTGTCTAGCACGGACAGTCAGATGATAATGAGCTGCGACCACAAAATGTTCTCTGGCATTTGCTGCGGATGTGTAATTTATTACTAGTTTTTAATGTTTTTTTTTTCCTTATTATTTTATGTGGAGGGGTGGCATGGCGGTGCAGTGGTTAGCACTGTTGCCTCACACCTCTAGAGCAGAGTTTGAGATAGATCCATGTGTGTCGAGTTTGTATGCTGGTCTCCCCCCCCAAGTCCAAAAGCATGTGTGTGTGTGTGTGTGTGTGTGTGTGCGTGTGTGTGTGTGTGCGTGCGTGCACGTCCATGTGTGTGCGTGTGTGTGCATGTGTGCGTGCGTGCACATCCATGTGTGTGCGTGTGTGTGCATGTGTGTGTGCGTGTGTGTGCATGTGTGTGTGCGTGCACGTCCGTGTGTGTGCGCGTGCATATGTGTGTGCGTGCACGTCCATGTGTGTGTGTGCGTGTGTGTGTGCGTGCACGTCCGTGTGTGTGCGCGTGTGTGTGTGTGTGTGTATCCTGTGAGGGGGTGGTGCCCATCCTGGGTTGTTCCCTGCCCTGTGCCCATAGGCTCCAGACCCCACACAACTCTGTTTAGGACAAGTGGATACAGAAGATGGATGGATGGCTTTTATGTTAACTAAAATGGCCCCCCATCCCTCATCTTACCTTGCTGTACTGTATATGTGTACCTACTACCGTCACTTTGCTAGTTAATTAGGCTGGACATTTATCAAGTGGAATTCAGGTTGACTGCTTAGCTCAAGGGTAGAATAACAAACCGCTTCCAGCAGCTAAACCGACAGCCAGCCCAGCCCCCAAAATGCCGCAAAAGTTGTTTCGCGTGCCACACTTTTCTTAACGTGAGCCATCTTCGCTCCGAGCACAGTCCACCCTAGCGGGAGTGGAAATGACCGTCCGGTGGGCTCTTTTCCCAGCGAAGTCAGCCGCCAAAAGCTGCCATTTTCTGTGCAGCTCCAGGGGTTCTGCATAAAGGCAAAAGGGTTGCTGTTTTTTTACAGAGGTATCTCTGTTTGGTGTTTGCCAGATGCAATAAAGGAGCCATATATTGCTGAGGAGTCATCCGAGATATCAGTAAGATCAATAAGGGGGAGGACAGGGTAATGACCCCCTTTGTCTCTGCTGATGGAAACATAGCTTTTGTCAAGTGTATAGATTAGGGTGAACTTCTAGGTCAGCCGGTCTATATCTATGCTCTGTGCTTTGAAGAGTCAAAGTATCAATTACCATTTTTTTTTATTCTCATTTTACTCATAGTCATAAATAACCTTGTCTGTAACTTTTATAGTCTCATAAGTACATTCTGTTACAATGCGGGAGAAGGACACTGAAGTGAGCCTCTGCTTTCAAAACCACTATCATGTATCAGTGGCATTAATTACGCTGTCCTGTGCTTAAAAAGGGATTTTTGTGGCGACTCACTCCACATGACTCATGCGAAATTTGAACATTAGAAAAAAGAATCATCATCCCGCACTTTCTAATTAGGCTACCCTTAAAATAATCTTGATTAGTCTTGCCTGGCCTCCAGCAGCTGGACTGCTGGCCTGTAGAGGCTGAGCACTGGCCTGTAACAGAAGGAGTGCTATATTAAGTTGCTTCACGAAGCTACAGTTCAACCCAACTATATAGATTGACATATCAAGGCATGGATAAACAAATACAGAACTTCACTTCTCGCCATAGCATGACTGACACACAAAGGACAGTATACAGATATATCGGCGCACTATTCATGATCTCGTTGTTGACGTTCTTTGCCTTATATGTATCACCTTGAAAGAACTTGTGATTTTGAAGGCATTAGATATCCTATGAAAGAGCTTATAATTTCCCCTTTTTATAAAGCTATTTATGTGCAAAAAAATGATGCAATGGGCTTTTACACATTGTTAAAATTATGGTGAAAAAATCATAACGCGCAGTCCAGTTTCAGTTACCGTGGTGTGTGCAATCTTCTACATTTCCAGACAGACTTCCCCCTCTATAATTGTCTCACAGGCAATTGGGATTAATATTTATAGTACGGAAAGCACTGAATCTCATCTTCAGTCGCGGTTTCGGTTGGGAGCGCATCCTGCATTTATGCGAGAGCTGAAAGCGGCCCGCACCGGCTCTCCGTCTGTATTCGCATGCCACACAAATGCGACCATTAGCAGAAAAGATCTGCTGCGCAGCTGCGTGTTCACTGGGGAAGATTACGATAAATGAGAGGCACAGGGGATAGCTGCTTTTCATGCCGGACGTCTGGCATGAAGACAGGACACCTGCTCCCCAGGTTTGCAGGTTCTCAGCGTTGCTGCGTCTTAAAAATCGAGGAGGATGGACCTCACGCTTGCATTAGAGCACTTATTCTAGAATAATTTTGTTATGCATGCGCAAAATGACAAGTTGACTTTGACTTTGAAAGCGTTTCTAGGCAACTTGCTGTTGATGATACCATGGCTGGATAACGGCATAAACTACAGCAAACAAAGATTATGGGATGCCCCTTTGATGTGTATATGTTCAGCCCCTGGGCTTCACAATGAAATTCTGCTCTGTTCTGTGGCGATTTCTGCTGCCTTTTCCAGTTCTCCTGCCTCACAGTATGACACTGTTTTTTCTTTGAGGTACGACAACCACCCGCTGTTGAAGGTGATGAGGTCGACACAGAAAAGCCCCAAAACCAATAACACTACCCTCATTCCTCAAGAAGGTCACTCAGAGAGCTTGGCCAACTTCTGATCTGGGGTTATACCTCAGAATATAGCTCAGACCCAGATTTTATGCGTGTTACCACTCCGAAATGCTGCCCCTTTATCCTGCAGCATACTTTAAGTAAAGAAATCCTATTTACAGTATGTACCTCGCTGAAGGGTACAACGACGGGTCCCTCTGGGAAATTGCACTGGTAACGTTTTTACTCCTCGATTCCTCGATCTGTGGGGCAGCTAAAGGCTTTCAGGTGAATCTGTTCAAAAAGCTTCGTGCAAGGGCAAGTAAATTAACTTTTATAGAATAAAAAGTAAAATATGCATATCAGTAAACATGAAGTGAAGACAGCATTCAATTACTTATAGAAAGCTTGATAACATCAGAATATTTTGCTTGTTTGGGGCAATGAACTAATTCTCCAACCATTACTGACTTACAACGTGAAGGGATTATATTTCAATAAACACACACACACACACACAAAAACACACACATAATATGTATATTTTCATGCATTGTATATACAATATATAATTTAATCCTGCCTCCGTTCGGTGTATGGAGTTTGTTCCGTATATTCAGTATGTTCTCTCCATGTTGCAATGGTGTCCTCTGAGGTCTCTGGTTTCCTGCCATATTCCACACATACCCATAGGCTACATGGCGTCTGTACATTGCTCATACTATCCCTGTGTGTGTATATCCTGCAATGGGCATGCATCAGGTCCATGGTGTACTCCAGCCTTTCACCACGATAAGCGGTTGGAAGATGGGTCGATGGGCCGTTTTTTATAGGATACGTTATGTTACGACTGTAAACGTGTCCTTGTAAAACATGTAGAAACACAGTGCAGGATTTCCCTTCTTTAGCCTGACTGCAGCAGCCCGCTGCCTCCATGTCCACAGAACAGAGGCTACTGACGCTGGCATTATCAGCTTTCCGTCTGACGGTGACGATCATTTCTTGCTTTTGAAGTGTGAACATTCCTTAGAAGGGGAACATCAGTTGTGTGAAACAGAAAAGCATTTTAAAAGTTTGAGCTTCTCCATTCTAACTCCACAAACAAGCCAATCATTTATGGTGGACCGACAGAAGAAAAAACAAACCTTTGCCGTGGCTTTTAAATGACCCATAATCCCGAAATGGCCTGATGTGTCGCGCCGAGGCCTTGTTTTATAGTACATGTGCCATTCACTGCGTCTAGTGAAACGCGGGATGTGCATGAGTAGCAGATCATAAAGCATCAGTCACCCATAAGACACACACAACAATTCACCTTCTGTTCGTGAAGCTGAATACGTAGGATGCAACTCATAAATACATTTTAATGTGTGTGATATATTAGTCACTGTATATATAAGCATTTATTTACTTTATGTGAGATTCAAAGTAGCACGGCGTGTAATGAACACGCAGCTTCTTCTGTAATTAAAAATCAATTCCTTACCCATAATTTGGAGGGTAATTAAAGGTGGGTGCCAGCATGACGTTTTAGTGAAGAAAAAACAACCTTAGAGTGATGCCTTAAATTGGAGAATATTTTGACCAGGTCCAGTAATGATGACAGTGTGAAATCTCGATTACTGAGGGATTTGAAAGCTTTTCAAAGGGAATGTTTTGTGGATTTCAATGTGCAAACGTTTTTGAGACACCCTGTATGCGTGAAATATTCTAATGAGACAATTAGGCCGCGGTAATCCTTGTGAAATTCGGTCTGGTCCTCTCCCAATGCGTCCTCACACTGCCCATTACGTGAAGATGCCCACATCCATCCATATGACAGCTCTGTACCACAGGAGGTTTCTCTGCATCACCTCCAAATATCTCCGAACATCTCCATTCTGCCTCTAAGAGCGGTAGGTGTTGGCTGACAAGCATCCCCAGTAATTATGGTTACGGATATTTTGGGAAGAACTTTTTTTTGGAATGGAACGGCCCAGTCGATACCCAGCACTGAGAGCCTTTCTGTCGTCCATCAAACGTGGAGGTACCATTATCTACACACAATCGTTATGATGGCCGCAGGACCATGGATCACATGACGCATCTTCCTGAAAAACGAGAGATTAGGTTTCACGGTGTGAAATTAATGGATATCAGGCTGACTAGGCTGGCCAAATCTTTCCCTAATGACAGCTCGCAGGCTTACGGCTGCCCATTCCACCCCGTCGGGACGGATAACAGGCCCGTGTTTGAAAAGTTCAATGTTCAGCTACCTGCTTCCGCTGCGCCACATCGACCCCGAGGCCGGATTAGCTGCCGAGCAGAAAAATCAGCCCACGCTTCTTCCTCTTACAGTCGTCCTTCAAGTTACCTGAGATGATTCTGTACACCAGGCATGTCAGAACAGGGAGGGGGGGTAACAGGCATTGTTTGATTAACGGAATGTCGACGTAACCTTCTCCTGGTGTCACTGTTTCGAGGGGTGGGTCCCGAGTTATTAAGGAATTCGAGTTTACAGCAGCAGCAGAAAACAGCAGGGGTGATTTAGCTTTGAAATGAAAAGATGACTTATGGTACCGTTGCCAGTCCATGGATCATCCAAGCTAATCTCTGAACCCTATCAATATTTAATGGTGATAGGCTTCTCGTCGTAACTAATGGAGTGCAACAAATTAAAGGCCCTTATATTTCACAGAGAGATGCATCAGTTTGGGCCCGTCTGAGGGCTTTAATTGGACCATTTAAGTCTTCTATATTTTACCACAGTTGGGGGTGGGCCTGGCTGGTTATTTCATATTCCCGGATGCGGCCGATGCTGACGAGAGGGGCCGAGTTGACGGACATTACCTACCTGGAGGTAGGAGGCTCAGGCATAGGTGAGTGTAGCGGCGCCGCTAATGAGCAACGCCATCTCTCTCAGCATTTTGCGTCTGCGTAGAGGTTGGCTTTGTGGAGTTTAAAGCCAGTGGTGGTCGGAGATTCTCTTAGGGGAAGGGGGAGGGGTGGGGGGAGTGTCTGTATATGAAGAGGTGAGAGTAATTATCTTCATAGGCCGCATGTTTGTATGCAGTAATTTAAAGATATCAGCACAGTACCACCCGAGCAGTATGATATCAGCCTCAGTTTAAAAAACAATTTTCTCCGATATTTGGATGTAGGGCATGTTGTCGCGTTCAAGCCATTTAAAGGTTTCATTAAAATTGGCCCCATTTTTCTGTGTCTGAAATGTTTGCACTATTAAAACAAAATAATCCACGTTGTTATCACCAGTCTCGCCACATTCTCTCACGTAGTGCGGCGATATGAAGCGTGTTACACAAAGGTCTCCCAGGCGACTGAAGGTCCTTGGACGAAGGCTGTTCGTGCTGGGGTGTGTGTATGGAGACGGGGAAGCGCTTTTCCGCGTCATCCAAGCTGCATCTGTCTTCGGTGTGACAGAAAGCGTGCTGGTGGAAATGGCGCGGAGGTGGGACCCGTCCCAGCTCTGATGGGCCATTTAGCAAATCTCAAAATCCAAAATGAGCCCCCCACCTCACTGTTGTTAATAAACCCCACCATGAATTTAGCTTGCCAGCAGCGCAGTGGCCCAGTGGGCAGCCACACTCCAGGGTTGTGGGTTCGCATCCCAGCCCTGGCTCTCTTTCCTGCGTTTGCCTCTTCTCGCTGTGCTTGGGTACGTTTCTTCCGAGTTTCCACTACATTCTTTTCGCAGGCCAGAAATCATGCGGCTCAGTGAATTTCTGAGGAATCGCGTGTGGGCATTTGTCCTCTGGTGGACTGGCATCCAGAACATCCCCTTCCTTGTGCCCTGTGATTCCTAGGACAGGTTCCAGACTCCCACTACCCTGTACTGGGTAAGTGGTTGTGCAAGCAGGGTTTAGTGTTAAAATCCAACATGACAGCCAGACTTAAGCCAAAACGGTCATATTTCACAACGGTTCTGAGAGCCATTTAAAATGGGACTGTTTGCAAGCCAGTGGGGTTAAACCACAGACAAAGTGCATTTATGTAAGTGCATGAGACACCGAGCCCAAACAGACGAATCCGTCAACGAAATCCCCCCTTTTTATCCTCCCAAGATCTGCTGCGGCTACTCAGACTATTTGCCTCGCTAATTTCTCTCCTGCTGCTACTTCTTGGTCCCTTTCACACCCTGACTAATTGATCTAGCAGATCACTCTGCTTAAAGTCCTTAATCATCCTGAGCAATTATCTGTGCTCCCGCCTGCCTGTGGATCGCTCCATTAGTGTGAACCCGAAGCTTGATCCGAGCCACCAGGTATTCTGCCGGTACCATAAACAGGGATGGCCTTTTTCACTTTGGGGCCCACTCTAGTGTAATGACTGTTCGTGGCCAGCAGGGGGGCCCCCACACAAATGCATGGCTTAAACCAGTGTTTCTCCAACCAGTCTTGCCCCCCCAAGACGGTCCATGGTTTTGCTTCCTCCCAACTTCCAGGGAATTGGGAGTTTGCAAAAATATGGACTGTCTGTGGGTCCCTAAGGACTAGTTTGAGAAACACTGGTTTTAATTGATAAACAGCGCTGCCGACCATAAAAATTGACAGTTGTCATGACACAAACATTGTGCAGAGCCGGGGGAGTGGAAGAGACTTGGGTCGGTCCATATCCTGTCCCCAGGGGTGTTTCAGCTTGAGGGACAGGGAAAATAGTACTCTAGCATTTCCACGCTAATCAAGCAGCCTCCTCACATGGATGAAGTCATCTTCTGCATTACCAACACAGGCCTAATTAAACAATTGAAGATCTCATCTGTCTTTCCTGTAATTGTACGTAATGACATTTGGAATGTTCCGGGGCGGGGGAAAAGCCTGTGTAATAATTAAAATAAATAGCAATGGATTTCTGGATGGTAAGCGCCCTTGCTTCTGAGCTAGTGCCATGTTTGTGCTCTGTGCAGTGGGTGGTCTGGCATGTTAATGACAACTGCCTGTTATCTCAATGTAAAGGTTTCATGTGCTACTGACCTTTAATGCTCTTTACATGTTATAATCTCACCTGTAGAGACGAGTTCTTCCAAACCTTTAATTAATTCTGTATCTCACGGGCCACTTCGATCTGCTCGGTGAACATTTAAGGATCTCTGTCTCATTAAGCCCATCGAACATGTACCTGACTTAGGAACTAGTCAAGTAATTAACTCTTCCAGCGCTTGCAGTCAATAACCATGAGCGGCTGAACCTCCAGATGGGAGCCTGGTACCTATAAGGCCTTCCCAATCAGAAATCCGCCGCTTACGGACATTTAGCTTTCACTGATAATTAATTCAGGATCTGGCAGGCTTTACATTTTGCTTCGTAGCTTTTCCTGTCCTCATTTCACTCGAAGATTACCTTCCAATTTTACCATCAGGATCACCTTTTCAAGTGTACTTATTTAAGAACAACTCAAACTTCCTGCATCGCTCCGAAAGCACAGATGAGTATCTCCTGGTAATTGGGTTGGCTCTGCTTATCGAATCACTCTGGAACTTCTCACGGATCCTTGACGAACGGGGCAACTTAATTTCATTTGTTAACTGTGACGTTTTTTCCCTTCTTTGAGGAAGCTCCCCAAGCCTTTTACTCTGATTTTTATTAAATTATTTGCAAGTTAGAGGGGTTTTTCCCATGGATGCTTAGCAGCTGAGAAAATTAATGTAGTTTGGAGGGAAGGATGTCCACGGAACAGGAGCACACTGTGGCAGAGCGCCTGGGAGTCCTCTTTGGCCTCGGGCCACCTGTGGGAGACGGATCAATCTATCAGCGCCTCTCGGGGAAGGTGTCACGCACCGGGAAGTGGGGGGTCTCCGTGAATGATGCGCCACTCCTCCTGTCACCATTAACTCTCCGGAATTTGACAGCGGGGCGGCGGCCAGTGACTGTTCCTTGGCTCAGGCCCAGACGGAATCGGTTGTTGAGAACATTGTTTTTTTTTCCTTATTTCATTTCTGTTTTTTTGTTTACTGCTGCTTGTTTGTCCTGCTCTTCTTCTCACCTTTTCACTTATGTCTTCTACCCCCCACCCCGACACCCACCTCTTTCCCCCAGGGATCAGCGTGTTCGGCCGTCCTGGGGACTCGGGATCAGAGGCAGAGGATGACGCGCAGCTGAAATTCTACACAGAGCAGCACAGGGGACGCCATCGCAGCCGAGGTAACCTGATTAAGCCGTGCCCGCAGGGGGCGCCGTTGTGGCTGAGGTAACCTGATTAAGCCGTGCCCGTAGGGGGCGCCGTTGTGGCTGAGGTAACCCACGGGGTGTGTCAGTGCAAGAGTGTGTCAGAGTAACAGCCCCAGCGGAGGGTGCTCTCTGACTCAACAGCTCCCAGTGCGGACGGGCGCCTTCCACATACCGACGCGTTTCCAGGAGTCTGACTATGTCTTACTGATTTTGTCTGCTGGTTTAATTTGATCATTTTTTGCCTGCTAGTCCAAAAACTAAAAGTGCCAAAAGACTTTTATATGTTTTATTTCATTTGGTTACTTATGGTTAATGTTAGGGTAGTGGTTAAGGATGTCATTGATGGGATTAGGGTTTTTCCCATAGAAATGAATGTGTGTGTGTGTGTGTGAGTGTGTGTGTGAGCGCTGCTCTGCCTACCAAAGAGCCTCGGTGATAATGGTGGCCCTTGTGTGCAGGCCCATCCCCATCACAGCCCGTTATGAAGATGTGCATTTCTGTGCAGCACAGTAGGGGAAACGGCCCTCCTGTAGCAAAGATCATAGGAGTAATTAGCAGGATCCATCATCGTTCTCTCCCATATCGCTTTTGGAAGCAGCTGGAGCATTTTTGGATGTCTGAAAATGGCAGTAAGATTAATCTGTTTTCTTGTTCTCCTGCTGTCTCGATGACTGGTCCCTCACATGGGAACGAGACCCACCATTCCATCGGGAGGGCTGAATTCACACATTTTACTCTAATAAGCATATCGAATCTGGTGCGCCTGCCGTCTTGTGCCCGGTGCTGCTTGGGATAGGCTACTCCTCCCGCCACCCATGTATGGTTCTCCATAAACAGATGGATGGATGGATGGATGGATGGATGGATGGATGGATGGATGGATGGATAAATGAATATATGCATCTGAAGCAAGTTTATTCATTCAAGTCAAGTCAAAAGCTGTCTGTATTGATGTATATTTTCCAATAAGGTACGATTGCATCCATCCATCCATCCATCCATCCATCCATCCATCTTCTAGCCAGTCAAGATGGCTAGGGCCTGGAGTCTATCCCAGGCTGCATCAGGCAGAAGATGGAGGGGGTGTACCAGATTCATGTTTACTTTTTCATTTGACTTAGAAGAAGAAAAAATAAGAAAGAACATTAATTCAGGCAAGTTTATTGGCTATCGGGCCAGTTTGAGAGCTTGCCAACCCCCCCCAAACACACACTTACTATCGAAAGAGCTCTCAGAGATGAGTCTTCGCACTGTTGCCATGGACACCTGTCACCACTGGGGATGGAAAAGGTAACCGGGACTGGGGCGGATGAGTCATGATTATCGACTGTGGCAACAACTATCTTTCTCCTGAATCCAGCCCCCCCTGCGTATAAAGCGGACTCAGGTTAACCCCCCCCCCACCCCAGGCACCATGACACGTGACCGATTCCCGCATTACAATAGTACCACAAATTAGTAAGGATGTCCAACCATCCATTGATTGTCCCATGTGATGCAGCTTTTATACGCAGACCCCCGCACTGCACCCCCATATAGTATTCATCCATTTATATTTCCCACATACAGTATTTATACTGCAGTGTTCTTGGCCATAGTGTTTACATGTTACATACACTGTGTTTTTGTTCGCATGGCTCTGGGAGTTTCTCACTCAATCTTGTTGTGCCGACATGTGATAACAATCAAGACTGAACTAAGCTAATAAAAGACAAAAGCCATACAAACCTCACACACACACACACACTTTTCTCTGTGATCAAAACTTTGGTGCCACCTAATTTACAAATCCTTTCACATGGTGGAAATCACACCTTCGGAAGGATGTTACGTTTTCACGCCGTTTACAGACATTTTCTGTGAAAAAAAAAAGCAGATTGCTTGAGTAGAACCGAGGGATCGCCGTGTGTGAGGGAGAGAAAATGAGCGTGTGGTGTGAAGGATATGATAAATTTATCAGATTAGCAGGAAGTGGCAGCAAGGCACGAGCAGCTCAGGTGGGACGACATCCCGGGCGAGCCAGAAGTTACAGCGGCGAGTTTATGGCTTAAAAAAGGCTTTATAGCGCAGTTAATTTCCCCCCATAGCACGTTGTTTGTGTACCTGCTTTGACAGCTGTTATTAATGGCATTAATTAAAATATGATTTGGCTGATGCCTTCATCCGAAGTCTGTAGCTCCGGTGGAGACGGTTCGCCGTCAGGCAGAGAGCGTTAAAAGCGCTTTTTCGGCAAGACTCCAGATGATAAACATGACGAGGCTGTTGGGTGGGAGCTTGAGTATAAAAGTGAGGATGTATATTTCAGCCTGGTAAACCCACAGAAAGTGACCCCCCCCCCCCCCCCCCAAACCGCCGGGCAAAAAACCCGCGGGCACCCCCCCGGGGGGTGCAGAAAACCACGCCGGCACGGGGGCCTGTTACCCCGCCACGACACCAGGGGTTTTATGAAGCATTCTGCTCATTTAGCCCAGAATCTATACCTTCTCCCAATTTTTGTCCATCCTCGTTTCATTGCAGGATGAAATCCTATCTTGATCCATAACTCTGTCCAGTCTGGGGGGGTGACAGTGGACCTTGGGCCCAGAGTGGTGATGCTGTACCATTAAGTGTGAAAGTGACCCTCATATCTCCTCATTCACCGATGGATTTGGGGGACGGGCTGTCTATACAAACGTCATCCGAGCCAGAGGACCAAGCTCAGCCCGGTCCTGAGGATTCACGCTTCCTGTCATGTCCTTCGTTACCCTCTCTCTCTCTTCTCATCATTCTCTATTTTCCATTTTTTTTTTTTTTTTTTCCAGCAGCGCTTTTGATTAGGGGGTGCTGTGAAATGGCCCGCCGTAGATTAAAGCTCTGAATGGGACTGAAGGGAGCAGAACCTGTCTGGTTCTGTGCCCCTCTCTGTGACGGCTGCGAGCTCCAGCTGGGCCCCTGTCAGAGCCCCTGCGGAGCTGGCACCCCTTTTATGTCCTCACATGCATATATATTATGTTTTACACATCACCACTTTTTGTGTGGCGTGTGGGCCGGAGAATGGTGTCAGAGGGCGATTGCATCATTTGTCATCCATCACAGCTTTGACTCCTTTCCTCTCTGTTTTGTTGGCTCGTGGAGGGATTGTTTCGCCTCCAGATTCATGACCCTCACCCATTGGGTCACCAGAATGCGGGGTTTGCTGCCAAATCTGGGGGGGGGGGTGGGTGGCATCATTTCCTCTCGTCGCCGTGGATGAAATTTACCGTGGCGTCTCGCTTCCGTGGAGATGCAGAGCGGGACCGGTGACCAGCTGCAGCTGGGACCAGTGCCGCGCCAGCTCTCCTGGCATCTCTGTTACCCATCAGCCCCTCTTTCCCCTTCAGGTTGCCCGCAGAGCCCAATGAACAAGGCCACTTTGACATTAATTACTATCAGCACTTGCATTCTGGCCGTGGTGTACAGCAGCCAGCTGTCGTGCCCCCTCACGGTGAAGGTGACCCTGCACGTCCCAGAGCACTTCGTCGCAGATGGTAAGCCCTCCTCCATACTCCACTAGCTGTGTATTTATCTAAACTCGGGTGTGTGATGCCCTGTCGGGCACGGCGTGGGCAGCCCCCGGGCGAGCGGGGAAGTTAGGGCCTGTGTGTGTCAGTCAGTAATTTCAGCCAGTGATTGATGGTGAAATATTTTTATAAATGTTTTACATAAATATAAAAAAGCATATAAATGGGAGAGAGAAGCAATTTAATTAAGCGGCCTTATCTTCTGACACTCGCAGTGGGTGGATGCGTCGAGCAGGTGGGCGAGCCCCAGAGACTCGGAGACGCACAGTCAGAGTAGGTTAATTTACTGCGGCTAATTCCGAAAACTTGATATTCATTTGCTGGAGTGACTCTCTCTCTCCCCCGAGTGGACATCTCCAGCGTCGAGCGAGCAGGGCGGCTGGCGGCGGGCTGCGGCATTGATCACGCCAGCGATCCTGAGGCAGCCAGCCCTCCGTCTGGGATATCAGGGGGCTACAGGGGGGTGGCCTGGTGGGCTCACACCTGCAGGCTTTGGGGGGTTTGATTCACGCCCCCAGCTATGTGTGTGGGGATGGCTTCATGTGTGCGTGTGACCTTTGTGCTCCAGTCCAAAAACGAATAAAAAAAAATGCAGCCCGGTGAATTTATATCTCTATAATTGCCCTTAGTGTGTGATCGTGTGTCTGCCCTGGCAACGCATCCAGAGTGTTCTCAGGCTTGTGCCTTGTAATTACTGGGAGAGGAGCCAAGGTCACCATGACCCGCTCCTGGATAAGCAAGTAGCTGGATGGATGAGGCACAGTATGGCTCAGCAGGTTACGAATCTGTGCCCAGAAGGTTCTGGGTTCAAATCCCCTGCCTGACACAGAGATCATATCTCTGTTGGACCTTTGAGCAAGCAGTCTACATAAACATCCATGGCTTGCAAACTCATCACCTGTGACTTTTAAATCCAAAACTTGGAGACGGAAGGTCACAGGTGTTTTGACATGAACCATGGGGCCAGGTCACAGCGACACCTTCTACGCCGGCCGGCTGCTACACAGCCCCTATGCTCTCAGTCACCTCCAGGTGTCAGTTAAAATCCACAGTGTTAGGCCGCACCTTTCTTTTTAACACCATGAGAGAAAGAAATAAAATAAAGATCAGTCAGCTCATTAAGCCGGTGCCTGTCTCAACATCGCTGAAGCGGCCTTTTTCTTTAACAGAGGTGCCGTTATCTGTGACCCGGCGCTTAAATGCACTTCTGGGGGGAGCCGATGTCCTGTCGAAGATGGGTATTAATTCTCTCCCTAGTTTCCTTCTAATTATGTCAAATTAACAAGACTAAAGCTCAGTTTCTTTTACAGTTCAGTTTTGGATTCAGCCAGCTATTAAATTGCTATTATAAAGCGTTTTTTTTTTTTTTTTAGAACATATTTGTCCCTGTACCGTTTGGTTTCGCTACGCGGGGTGATACAAATGGAAATAAAAGCCGCTCGCCGGGCTTTGCAGTCCGACTGCATTAGCATTGATTTTTCTCGTCTCGTTAAACCAGGGGAGCGACGCAAACTGCATTACTGTAAAACTGACAACTTTGATTTTTTTTTTTCCCCTCCGCTGCATATAGTTAAAGATTTGTTCGGAAAGCAAATGAAGACGGGTTAAGTTAAGTTAAATCTTAGCGGAGGAGTAAATAAAAGGAATCGACATGAAAGCCATTGGACGATTATCTGTTAGACGCCATTGGGTCAAATAGTGTCGCCGGGCTGATTCACGGTAAATAGGATTCCCACAATTCTGCAGTGCGGGGCATGTGGCGGCTCTCTTAAAATGTGCTTATTATTGGAGAGAACTTTCCAGGCCAACTGCATGGGGGAGATTAGCTGTATGGGCGCAGTTACCCTCCACAACACACGCACTATAATTTAATACTGTTACTGCTTCAGCAGTTTGTGCATTTTTTTTCTTTTTTTAAATTAACAGTACATAATCCTTTTAACAATGACAAATTATAAAATCTTTTTTTTTCCATAAAAAATAGAAATTAAAATGGGACTTCTTCTGCAGCATATGATGGATCGTTAAAATATTTTCTAAAAACATACACACTTAATATAATTATAATTAATTTGACCTATTTAATTTAATTTACTTGTTGAAAAATATACTGCTCTTCTTGCTGTGCCGGCGTTATTGCGTCTGATCGGAATCACAGGCGTGACATACAGACAAAGGGCACGCTGCTGAGTTCTGTGTTGCTGACTATCTTTTAGCTGCTATCTTTTGTCTCTGGACTCAGGCAGCAGCTTTGTGGTCAGCATGGGCAGCTACCTGGACCTGTCAAACTGGCTGAACCCGGCCAGGCTGACCCTGTACTACCAGAACAACATCACCTCCCAGTGGGTGCAGGACTACTGCGGGCAGAGAACCACGGACCCCTGTGAGCACCTGTGTGACCAGGAGACAGGTGGGCATGCACCGTGGCACACACGATCAGGCAACATAAGGGGGTGGGGGGCGAAAACTGTGTGAGCAGGGCATGGGTTAGGCCGAGCGGAGCACCGCACAAATACACACACACACAGACACACAGACAGGTACAGACACACAAACAGGTACAGACAAACAGACAGGTACAGACACAGACAGATAGACAGACTGGCACAGACACACATGCACACACATACAAACACGCACACACAAATGCAAACAAACACGCAGAAAGGGTAAGAGTGAGAAAGCAGAGATTTCTCTGTGAACCATATAATCAGAACGGCTGAAGTAAGTGACATACATTTTTTTTCCAAGTCAATGCATAAATGAATACTGCTGTAGTCTGTACAATAACAGGTGTATGTGTGTGTGTATGCATGCACCTATAACTCGCCTGTGCACAGCGTGATCTCCACAACGCGCGTGTTCCAGACTGCCCTCATCAATAAAAAATGCACGCTTTTAGCAAATGTACAATCACTTCTCAAAAATGCTTCATTCACTAATTAACATTGATTAATTAATTAGCTACAACGTCTGTGTAAAAAGGCTTTCAGGCCCCTAACCTTTGGAATATGGTGTGACGTTTTCCAGTTAAATGCATCTTCTTTGATCAAGTTATTTTACTCTGTAATTAGTCTGGTCTGTCGTGATCATAACCATTTGGCATTTAGACTCTTAATGGTGCATCAGGAAGCTGAATTTCGCGTTTGGTATTTGAGGAGAAGGCAAAATAATCTTTACTGCTCTGATTTTTTTTTGCTATCGAGGACAAACGAGGACATGAACGTCTTTTACTGAAGTACTGATTTGTTTAATCCGCCCCCTCCGTGGCAGCACTGGCGCAATGGCGCTGTCTCATGTGATCCCCATGGCAAGCTAATTTTTCTCCTTTTGACCTTCATCCATAAGTTACTTTGTGAGTTATAATTAGGGGCGTCTCAGCAGCATTATAGAAAAATCAAGCAAATAGAATCGCCATTGTTCTAGTCTGAGGAGAAAATCACGGCTGATGTGCTTCTTATACTAAGGAGTGCAGCTCACTGGCCTCCTTTTCCCTAAACTGTACCATTCATTTCTTGCTCACTGACACTTTGATCCGGGGTCGTATCTGCGGAGAGTGTTGTGAAGAGGCTGTAGAGCTAAAATATGGTCCCTCGGTTTAATTTCGGCTATATAAACTCCCCTTTCAAACTGTCACCCGGAAAGTGCTGCGTTTCAGTAAACGCAGCTGTTAAGCGACTGAACGGCCATTTTTGGCGGTTTACCCACCCGTTTTTGAAGCGCCATTGGGTTAATCGGCTTAACTGGACGCCTTCAATCCTCCACCCCCACCAAAAGAGCACTGGGTCTTTAACCTGTAACATCGCTCCAAACATCGCTCCATTTCCTGATTTAACCTTCCGTGCTGGAGAGTTCATCCTCTCCGACCGGCACATGAGGTCCCTGGGCCCATGTGAGAGTAGAGCGTTTTTTAAATTAATCACTCCATTTTGTTGTCAAGTCTAATTAAAGGTGCCTTTTCATCCGGAGTGGCTGCCGTCCCAGATTAATGCTCGTGATAGATTTTTCTCCTTCCGTATTTACATTAAACGTCACACGACAAAACCGAATTGGGTTTTATTTGCCATTTCCACAAGTATTAGTATGCTGGAGATCTTTAGTTTTCACAGATTTCCCATCATGCTCTTCTTCGTGACACACATATGTACACATGAGAGTGAAACTCGGAGGGGGAAAATCGCTGCAACCAGGAGCCAAATATTGATTGGAAGGGGCAGTTTGGGAGGGGTTGATAACTTATCATCTGAAACCATATAACCCTTATTATAAACCCCTCCTACTCAACATTGCCCCTCTCCCTCAGCTCCCAGCTGCAGCGATATATACTTAAAAACTTAGGGTCTATTTGCAGGGTCAGCCATTTATCTTGTTGCCTTGGAGAATTTTCGGAGGGTTGAGGGCCTCGCTCAAGGGCCCAACAGACTATTCTGCTGAGAATGAGATGTGAGCTGGCAACCTGCCGATCACAAGCGTCAAGGTCTGACCCACTGAGCCACGCCCCACCACCTCTCACGTTATCTACCCTTTACAGTATAATAGCCCACAATCCTGGCTGCTTCACAGATTTGGTGTGATGGAGGTTTTTGTTATATAATGGTGCAAGGTCCATTTTTATTTTAGGGGAGGCTGTAAATGTATGACAAAGTACGAACACTGTAGCAGATGGAGGTCAAGTTTAGGTGCAACACCCTGCGGACCCCCTGCGGGCCCCTGTGGCGCCCTCCCCACCTCCCCCATGGTCCTTCATCTTTTATTTTCCCCCTTAGCGGTGCCCCAGTGTGCCGTCCTCGGCCGGAATCCGCCAGACATCAGCGAACGGACGTCATTCAGCGCTGAACGGCGTGTTGGCCATGGGTCACTCTAAAATTGGATTCCACTCGCGTCAGAGATGCATGGTTTGGGTTGGAAGTGAGCAGTGGGACTGGAGCCAGCAGCAAATGGGCAGAGAAAGGGCCAAGCCTTTGTTTATAGTGCACGGTGGTTTTTCTTGTTTTTTTTTTTCAGCCGCCCAGGTGATTCCCAGCGGAGGAGTTTTCTCTGCAGAGCTGTTACTTTCTGCACCAGAAGCAGATGCGGTGGAAAAGGAAACATTTGTGCTGACATGAAACAAGCGATTTTCTAAAATAAATTTGATGCATTTACTGTTATTTTTATTTAGTGCCTTCCCGCAAACGGTCGCATTTTAAAACCTTAGAGGCGGCTTTACAGTGCCAGGGTTGTTGTTTTGCGTCCTCTGCGTGAGTGGGGTAGGCCTGTCCTCCCGGTGGTTTGTGTGAGTTTTCCAATAGTTTTACCCTGCAGATCTAGAGCATTATACGCAGTGGACTGAGTGTAACAAGACTGCAGATATGCATATATTCAGGTGTTATATAAAAGCAATGTTTCCTGGTCGGCGGCAGGTGGGTGTGAGGTCTGCCGCGTTCGGCTGCCTTCGCAGGGCAGGGTGTCGGCGTAGCGGAGATGAGCGATTCTCATCAGCTTTACCCTCAGGACCCACACTGTTCCTTCGGTCATTACTTCATGACCCAAATTTTTAATGAACCAAATTTATTTCACAAAAAAATAGCGCACAATAGTTACACTAATAGTAAACAGAACATTGTACACAGGCTTGTGGGAGTTCTACTGTACTTGCACAAATTTTTTTCAGAGTGATCAGATTGTTGAGGAGGCGGAGCCAAGACATCTGATTGGTTGATCCCGCCTCCTCTAGTTCCTTTGACCCACCTCCTCTATAATCTCATTAGTTATCTCTCTGAACCTTTTTTTTTTCTTTCTGCCTTCAGAACATTTTTGTGTAAGTAAAACTTCCCTGAGCTGTGCACAATGTTTTCGTGCACCAGTGTCCATTAGAATTCTTTTTCAAAATATTTTAACCACACACTTTGCAACCCACTTTTGGGCTGCGATACCCAGCTGAGATATATTGGTGTAGATGGTTGCTGGGGGGGCCGCTGTATCTAAGCCAGCTTTGCCCGGTCTCACTCATTGAATCCGTCACCACGGGCCTGTCCCACAGGATTCAGCCTGTTCGTCTCGCCGACACTGTTCCTGTGTGAGGAGTCGAGCAGCCGCCGTAATGGCTTTGCATGTCAGCGGCTTGGAGAGCCATGAAACAGCCTATCTGCAGCCATTCAGGATTATTCCGGCATAGGAGCACTTTTGCCGGGGAGGGGGTGTCACAAGATATTTTTGATTTTGGTTCTGTGGTAAACAGCACCATGTTCTTCATGTCTCCTCACTTTCATGTTCGGGGGGGTGCCTCAGCAGGTAGGGCTGCTGTGATGAATGATGTCACCATGGGACTGTTAACCCTAATTGGTCCAACCACTGTCTGACACTGAGTTCAAAGAAAAAGATGCATTCCACTTTGCATAAATGTATCTGCTAAGTAAATAGAATGTAAATGTGTTACCACGGGTTACGAAGCAGCTACCCTGTTTGGAGTGACATGATAAGGTATGTCAGCACGAGTGCATTTTAAAAAATTTTCCACTTTTTGTGAACAGCCTCCAGCATTTACACGGACCCGAAGTGGTTCCTGTGCTAAACCACCCCCCCCCCCCCCCCCCCCCCCCCCCCCCCGCCGCCCTGCGCCGCCCGGGGCGGCCGCCGCGCTGGTCCACGATGGGAGCA
>JAODKE010000125.1:5456781-5474741 GCA_026779605.1 Mormyrus hasselquistii
TCCACCCCCCCCCCTCCCCCTACTTTCCCTCTCCCCTTTTCCCCCCCCCCTTCCCCCCCTCTGCAAACCCCCCCCCCCCCCCCCCCCCCCCTTAGGCAGGGTGTATGTTCGAGGGCTGCTGACGGCATGTAAATATTCATAAGTGCGGTCAAGCGACCGTGTTCTTAAAGCGGATCCGGTCAGAAGACACACCAAACCAGAGTCTTTCTTGTCACTGAATGGCATTCCGTGCTGCTTATTCATCTTTTGTGGCGGTAGATGACAGCAAATACAGGGGACAGAAAAAAAGAACCTTCTCCAGTGGCATAAAGGAAATTTTAAAGCGAGACTTCAAAAGCCCTATTCACAAGCATCTTTCAGCGTCGCAGATGAGTCTGGCCTGTCGTAGGGAAGTACAAGAAGGCGTTCCTTCTCTTCTGTTCATCACTCGGGGGGGGGGGGTGCTTTCTGTCAGTGTGGGGCAATTCTTGACTGGTGCCTGAAAATAATCTCCTAGTGACACTGTTGTTCAGTGTTTCGGGATGCCTGTGGATTATTCTGTTTGGATTCTGCCAGAAGCATCATAGACGGGACAGTGACTAATCAGATGCAGACTAACAGTGACCAATCAGAGCCTAAGTACTGTGGTTAGCACCCGATTTGTTACTTTAACGGTTATGGTGGATAAAAGTTGTAAATGTATTCCCCAGATGGAAATTCTAGGAGGAAAAATTTCAAAATGAAGTTGGCATTCACTTTCCAAATGTAATGATGGGATTTGTTTTAATTTTGGAAGTAATCTGGAAGAATCTTTCATTCTGCTGATTCGGAAGCATCCATAACATCCTTTTCTCATAATGGCTTACCTGATGCGTGGTTGCAGTAAGCTGGCAGTTCTGCATATGTTCTGGAAACATTGGCTTATTCTTCAAAATTGCATTGAACAGCATGTATGCATCTTATTTAGTTTGGAGCAGAATATATGGATAGTCTGGTTGATGAATGATAAACGGCAATGTGCATTAGCAGACAGCTGAGTCCTTTCAAAACTCCCACTGCATTTACACTCTGAAAATACTTATTTTTAAAATGACTGTCCCCATTAGACGCCATAAAATGCTTCATTTACGACAATGTTGTCAATCTCATGTAGTCTTCCGATAGCATTCCTTGTCTTAATCTCACATTTCATTGTATTAGAGCTGTTATGATTACACGTATTTACCTAAACTCGATTACTCCATCACTTTAAAGCATCGATTAAAATGTTCCTTCTCCATTGCTCGCCAGTATGGCGGAAGAAAGGTGCATAGTATACGAGGGTCCAAATACTTTCATTCACATTAAAAGTGAAGTAAGTATTGCAAGGCAAACCTTAAATATAACGTATAACATAACGATTGCAATGTAAGTATATCTTAAAAAAAATGTTCGGGAAAATGGATAAGCCAAGGATAGCCATACTGTAGATATGTGCCGTTTAGCCTAGCCTGTCTTTGGCATCACGTTGATGTATATTATTTTGCTTAATTTACTTTCTACAATTCCTCTATGTCAAAATAATCGCCGCTAAAACGGAGGTCAGCCCCGTCACTTAGCCGCATCATCTTACGTACTACAGGACTGCTACAGTAACTTCAATTAGCTGGCTGGCGTGAAATTTTCAAGTCTGCACATGCATTTACAGTACATATACATTATTTTGTAATAATAGTTCATTTTGAATCGGTACCATTATTAATATAAAAAAGCTTACTAAGTTTCGTTTCCAGTGACTGGTCTTAAAAAAAGAAGTTTTAGCGCCACTTACTGAAGCCTGAACCCAGCGGACTGTCGCGGTCCTTGCGATGTGACAGTTGCTTGTGTATGAGATGCTGCGTTGATATTAACAGTACACATCGTGCAGGCCTGTCAGTGTGGCAGAACGGCGCGATGAGTCGCGGTGTTGCCGCACACCGCCGCTTTGTGTGTATGGAGTTTGCATGGTCACCTTGCGGGGTGGCTTTTCTGCAGGTCCTTCAGTTTCCTTCCACCGTCTAAAAACATGCATGTTAAAGGGGCTACATGTAGTGTACTAACTGACCGTATGTGTCACTGAGTGTGCAACCTGCAGGTGATTCCTGCATCCTATATTATATTATATTATATTATATTATATTATATTATATTATATTATATTATATTATATTTAAACAGTCACTCGATGAATCCTCAGATTAATCAGTTGATTTCTTGATTATTGATACAGTAGTTAGTGACAGACCTATATTGTATATAAACTTAGAATGCTGGAAGTAGATGTGTAAAAAACATGTCTCCCTCTACTCTTCTTCAAGATTCAAGAAAACTTTATTGTCCATTACAAAGTGATAGGAACTCCGCTGAGACACGGCTCATACATAACACCACATCAGACAACAGCGCAAGTAATAAAAGCGAGTGATAAAAATCACAAAGCCAATGCGAATACTTATTGTGAAGCATTTAAGATGCTAATGGATGAGGCAATAAATGGCTTTTTATCCGTAATCTTCCTGGCCAGAGGAGCTCTGTGACGTCGTAATGGTGATAGTCAGTGAAGGGGATGAGATGGGATGAGATGCAATGAGATTCTAAGAGTGGCTTTCCGAGAGACTGACCGAGAGTATGACTCAATTCAGTGTCTTTTGTCGGATTTGTCCCTTGAATATGATTATGAGTTGAAAGCTGCTTTTTTTTATCCTGGATCCATAAAGACTTCACCAGCTCTCCAGGACGGCATGTTTGCTCAGGGCCCGCCCTGCCGCCTCTCACCATCCAGGTGTGGGGTTTGAATCCCACCTCTTCTCTGCGTGTAGTGATGTATGTTCTGTCATATGGCTTTTCCTCGACCAGATGCATGTAGTCTGGTTAACTGACATCTATAAATTACCCTCAGAGCAAGATTGCTGGTGCCCTGCGATGAACTGGCATCCTGTCTAGGGTTTGCCCCCGCTGCCTGGGATAGGC
This sequence comes from Mormyrus hasselquistii, assembly GCA_026779605.1. NCBI lineage: Eukaryota > Metazoa > Chordata > Actinopteri > Osteoglossiformes > Mormyridae > Mormyrus > Mormyrus hasselquistii. The sequence goes on from JAODKE010000125.1 coordinate 5,459,749, forward strand.
TCCAGGCCCCCATGTGACCATGACCAGGACAAATGGCTCGAAGATGGATGTCACAGCCACCAGATGTTATAAAAAGCTGGTGTCTGTATATTTCCCAGAATAGGATGTGTTTTGTTAATTTGGTTAAAATTGATGATGTCTCTTGTGTTTGATTATACATAATATCTATTAGTATTACATGTAATTATGTTGAATACTTAAAAGGTACTAATTCCCACTCTTGTTCAAATTGTTTTCTTAGTATTTTCCTTTTATTTAACGGCTAAATATTCAGAATCAAAGTGATTCCTTTGTTATTTCAGTTTCGGGAAGATAGTGCTTGTATCCCTTGCATTTATTAGTGAAAAACGGGTAGAAAACAGTGGAATCCTCTAAGCCGTAAAAAAAATAACGAGATTTACGTCCCTCATACCTCCCCCCGCCCCGTCACCGACATGTAAGTAAACACCCCCAACAATTAGATGAAAGTCGAGTGCTCCGATGCGAGATTAGCCAGACGCGGGGAGGCGGCCAAGCAAAGTGCGGCGTGTATCGAATGCGCGATTGCTACATGCCGCCACTTTGTCTCAGCCAGCTGCTCCGCCAGCGGGGACCCTAAAGCCGTTCTGTGGGACGTGCCCATGTGGATTCCGGGTGGGGGGGCGCTTTCATCGGCTCTAGAGATCACGTCGGCCTCCAGATCACGATCCCCCTGCCTTGCTAGCAGCCCGCCTGCCGCATCTCGCTCCGGCCCTGTGTCGGGTCACTCCCCGCAAGGCACCATGCCACCCTCACCGTCCTTCACTCTGGGAGGAAATGACAGGGAGTAATGCGCTCCAGCCGAAGCAGGGCCCACGATGGGACAGATATGACGGGAGTAAATTACACCCTGGTGCCCCCCACCTTGGAAATTTATGGGATTTATGGGAAACACTGCATGGCTTCATTGCTCCTTAAGGAATGCCTGAAATTATTCACTGGGGCACAAGACAAAATTAAATCTATCAGCTTCCAGGGAGGCTGTGTGTGGCTGCTGTGATCGGAAGGTCGCCGCTTCAGACCCATTGGCCATTGGAGCTCTAGGGTCCTTGAACAATTCCCTTAAATCTCGATGTTCCAGGGAGTGGCTGACTGTATGTTTGCTTTTTGACATGCATAATTAGTCCCACAAATCCAGCGTATCTTATACATTTCTTCCCTTTTTTGTCTGTAAAATTTTTTTCTTTGTACATTTGAGTGATTGGCCCTCATGGTTTTGCGTCGCGCAGTAAATGTCCCTGTCATTGTCCCTGCAGCTTCACGGGCCGTTTTTACCGTGGACACAGGTGAAGATAATTAGCTGTGTGTGCCTGGTTAATGCCATGGATTTTGTTCTCATTGATTAGGTTACAGAATTAACAGATAACAGTATTTCTGGGTAGTGGTAATGTAACAATCTCTATGTAAAGCCTTTGTGTAGCAGTTTTTCTAAAGATCTGTCAGAAGCATCAAGCCCACAGTGGCGGGATCCTGTTTTCATTTCTGTGGCTTATTAGTTTGCTGAATGTAGGTGGTCAAGATCAAGATGTGTTAAAGCACAGCAGAAGAGATGGAATAGATATCTGTCCCTGACATGCGGTCCTCAGAAAAGCTTGGATTGGAAGTGTCAACGAGGGTGAGCTTTTAGCGTCAAATGTCATTCTTCTGCTGTATAAATGCATGGGCTTGACAGTTTCTGGCTACTCATCTGATGACTAAAGACAGTAAAGGTGATCAGAATGAATGAAATCACATTGGGATACTGGGGTGGTTTGACTGGCATTTAATAGCGATCTCAATAAAAGCTAGAACACACGTGCAAACACTTCATGTTAGCATCGTTAGGCTACTTTTATGGTCTGCAAGTCTCCAGCTGCAAAAAGGTGACATTCAAATGGTGGTATTCGAGTGTTTTCCAACAAATTGTTGCATCAAATCCATGCTGAGATGTGAGAAAGTCATCAGTCGTCCTTCCCAAAGTTAACTCAGCAGATTTCAGGTTAAGGCTTGCCGGCCTTTCCGTTTCGCTGCTAGGGGAGAATGGACAAGTTGTGATGTTGTCATTCACTGGATCAGTTTATTGTGTTTGGCATATTGTGTTTGGTTTGGTCTTCAATAAGGCCTAATTATTCATTGCAGAGTCAATAGGAGAATGTGTATAGAATTTCAGGAATTTATTTTCTAACCGAGATCTGCTGTGACAGCTCTTTGTGGCTCATTGTCTATTGAAAATATAATGCTTGCAAAGTATCGACAACTGTTTCTTCTTGTGTCCATGAAACCATCATCATAATTTCTGTGGTAATGAGTAAGCAAAGAATATTGCTTAAAACCATAGTTTTAGCATAAAAAGTAGAATTTTAGACTGAATGGAATCTGCTTCACAGCTCGACATAATAACGTCTCTGCCGAGATACCAACTCCTGCTCCACTGCTGCTCTGTGTTTGGCTGGTCTGCCTCGCACGTTGCCTGGAGATGTATCTGTTTTTCATGTTAGCACTTCAACAACACAGCTTGGGAATGTGAATGCTGGCTACTAGCTAACCAAAAGTGTGAGTCCAGAGACGAGACTGTGGCTAACGGACACCGCAAACCCGGAAACAAGATACTGGAAAGCAAAAGTTTAAACGAACGAATAAAAACATCACCACTGAAGCGGAAATTGGGCTCCACACCAAACTAGTGAGGCTGAGCCCAGCTCACTGTACTGTGGGCCCTGCTTCTGGTTCTGAACAAAGTCACACAGTACTGACTGAATCTCATAATCTGATGTTTATCAACCCTGTCATCAGGGATCCCGAAACAGCCCATGTTTTTGCTCCCTCCATTTCATCACGCCTATACTAGGTATTCTGTGTTCTTGATTCTTTGGTTCAAGTGTGTTGGGAGATGGGAGAGCCCAAAAACATGGACTGTCCTTGGATCCCTGAGGACTGGGCTGATAAACATTGGATTCAGACAGTTCTGTGCAACCTTGTCAAAGACTGGTTAAGAAACTGCATTAATCAACAAAGCAGAGATATGGGTTTAACACTGATATATTTTTAACGGTCTGTCTTTGTTCTAAAGGAAAGATTCCCTTAAAGACCTGGAGATAGTTCACACAGGAGACGTCGGTAAATGTTGTCTGAGGTCAGAAAACAATTACGGCCTGAATTTATTTCCCTCATTACCAACACAGTGTGCTACAGTCGCAACCGATAATGAGTTTCTTTACGTAAAGCTGTAGATCATCATTATTATGGCCAGATAAAAGTTATAATGGTAATGACCCAGCTACTGTAAGCTTTTACTGCACCATGGGTGTTTATTGGTGACAGGCCAGGAGGTAATAATTAATTTTTGTATGAACTAAAATGACTGAAATAAACATTCATATTCTGCGATTCTGAGAATAGCGATGACCTTAATGTCTGACATTTTATTACAAAAATTAATATGAAAGCAATTTCAAGAAGACAAAACACAGTGATTGCTAGATGCCCTAATCGTCACCCATTATTTCAAATACCTCATTAGAAAACCAGCAATCCTTTTTCTTCCATATAAATCCATTTTTAGCGATTTTGTTTTGATGGCAGTAATGGCTCAGTATGTCTTATGAGTAACAAAGGACGCATCGTTTTGTCTGAGCACTCAGATGGCTCCTTATAAAAAGAGCACCAAAAGCATTATTTGCGAGACAAACAATGTTGCATCTTAAATTAGCTGGCTGCCCGAATCTGATTGGACACAGAAGGGTGTAGCGGTTTCCAGCAGAGACAGAGATAGGCAAGCCGGGAGACGCAGACATCCGTTCTTCATCCCTGATTTTGTTTTTCTGTGTCTTTTTTGCTTTTGCTTTTGCTTTTATGGATCAGGAAGCTCATATCACTTGGCAGATCATAAATCAACCTCCCAGAGTACTTTTCCAAACGCCCTCACGCTCCCACTGCTTAGATGGTATAAGTGAATGGGCTGAGTCAAGCTTTGCTCTTTGGTGATGTGCTTTGCCCCTCAGTGTGGATGTCCTCCACCTGCCCCTAAAGATGGGCAAAGAGTGCATTCAGTGGGTCATATATACAGTTAGGCTGGTAGCTGTTCAGTGAAAACAGTCCCAATGGACACTTTTACCCAAAGAATTCAGGGTTCGAGATCAGGAGAAATGTTCATGAAGACTAGGAGTAGTCTTTACTCAGTGATTCAGAGTGAATTCCCAAAGGTTGAGCAGTGTAGACTTATATATACTGTGTATACTGTACTGTATATTATGTAAATCCGAGTTCACTTTATTGGCCGGGTACAGGCGTATGTATCGCCTTTTCAGATTGACAAATTTGACTTTCACGGGTTTACCCCTTGGCTATGAACAGCTAAATGGAAATATTTATGGAGCTTGCTGAAAGATTTCAGAAACTAGCAGTTGATGGAGCTAAAAACAATACTGATTTGGATCACATAAAAGTATATATAAATATTAGTGATGCATAATATGTGTTTGAGACAGTACATACTATGTTGTTACTATTAAAAGTCTTGGCTTGAGTACATATTTGTGTCTATCTCACTGTCTCACTCATGCATTGGCTGTCTTTGTAACTGTGGAATCTAACATTTCACGCAGTAAATTTGAAACTTTCCAGTGCTGATAATTTTGCATTTTTCATAGTGGGTCCAAAATGTAGAGCTCCCACTGTGTATAGTAGTAACTTTGTACATACAGGGACATAATTTACATGGTTTATATGTTATATGAAAAGGCCAAGATGGGAGATGATAAAGCAATTTCACGTGCAAAGTTTACAGTACTGTTTGTTTAGAAAGTGGAAATAAATATTTTATTAATTAGTTTTTAATGATATTTTTCAGGATATAGACTGTTACAGGTGGAGCAAGTATTATTTGCTAATTTTCACATTTGCGGGGATCTTCTGCCCCTTAACAGTCATGAATGTGGAGGGGATACTGTACTAGGAATCTGTCTTGGATATACTGGTGCATACATTCACAGACAACATATAAATAAAGAAAGATAATTTAAATGTAATAAAACAGACTTGATGTATGAGCAATAGTGCAAATCAGTACAGATTACAGTCAGTTCAGTACAACTTATAGTCAATATATCTACATAAATACAGTATGGTGCTAATGTCTTATGCAGTCAAAAAAAAGGTTTAATATTTTCTTAGAGAAAAAACACAATATAATATTGGAATATATGCAAATTAACAGAAACAATAAAAAAGTTTATTTAAAGAAGGGTGCTATGTATACCCATGCTCTCACATATATAAAATGTAAATTCCTGCATAAAAATTCACTAATTAAAGCAGATAATTAGTAACGACAGCAAACAGGGCAGCACTCATTCACCTTCTGTGAATTTTCGGCTCCCCTCGTCTTGGCTGAGACGTTCGGTCCAGATCGCCATGGTTTCCGTTCCCCTCGCTCTGGAGGGGGTACCGCGGAGGTACAGCTGTCAGAGAGGGAACAGCAGGGGATGGAGGAGAGAGAGGGCCCCGTGGAGGGAGGCGGATGGTTCCGGAGGGCTGGAGTGTGACTGTGGAGGGGCGGGGGGGCGTTTCGAATTCAGAGGGACGTCTGAGAGGATATGCAGGAGTCGCCTAGCAGCTGATTATTTCTGAGTTCCCTCCCTGTGATGGACGAGCGCGGTAATCCGACGAGAGACGAGCAATATGCTCCCCAACGCCGTGAATGAAGATATTTGCCATTCTCTCCCACGCAGGAGAATGCAGCTGTCACGAGGGATATTCCCCCGATCCGGACCACGCGCACCTATGCGTCCGCACTGACTGGGGGCATAACGAAGGGTACGTCCCGGGCCGCAAGCACACTCCCGGCTCATTCAGAAGAAACTCTTCACTGTATGTCACATCCATTCTTCTGACCATGCTGTTATTGATATTATAAATTATTTAATGTTAAATGGCTGAATATTTTTTGAGGAAGCGTCAAGAAAGACAGAACCCCATACTGACCCTGCCATGTGTGTTCCAGCCCCTGGCCTTACACGAACCTGGAGAAGGGCTATGACCTGGTAACAGGAGAGCAGGCCCCAGAGAAGATATTCAGGTAAACAAACAGTCAGTCTCAGCTTTGACCTCTTGCCATTGCCTCACTCCCCTTCCTGGGTTTTCCGTAAACCAGCCTGTGTTTATTTTCGCTTTGCTGACCGGTTGGCCGTGAAATGCAGCCTCTTTCGGCGCACCTGTTCCCGCATCGAGCCCGAAAGTCCACCGGGGGGCAGCGGAAAGCGTCTTCAGTTAGCCACCGCAGCGGGGCTTTTTCGAGAGCGCTTAGCGGCAGCCTTGGGGAGAAGGTGCACTTCTGCTGACAGGAACATCTCCAGCCTGACATTGGGCGAGGAGCACGCGCACCAGAGAGCGAGCCATCCAATCAGATGGCCCGTCTCATCTGCCTCTACACATTCAGCTGGTTCTTGTCAACATTACATGCAGTGTGATTGTGGAACACAGCACACCGGCAAAGCTATATCGAGCACCGAAGATGTTGGTCTTTGTGTGACAGATACAGAACGGTCCGTGCCGTAGAAAATGTAAATATCCATCAAGAACGTCAAGAAGACACTTTCAGGTAAACCCAGATAACGATTCACTCTCCCTCCCTCAATCTCTTTAGTGATGCAGAACCAGAAAAAGTAGGAAAAATGTGAATTTGAAATGTGCTTCAGCTGTGATAGTTGGAGATTTAAGCAAAGAAAGGGAAACAAACTCAGTGTGCTTCAAAATTAAATTTTAGCTATGTATCCCACTTTAGACATTAGCATCTGCTGTTTGAAGTGAGTCAGTGTATCGTGAAGGATCCCTGAGTTACATCCGTCACCTTCCTGAGAGACGGAACGGCGAGCAATCGATGCCGCTATGGTGTCCATCACTAAGACAGCTCCGTGATCGGCTATCGGAATCTTATTCATGAGCCTGTGTGGGTATCGATTTTACTTATTCGCTGCATAATGGAATTCCAGCATAGGCTTTCTTAACATCAAACACACGGGTGCTGGGTCGGTAGGGAGCTACACACTAAATTTCCTCAAATAAACATGAAATAAGCACATGCAGGCTTGTACGTTTATATAATGCATTTATCTCGATTTGAACTTGAGGAGTAGGAATTCAGATATCGATTTTTTTTCCCCCCAAAATCTAATTTAAGTAAAGGCAATGTGCGTGGTTTTTGGAGATGAGATCTGATCATTTATTTATCCAGTTGTTTGGTGAGTCTCATCTTTCAATGGCCTCTTATAAATATTAAAATCTGCCTTTCACGGTGCTGTACGAATAAGACGGATCATCCCGTCGTGGTGAAATATGAAATTATCAAGGTGGATTTATACAAATATAGCTTTGCTTCTTTTTTTTCCCCGACAAGCTGTGATTGAAGTGCTGATTCGGGTTTTCTGACAGAAGTGCGCACGTGTGCGTGAAAATGAAAAGTTTTCAGGCTGATATTAATAAAACAGAGAGCTAGCTTGGGAGAAACACCGGTGCTGATTTCCCATGCTGCTTCCCAGGGTCTTCCGTCCAACTGCCGTTCCCCAAGTTACCCCTGCATGCTTCGTGCTGGTAATTAACATTGGCGTACCTTCTGCCTGCACCCTGCCTGTTAAACATTTAATGTCCGTTTCTTTTTTCCCTCACTTCTGTAAGTGTGTCAGCCTGCATCTCTGCTTTCCCTCAGGTCCTCCTACAGCCTGGGCCAGGGTCTGTGGCTTCCTGTCAGCAAGAGCTTCGTGGTGCCGCCTGTGGAACTGTCCATCAACCCTCTGGCCAGCTGCAAGACAGACGTGCTGGTGACCGAGGACCCTGGTGACGTCCGGTGAGTCCTTTGACCCCATTGGACGATGCCAAGGGAGGCGGGTTCCCCATCAGCCATTCGTAGCACAGCCCACGTCCTGATCATGCTAGCTATCACAGTCCTTGATTGCATGCCTGGATGTTTGCGTTTGATTTATTTCCATCCATCCTATCAACCAGTAGCACTCCTTGAAGGATCCAGTTTATTTAGGCATAATAAGAGCCAGTGGCTTATTATTCAGTAATCTTGTTGCTCTTTAGAGAGGTCTGAAACAATTTTCAGCTGTTTCAGGGGGCCGTGAATTCATTTTTGTGTGAGATGTATTTCGTGTTATGCATTAAATGCACAGAATGGACATCAGAATCCATGGTTACCCAACATCACCCCTGACGTTTCCTCTGAAATGTGATAGCAACAAGAAAATGAATGTAGAAATACACAGTGATTAGGCAAAATGACTTTCTGTTTAATACTGACTGTTCCCTCTCCACATTGCTAGAAGCTGACTGCCTTACGGGTGAATGGTAGGCAAATTGCTATCTTTTGGGAATGCAGTTTATCATCTTGCACATGAAGATATGAGAGTTGTTTCACGATATCAGATCACCCAGCCTCTCTGTGCAGGCATTTTCAGCAGGGTATGCCGTGATATTAAGACAGAGCTGCAGCTTGAAGATAAAAACAATGTATTTATTTCTGTTTGTTTGTTTTACTGGTATTTCTGCTGGAATCCCAGATTAATTTTTTCTGGAGTCTTTTGTCAAAAGTCAGCTTATCAAGTATTAGTATTAATTCTTGTAATTAATTAGTTTTCCGGCAAGGTGACTTGGCTTTTTCCTTTAATTATCGCTTAGCCCTCCGCGGAGCGGTCGTTGCTGGCTCATTCAACTTAAACGCCTTTCACATCGTAGGGATATGCTGCAGAGGGATGCACAACCTCTTTTGGCTCTAATTAAGGGACGGGGTCTCGCTTTAATGAAGGGAAAGCTGAGGAAAACGGCGGGCTTCCTGCCTGCCCAGCACCAGATGGGCCCTGTATTTCAAGGGTGAAAGTGAACTAGTTAATTGGGCCAGCGTGTGTTCAGTTTGGACGGCCCAGATAGGCACCTCCGAAAATATGTCGGTGGCAGTGTGTGAGGAGTTTGGGCGATGCATTCTGGGTTTGCAAAACAAGACACAGAAGCCAATGAGAACCAGTCCGCGACCACATTGCACAGCTGTCCCATTTTGTCAAGTCCTTAAAGTGTGAAAGTACAGGACAGTGCAACAGCAGGTAGGCTGGACGTGCGGGTTTATTGACATGGTACAAGGTGTAAATACATCACCATAACAGGGTAGAATAAATAAATAAATTAATCAATAATGCTAAGTTAAAGTGACCACTGCTATTTTGGGGGGAGGGGTGGGGGGGTATTCTCAGGAACATGGTCTAATATTGTTAAGATGTACCAGGAACTGCCTCTGGAAAATTATTTCTGCACTGACAGATAATTTCTGTCAATCAGCCAATGACGCAAACTTAAACTGGCAGTTTGTTTTTTTGTTTTTTTCTGCGATCAGCTATTGATTGACAGATTGATGAGCCGTATGTCACCAATCAGAAGCATTTAATCAGAAACCGCCACTACAGTTTGCACAGAGTCTGCTCCTCACTGCCTGAGAAAAACACAAATTCACAAAAAAAAAAAAACCACAAAATAATATTCATGTGGGTGCCCAAGTCCCTGGTAAACCTTTTAAAAGACTCTTTAATGGATTAGCGGAGATATACTGACTAATTGCAGAACATTAACATATAAATGCAAAGTGGAAATAAGTTGTTCATTAGCTCTCCTTGACACAACGCTAGTTAAAGGCAAACTCCCTTGAGACTGTGTATATTTGCAAGTAATGTACCCGTCACCGGTCAACGAGAAATGCTACTGTTTTTATCTTCTCCTATTAATTCAGCTGCCTTCGATTTGAGCAGTTTTGCAATAAGAGCATTTGTATGCAGATGCAAAAAAAAAAAAACACTTAGGAAATGATGCGACCATTAAGTCGTGCATAATTGAACTGTTATGGTTTATTTATAAATTTTCTGTAATGAACACCAGTACTGGTTCTTACCATAAATGTTTATGTAATATTGTACATATTATGCTTGCATAAATGATTGTTTTCCCTCCTGTATTGTTTGGAGAGGCCGGTTTCTACTGGAATGTTTAATGGGACTGAATTTTTATATCCGTGTGTGTAAGTGGCGCTCCTTAGTGTTTTAATGACAAATTTATTTCATTAATGGTTCAATTTCAGAGCAAAAGCAGAACATCGAATTGGCCAATAGGAACAGAAAGGTAGAAAGTGAGCACTCTGCACGGAACTCCATTAAGAACTCCATTTAGGTCAGAACAATTTATCTCCACGGCGACATCTCTCTATGAAAGGACACAGCATGTTCCGTGGTCAATTTGTGGAATTATTTCTGAGTGTCGCGAGTCGCGGCGGGCTCGGCGCTCGGTTGCCCGGGGGTACGGTGGCTGGTGAAGACGAGGCTCTGCAAAACAAACAGTGTAATCTCCGCCCGCTAATACAGCTGTCAGGCACGTGCACGGACATCTGGACGGCGGGAAGACTCACTCCCACCGCTGTCAGATGAAATCCGAGCACCTGACATCTGTTGAAACAGAGATTCGGAATTCCCCAGGAAATCCAGGCGTTTATGAACATGTATTTCTGCTGGTTGCACTTTGCTGGATAAATAAATTAAAATGAAGACTATCGGTGGATGACTGTTCTCCCACGGCTCTCGTTCCATTCATTTTTATACTGTACAGTCAGTTGTGTAAATTAAGGTTTTTAGCTCAGAAAAGCAATTGTTTATTTTAGCAAATCAGTAGAAGGAATAATTAATATATGCACCCGCTGCTGGGGCAGAGTGATCCTGGAGCCTGTCCTGGGCAGCAGGAGGCAGCACAGGGCATGAGGCAGGGGGCAGCACAGGGCACGAGGCAGGGGGCAGCCTGCATGAGATGCCAGTCCCTCACCAGGCACACGCTCACCCACTGTGGCCGATTTAAAAATGCCGATCTGCATGTTTTTGGAAAACTGCAAAGTGGGGCATGCGAATTCTGCAGAAATAGACGGCAAAGGGGGCGGGAATTAAACCCCAGTCCCCGGGGGTGTGTGAGGTCACTCTGCTTCCCACAGAGGCACCATAATTAATATAGACTGTGGCCATCCATCCAACCATCCGTTTTCTGTAAGCGTTTGTCCTGTTCTGGGTCACGGGAGCCCATCTCAGAGGCTATGGACGCAATGTAGGGAACAGTCCCGGATGGGAGGCCTGCACATCTCAGGGAACACCCACACACCATCCACTCTCACACGCACACCTGCAGGAAATTTGGTAACTCCAGTGAACCTCGGCATGTTTTTGGTCCGTGAGGAGAAACTGAATCTGGAGGAAACATCTCGGGGAGAAAATGCAAACTACTCCCACATGGAGCTGTGACGGAGACTGAAACGCTGGTCCCGGTAGTGTGAGGCAACAGGGAAAATCACTTTGACCCATTACCTACATTAATTAATCAGTATATACAGTCGTGCATCACTTGACAATTGGGATATGTTCTGAGAAATTAGTTAGGAGATTTTGTCAGTTATTGCTGGCAAACATCATAGCGTGTACTTACACAAACCTACGTAGATAGGCATAGTCTACTACAGACCTATTTTTTTTTTTAAAGTAGAAAGAGTGCCCTCTAAAATAATGACAGAAAGTACAATACAGGTAATAAATAAACCAGTAACATATTTCATTAGCATTAACAAGTATTATAAAGTGCAAATAATTGAGTATGCTGTAGATTCTCAGCAAAGTAGGTTTTTGTTACGTCAGAATCATGACAATATGAAGGATGTCATGTCAGCCAATAGGAATTCAGCTCCGTTACAGTAAAATCGTGTGGAACCACCAACGTATATGTGGTCCATCGTTCACCAAGATGTCATTATGCGGTGCATGACCGTACAACCTTCTGGCTGTTCTATCTTATAAAAAAAGGAATTCCTCCTGTTGTAGACCATATATATATATATATATAAATTTCTTATATACAATGTATATATATTACATATAATTATAAAACACAAGTAACCAGACTTAGCTGCATCGCATAAGCTCTTGTTCCATGCCCAAAGATCGTAAATAATGATACACAAATAGTGATCAAAAGTCATGAATGAATAATGAATACAAAATAATGATCACATATCATGGATGGTTAATCGGCATTTAATGTCACAGTAAAATCGACGCACGCGTGCTGAATAACCGGGGACATTATCAGAGGAAACGGACGGCAGGATGAGTAATTATTGACCAGTAAACGGATAGCTGCGTCTGGACGCGCTTCACCATTTATCACCTCCTCTGTGGGGTTATGGCGCTCATGAATGATGCAGCGTTAGGGTAGTCCAGATGCCGGTATATCCGCAAGAGGCCAATGGGTAGGCGTCTCTGGTTGGCGCGTGTCTGTCCGCTCGCCATTCTCAGCCACGGAGACTCGCCGACGCGTGAAGCGGAACGGTGTCAATGACGCCGAGGACATTAGCGAAGGACGGGCGACGGTGAGCTGTGCGGTGGTGGCACACTGTGACCAGGCGGTGAGCTGGAGATCCTGAGGGGTGATAGGCAGCCTCTCGGCAATGTGGTGACAGAACATTAAATAAAGGCCAAAGCAGCGATAATTCCCTTTGTGCTGCTTTGTGCTCTGTTTTTACCTTTGTCTTGAGCAGGAGTTTATACAGGGGCGGGGCCACATGGGGCACTGCCTCCAGCTTAAAGCTGATTGGTCCCCAGAGTGCCCAATCCCCTGTCACTCACAGAGTCAAAACATATCATTGGCTTATGATAAGGTTGGCCCCTCTGTATGAATTACGGCACCTCTTACTGTATGCTCCCCCACCTTAAAAAATCCTACAATCGCCCTGGTCCTGCTCTTCCTGAAATAGACTCCTGGCTCCCTGTGACCCGGTACTGGATAAGCCCTTTTGGAATAGTGGGATTTTCCATGCGTGGATTCTTTGCAACTTTATGTGTTTTTTTTTTCTTTATCTAAAATACAAAGCTCACCCTTGACTGTAGAACAGAAACCTACAACCTTGTGGTCAGTAAATCCAGTCCGCTGGCCGATTTAGGTTTTCACACAGTGCATTTAAAGAGAAAAAATTTAAAAAGCGCGTATTTCACGATTACCTCAGCATGCCATCTGCAGAGCCCAGCGCCGGCAAGGGGGGCGACGCGGGGCCGTATCCGGCCCGGGCTGCGTCCTTTCTGCTCAGCTCAGAAGCGGACTGATAGGCTGCCGCCAGTTACTGTGACGTCGTCAGGAGAGGGATGTGAAAGATTCCAGAATTAATTTGCGGATTGGGCCCGAGACGTCCATAAGAGTGAGGGAGAACCAGAAGGCTCTGAAATCATGTGCAGGTCGGAGGGATGAGGTATCAGTCGGCTTCAAGATAAAATATTGCCCAGCAGGCGTGTCTACAATTAACCACCATGACCTGTTAAGTAGCTTATAACTAGCCTGTGGTGGGTGGTGTGCGTATTGGTAACATTTTCTTCTTTGTAAATGTCATTACCTAGTGGCAAAATACAGATATTAAGATTTCATTGTAACGTAGATATGACATTATTTGAATAAAAGTAATTAAAGCAAATATTCCTTGAAATACAGTTTTTTTTTCTCAAAAGTGCGACAGGTTATTGCCAGTTATTGCCAGACCATCTGTATGGCAGTATTATCCAGGTCAGCTATCAGGCACGCTAATTTGTGCACCCCCCACATCAATATTGTCACTATATTCTGCCATTTGTCACTTAGGGCATCAAAGTTCTCAGGCTTCTGCTTTCTGAACGGGGCACATGGGGAAAATGTGCCCAGGAATATGCTGCCAGTATACCGTGACCTATTGATGCCATTTTGATTTTGACATTATGAGCCGTGCCACTTCACAATCCCGTGGGGGCCGCTGACATTTTGAGTAGCTATTTGTGCGTGACGACCATTTTTTTTTAGCACGCGAATACACAGATATCTCTAAAATAATTTGACTGACAGGTTTTCGATGGGAAATGCGGTGGCACAGTGGGTAGCCCTGGTGTCTCATTCTTCCAGGCCTGGGGGGGGTTTGAATCCTACCCCCGCTGTCTGTGTGTGAGTGCACTCCATGTGTTGTGTGGGTATCCTCCTCTGGGTATCTAAATTGCCCAGAGTCTGTGCCCTGTGTTAGACCGGCATCCTGTCCAGGGTGTCTGCTGCTGGCTGCTGGGTCCCTCTTGTTCCTGAAATAGTCTCCTTGTGAATCTCTACTGGATAAGCAGCTGGGTGGTAGATGATTCCTGCGCATAGAAAGTTCTTTTCAAATTCATAGAAGGCCTCTCATGGGCAGCACCGCGCATTTGTAGCGAAATTCTATAAAGCGCCAGGCAATTCTGAACGTGTCACGGGCACCCTGTGAGAGGTACGAGCAGGATACCGCCTTTGATGCCAGCACGCTCCGTGGCTTGTCATGTTGCTTCAATGCTTTCGCATCATCTGCCTCATGGACCCGTGTGAACAAATTACCCGATGCCCCGCGGGCCTTTAAATAAGGCCGTGCGTCGCGCCTGAAACGTGTTGCCATGCCTGTGTTGTCTTCTGCCGGCTGAACACAAGCTAATTCCATGACAAATCTTCCTAGTGGCTGACCAGCGGCGTGAGAGACAGCCGCGGCATTTGGCTGTGTATCGGATGTTAATTGAATAATGTTGTACCTTTTCGGTCCCAAACAGCCAGTGTTCTGATTGGAATCTGGGGCTCGGGCCGGTGTTGGCTGTGCGGTTATAGATTGTGTTTGAATTACCATCATCATCATCATCATCTTGGTGATGGCTTCAACCCTCAGCCATTAGTTTCTACATCCGGTCCTCAGGAACCTCCAGACAGTGTACATTTACAGGGCACTGGAAGGGAGCAAAAACGTGGACCATCTGTGGCTCCCCGAGGAGCAGGTTAGGAAACACTGTATTAGATGGCGGGGGGGGTGACCAATTGTCTGAATGGGCCAGAAACTAACTATCTATCTATCTATCTATCTATCTATCTATCTATCTATCTATCTGTCTGTCTGTCTGTCTGTCTGTCTGTCTGTC
>JAODKE010000125.1:5474841-5488050 GCA_026779605.1 Mormyrus hasselquistii
CTATCTATCATCTATCTATGTATCGTCTATCTATCTATCTATCATCATCTATCTATCTATCTATCTATCTATCATCTGTCTGTCTGTCTGTCTGTCTGTCTGTCTGTCTGTGTCGAGGCATTGATTCATTATTAATAGTTATCAACATTATTACTTAGTGTTGTTGTTTTTGTTGACGTTCTTATTGCAGTTCCTGATATTACTGTATTACAGTTATTATGGTTTTGTCATTATAGGAGTGTGAAATGCAATAGCAGGGATAGGCATCTGGTCCGGGCATGAAATATTCTGACGGGCAGGACGTACCGTGCATTTCCGCCCACATGTCTTCAGGACACTCTTCGATCTGTCGGATGGATAAGCGGATATTAAAAATAGATGGAAAGACGGATGATATTAGTAATGTCAACAGAAGCCCCTGGGAGAGGGGGCCTTGGGGGTACCCTTGAGCCATACGCCCAACCTGGAAACGCAGGCTACCATGGGACTGTGAAAGTCACATTGGGCTAAAGAGGCCCAGGGAGGGGACGGGCATGATCAGCTGGCGGCGGGGAGGCTGGTTCCTGAAGGACTCCGCGTCCCGGCGGTCTGCGCGCGCAGAGGGAACAGCACCCCCTAGTGGCTCGCTGTCGCGGTTCTTGAACTGCAGCGGCCTGGCTGCAGTGGACCCGCTGCCATATCTGGCAGACAGCCTGATGAATGGCCTGCTTGAAACAATCAGCAGAAGTCGACGCGCACTTTCATCTCGCGCCTGTCTGCGGAGCTTTCAAGGAATTGAACCGTAATGCAGCTGTCGATGTATCATTCTGTTTCTTTTTATTATTAGTGAAACCCATTTGTATCGCCTCATAGCTCCGGAGTCATATAACGTGATACAAAAAAATCAGTGATGGTACGCACTACGCCTTCGGAATATGTGAGCAGCTCTAGTTTCCACTGTGTGGGTTAAATGTAGTTAATTTCAGTTATTAAGTTATATTAAGTTCTGTAGTAGCTCCGAGAGGTGGGGATTCTGTTTTTAGTTCTGAAGGACCTGCAAGGCCCGCTTTAAACGATTGCTGGAAATTTGTGTCCGTGAAACAGAGGAGACTATACAGATTTTCCGGTCTGAGCTTAAACCGATCCAATACAGTATGTGCGGTACATGCTAATGCGGCACATGCTAATGCAGCACATGCTAATGCGGCACATGCTAATGCGATGCACTCCCACAGTTAAATTAGGGCTCCCTGAGATGGAGGTGCGTTGGAGGTTTTGCATTTGAGGATATCAGCTTGCAACACCAGCTCATATTAGCTGAACTAATTACTTCTGCGGCGAATTGTCCTGCTTCGGTTTGGTCCATAGGCCAGGATCGTTTCCCGCTGTAAAGCATGTCGTAGGAGAAACCGGAGCTAAAGCGGTAAGCCGCAGTTTATTTTTGTACAATTTAGGCAGGACCATCCTGGTGTTATTCCCGATGGACCCCCTCCTCTCGGGTCCCATCCGTCACAATTCTGGCGGGTGACGGATGGTGCTCTGAAATCCAGATGTTTTGCACCTCCGCTCGAGCCCCTTCGGCGGCGAGCAGCAGACGTTTTATTGTTTGAACGCCTCTCACAGACCCCCCCGTCCCCCCCCATGCTGTCACTGTGTTGGAATATACAACCTCCTTATATCTTCTCCCACAATCCATTCTTCTCAAGGTCTGATGAGCTTGCGTATTGCAGCCCGCCTCACCACCGCCGTGTGCATCCTGCCGAAGGCAGAGAATGCGGGGAGAGACAGGCGATCGCATTATTTACTCGACAAAAGTACGTGGATGCACCTTAAATTATTATGTCTTCGTGTTCATCGGTAATCTGAAGGAGTTTATCATTCAGGCAGAGCGCATCAGTCAAGGTTACAGTCGCTGAGTAAGAATAACAGGCATAAGCTCTCATCCAGCTCAGGGTCGACAAGAAAATACACCCTGCCATAAACTACCCTAAAAAGAACATCCTTCCACGGGCACTGCTGTTGGACCCTTGGGTGCAGAAGTTACCCCAAATTTGTCCAGTTAATCATGCAGTTGGATGAATGGATTAAGAACTATACGTCATTTTTGTATTCATTCTTGATTTACTATTCTTTTTTACCCGTTATAGAGTGGGAAGTCTTCTCCTTCTGTCAGATTAAAGCATCAGGCTAAGCAGCTAAATGTAACAGGAAGTCAGAGTGTCGGCCCTGTGAGCCGGGGGGAGGACGATTAATGCTTCTTTATTAACTTTTAAGCTGCGCCAGCAAGGGCGGCTAAGGGTGGCAGACTCCTCTAGGGGGGAGCTGACCAGCAGGGCTGCCGAGGTGGGACGCCAGCAGCTGGAGCCGGTGCTGCGTGGAGCAGGACACTATATATAGCGGCGGGGGGGCAGGTTATGAATGATGCTCTGCTCCGTGCCTTGTTTTTCTGGAGGACGGCATAGATAATGCCGAGGGACGATGCAACAGGAAATGGCCGGGACATGGGACAGAGGTGACGCTGGCACTCAGACCTGGCCACACTACACCTCCCCATTACCACTGCATGGCCTCGATCCAGTTTCGACCTGCAGACTGACACCTGCAAGTACTGCTGTTGTCATAGGGATTTCAACTGGCAATTTTGTCCATATTAATTAGAAGATAAGTGATGATTATAAAGAAACAGTTAGACACTGAGTGAATGCAGGGCAGCAGCTATAGTTCGACAAGTCAAGATATCAATGTGGAAGTGGTGGGTTTGCATCCCAGAGAACACACGTGAACTTGTAACCCTTCCCACTACAGTGAGCTCCTTTGGATAAAAGCACCAGATAAATGTAAATCCTGTGTGCTCGATTGACGGACATCGACCTGGGCCGCAGTTCTGCTGCTGTGCTCACTGACGGGCTGGGATCTATTAGCCGTGATTTCCTGGGTAAATTACGTTATTTGAAGGTACCATGGTAACGGCGGAATTCCTAAACGACCATTCAGGCCGTTCCCCCAATCCTGTTGCCGAGTTACCCGTCGCCATGTCAGCTTTCATCCACGTAAACACGGGCACTTGCGAGGAGCGAGGAGCGGCAGGGGGGCGGCTGAAGGCGCAGGGCTTGGGCGGGGCATCCGTGACGTTGGGACGCCGTGGTGCACATCCCCGGCCACCCCAGAGGATTGCGCAGTCTCTAGCCCTGCAGACATGACATTGCACAGAGTCACTGCCACCTCTGCTGCTTTTGCATTCTGGATGGGGTGAATCAAAATAGCAAAGGAAAAAAGTACCAAAAAAGAAGCAAAGACATAGTAGGTGCCTTTGTGGTCCTTGGTTCAGCCGGTAAGCAGGATATCATTGACTCGGGGACACTTTACGCTCTAGTTACACACACAGGCAAGCTGGTTAATGTCACTGTTACACATTGCAGTGGTGCAGGGGTCCTGCTAGAGATTCTAGGCCTTATTATAGTATATCGTATTGGACCCCAAACCAACCCAGTTCCATTTTTTTCCGACTCCTGCCACTCAGCGTGATGCCTTGGTGCCTCATGTCTCTCAGGTTGGGGGTTTGAGTCCCACCTCCCGGCTCTGCACATGTGTATTTTGCATGTTCTTGCACAGTTATTATTGTTATTTTGGTGGGTCCTGAGGGGGCTGCTACCCCTATTTAAGGCATTGTGAAGGCTAGTTGAACACAAATCTCGGCTGGTACATTTTCGTATAGGTTTAGTTGCTTGTTTGCATAGAGTGCTTCAAGTCTCTGTGCCTATCACTAGTACGTTGCCATTTCGACCCCCAGCCTCAGCAACCACATGTCCGTGGGCCCTTGAGCAAGGAGCTTAACCCCCACCCCCAGAGGTGCTGCATGTTAGCTGCCTCTGTGCTGTGACCCCCCAGCTATGGAAACCAAGAAGGGTTAGGAGAAGAAAAGCACGCCGATGTACCTTTAGTTGCGCAAATAAAAACCATGTTTATTATTGTTTCAGTTCATTTTTTATTACTACATAAATCCTGGAGGGGGACCTTTACCCCTGAAAACAGGATTAAAATCCCTCTATTGGTTCCACCCTACATCCACGCATCTAACCTACCTCTCCGTGGCTGTGGGGCTGCCCTACCACCCATTGCTTGGATTTTATCCCAGTGTCTGAAAACATTCAGGGTTTGATGGACTGCTACCACATTCGGGGTACCTCCTGCCACATGTAGCCTGGGACTGGCTCTCCTTTACCCTGCGCTGCATAATCAGATGGATGGATAGCAGACAGTGTCAGAATTGTTGGAATGAACGAGTTGAGAATAATTGCTTGGGCTTGCAGGGGATGGCTGAGAAGTCCCACAGTGTGTGTGTGTGTGTGGGGGGGGGGGGGGGATCGCTATTGAATTGTCCCCAAAGTGTAGTAAAATCTGAAATTTCCCTACTTTTGGGGATATCAATTTTATAAAAATCAAAAAAGTAAAAATGCCAAAAGTTCTGCATTTGGTATCTAATTCAAACAGGTACTATCATGTCAAAAAGACCAAGCTCTGTATTTGGCTTTGTTACTTATGGTTAATGTTAGGGATGGGTAGAGATCAAAGGTGTCATGATTGGGATTATGGTTTTTCCCATAGAGGTTTTCCTGTATCCCAGAGTCTTTCAGTTTCCTGCTTGTCCTCATTCTGTATCCCGGGACCTTACAGTTTCTCGCTAGGGCTCTTTTTGGGACCCGGGACCTTACAGTTCCGCCTTAGAGCACTTCCTGGATTTATAGTTTTCTGATAGAGTTCTCCTTGGAACTTTACCTGTGCAAATGATACAGCTGTCATTGGTTAGACCCGTTTGTCTCCTGCCTAGTTACATGTGTCACAAAGCTCTCTGGATTGTCATCCAGCGTGTTTTTATCACCCTGCTGAAAATTCCGTCAGTCTTATTTATAAACGGCTTCCCATCATCGCCCTCTCACTTCCGTGGGCGCATTGTGAGTGCATGCATTGTTTAGGGAGTGTGGCAGCATGACAGCACCCGTCTTTAAACATAAAGCCGAATTGTTTAGGGCTGGGGTCTTCAACTCCGATCCTGGAGAGCTACTATCCAGTAAGTTTTCTATCCTACCTGACTTCTCATGAGCCACACCTGCTCCTGGTATTTACCTGAGAACCAGTGTAGCTCCTCAGAAGCCACGTAGGATAGAAAAACCTACTGGATAGTAGCTCTCCAGGACCGGAGTTGGAGACCCCTGGTTTAGGGAGTGTGACAGTGTGACGGCACCCGTCTTTAAACGTAAAGCCACTCACTCAGAAAGCATTGTCTCCTTAAGGGTGGTCGGCAGTGACATTTGTTGTGTGGGGCTTGTTTCTTGTGAGGAGAGTAACTGTAATGTTTAGCTGTGACTGTCTGTATAGTGGAAAAGCCCAGAGACGGCGGCTGTGATCAGTGATCATCCCGCTTTTCATCTTCTGCTGTCCTCTCGTTGTCATTTCTCCGGTTTAGGGACGAGATGGAATAAATCACAACCTCCATAATACCATGTGCCAGACTCACCCCAACACGCACTAATAGCCAGAAATAATACATAAATCACATTGCTCCTTTACTCGACGCCGCCACGCTTGTGACGTACGGAAACTGATGTCGACCCCGCGCCATCGCTGACCGGTCGGCTCTTTGTAACATGTGACTCCAAAATTTTAACTAACCTGACGTGAGAATAATTCTCGCGGTTGTCATCAGGGAATTTGTGCTGCATGTCGTTGATGGAGTAATATAATCACATAGTGGAGAAATGTGCTTTTAGCCATGTAGGGTGATTAATAACTGGCACTGGCTGTGTAAATTTACCTCTACTGCTTTTTCGCTGGTATTTAGGTATGTAAGCAAACAGAATAGGAATTCCTCTGTAACGCCTCCAAATCATTTTAACGAGGTTTTTGGTTTCCTTCCCCCCCAGGCTACTGAATCAGACCCAGGCGGACAGTATAAAAAATGGCCCCGCAAATTGATATAGGCTTGCATCAGTGCTTTTGGGCATCTGAAATTCAAACCTGCCCCCCCCCCCCTTTTGGCGAGTTCTTTGTGGGAGTAGTGAGTGGCTTGGTGGTTAGGTGGACCCATGGTGGGAAAGTTACAGGTTAAAATCTTATGGTCAGCTGAGGGATGTCTCCGTTAGGCCCTGGAGTAAGGCCCTCAACTGCCAGTTCCACCAGGGACCGTGTGACCCTGCTTTCTGAACTGTACATTGTCTGGATAAAAGCAAATATCATTGTGGCCTAACCCCTCTCTAACGGTCCAATTCCTGTTACCAGAATCCAAGCAATGAATGAGGAAGCCGCTGTCAGTATCCACAACCAGAATATTTGAGCTCAGAAGAGGTAATTCACTTGTAATGGCAGGTATTCTCTCCTATAACGTGATGAACATGTCAGGACGAGTTTACGTTTGTTTGTTTCCATTTATATCCTTTTGGGACGTTTTAATTACAGTCTTACGAGCAGCACCTGAGTCTCATGATGGAGACGGGTGATAAATGTCACGTAAAATGGATCAGGGTTTACGCCCCATTTGCCGCGCATACAGTTCAGAGAGGTTCATTACATCGCTATTAAGCTCGATTCTGTTTGCAGGTGATAAATTCGCCCAAACAGGATGTTTGGAGAGGCACACGATGAGAGTTTACTAGCTGGTTTTCATGTCCTGAAGCACCATAAAAAGTCTCTCAGATAATATTATAGATTGATTGTTTTAAGGTAGGGGGCATCCTGTAGGAGGGGCCATAATTCTTACAGAGGGGCCACCCTTGTCATTAGTCAATGATATGTTTTGAAATGGTGAGTGGCGGAGGAGGGCCATTGCGGGGGCCAGTCAGCTTTCAGCTGGGGCCAGTGGCCCTGTGGCCCCGCCCATCTTATGCTCCTGTCAGTTGATGATTATTTCTTTGAGTTATTTAAAAGTTGTGTGCATGCGGTTATTTCCTTTTGCACTCGCATCGTTGACAGGCAGTAATCCAGACCATGTTCCAGAAGCGCTACTTCTTTAAACAAAGGACATTGCTATCTGATAGCACTTGAGAACAGCTGAGAACATTGTAGAATCGCCTCTCCAGAATGTGGCAGTGCGCTGACAGCTTGGGGCCTGCTCGTCTTCGTCTGGCCGTCCCTCGGAGAGATCAGCCGCGGCTGCAGATCCCCCATCTGGACGTCGAGAGCAGGGGAAGGTGGACACAGCTTTGCAGAGGGATAATGCGTTTTGTGAGCTCTGCGAGGTTTTTAAAAAGTTTGAAGATAATCCGTCATCAGGTTTAGGGCTGGAGGGGACCTGAATCCTCTTCCAGGCAGCGCAGGACATACAGGAAGACCCAGACAGGGCTGTCAGTGCTCAAGGGTAATAACAGCACTATGTCACACTCAGACAAAATACACACTCGGTGCTCGACAGCCTGTGTAGGACCATCAGCTGAGCAGCAGAGTCATGGTACAGCTGCAGTTATGATCTGGTGTCTAAGTAAAATGTCCCCTGTTGGTATTTGTTGCGTGGAGAAGCTTTTGGGAACTCACTGGGACCCTGAGAGCTCGATAATAAGGAAGAATAGCGGAGAGAAAATAGGGCCCCCGTGAGGAGATGCTGCTTTCAGACTCTCTGCTGGGAATCCAGTTCTCCACAAAGACCTACTCTGCCCCACTCTTTGCTTTATTTCCCCCATTCAGAGTAACCCTGAGGGACGTCCTGTGGCACATTGGAAGCCACGCTGGATTCAGACCGTCTGCTCCGGCGCGGTTGTGCGTCCCTGTGCTGCGGAGCTGGGGTCTTTAGCCTGATGACAGATGTGCCGGATTCACACACGCACGTTCTGCATAGATGCATTTATACTGCATTCAACACGGTACAGAAGTTTCTTTGCGTAACTGTGTCGTTGAGAGAGAGAGTGACTGTGAGAAGTTCCATCCATTTCCGGTAACCTTTTATCCTATTCAGGGTTGTGCGGGGTTCGGAGCCCATGGGCGCGAGGGGAACATCCCAGTATGGGGCACCAGCCCATCGCAGGGCACACTCACACACCAGTCACTCACACATGCACACTTATGGGCAAACCGCTAACTCCCATTAACCTCAGCATGTTTTTGGACGGTGAGGGGAACCTGGAGGAAACCCCACGACGACGCGGGGAGAACATGCAAACTCCACACACATGGAATTTGAACCCAGGCAGGTGTGATTCCTTCACCATTTATCGCTAAATGTGTGTGGAGGTGTCTGGGTATCACCACTGCATTGTGACACCTTAATCTAAAAGCACCAGAGAGCCCAGCTACCTTCCTTCAGTCCCTGGATCAGTCACACCGACACTGTTTCATGACAATAACGGCACATGCAGGCTGTTGTGCATCTCTAAGTAACTCATAGCACTTTGCTGATGTTCACAACACCAGCCATCTGTGTTTCTGGGGAAACGAGGTCTGAAAATGGTGTGTATCAGCAGATTAAAATAAATCCATCTTGGGCTGCGCTAAAAAAAGCCAAAAGAAAAAGTGCTTGCTTTGCATTTTGAACTGGATGAACTTTGAAATGTTTTCATAGTTTTAGAAAGGGGCTGTGCTTTCACTTTTATTTGTACCTGAGACCGGAATGTCACTGGTTCACATCCCAGGGAAGGGTCTTGGTGTTTTGTACAATGTAATTGCCCCAGCAAAGGATTCCTGTGTATGAAGCGTTATGTAAGGAGACTGGAAACTCACAAGAGCCTGACTTAAGGTGCAATATCCAGGGTGCGAGGTCCAAAACCGATGTCAAACAGCGGGAATGTCGGAAGGCTGGGAGTTTATTCTGTATTGTGTCACGGACGATGAATCCAAACGCTTCAAAAGACCAGCCGCACCTTCAGGCAAGCGAGTTTCGGCATCCGAGGCGTCTAGCAGAAGATCAAGGGCAGGTGAGCATGCATTAATGACAGGCAGAGAGTGTGTCGGAAAGCGGGGTGTGGAGAGAGGATGGTCCATATTCCCAGCGGCGATAAGGAGACGCAGCAACTGGGCCCGGTACCAGGGACGGCTCCCCAAATGTGTAGGGTGGGACTCGGGCTTGTCTGATGGATTAAATCTTGCAATTTAAAAAAACGGAGACTCACTCTGGTGTGTAGCTCGTCAGGTAAGGACTCTGTGCCCGTGACCGGCAGAAGGATGCTGCCGTTGGGTCCCTGCCAAGCCCCCCCAACTCCAGGGCCGCTGCATGCTGGCCGACCCTGCACTGTCACTACTGAGCTCGCTCTCATTGAATACGTGTCAGTCTGTCTCATGCAGGCGGGGTAGTCCATGGGGAATGAATGAAGTATCACTATTCTATAAATTAACAGAAAAATATAATTCATTTCCAGCAGTAGCTGAATCCCAGGGTTAGATGATGGGTGATCAGCCGGCAGGAGTTCTGACCAGCACGCCTGCAGTGCGGGAACAGGAGGCAGTGTGACTTGAATGTCCCTGTGACCTCACCTCACCTCCCCGCCGTGCGAGTCAGCAGATGGATTTCCAAGGCATTTATTGTGTCCCTGTCAGACGTCTGACGTGTGCATTGTGGGAGCCGATGATCTCCTCGAGTTCTCTGCCATGGATCTGAAAGCGAAAGTCAACTCCGATGTGTGTGATGGGCCCCGTCCGCCAAGATGTTTCCATAATCGAAAGTGCTGTCCTACTGAGAAATCGATCGGAAGTTAATAGATGAAATCACCATTGTTTTTTTTTTTTTTAGCAGGAATTTACTGGAGAACATCTGATTGTGTAAATCGGGCTCAAAATACCTGGAAAATACTCTAGAATAATATATATTTTTTTTCCAAATAATTTTGGTCATTTTCTTATTTGCACAGCATGATAATCTGTACCCTGCATCCATATGCATGAGACATAAGCAGTAATGCATCCATTTTGTTTCGGATGATTTTAATATCCTGTTGCTCCTAATGCTGGGTGTCTTCGAGGGGACCGAAAGGAAACCTTCTGCCAACTATTAATGATGTCGATTCGCTCGATGTACTCGCCCAGCGAGATCTGCTTTACGGCGGGGAAGAGGAGAGGGCCTTAATTAAACCACCATGATGCATAATTAAGTAGAAGCATTTGCATATGAGTCAGTGGCTACCAGACAAGGGCCAGATCTGATCCCTCCAAAATATTCATGTGATTTTGGGGTGCGATTTTGCCCTGGATTGTGGTGGGGATGGGGGGAGGTGGCTGTATCGTACACATGCATCGCTATGTTCCTGTACTTTACAAGTAAAGTGAATCACCCAATCAGAAGCCTCTTTTAATATTCCACACCTGCCACTGTGAGACTGACTGACAGCCTCATTAAAGCAGATTCTCGATGACAATAACCACAAACAAAAAGCAGGTGAATTTCCTGACATTTTAATTAAGCCGTGAAGGGGCACTTTCGTCAGCTCAGAAGTGTTCGAGAGGTGCATTTGCATCACCATACACTTCCGGATGTCCAGTGGGGGAATCTAGCGTCTGATTTATTATTTAACTCTGGTGCTACAAAGTATGCATTGTGTGCTGAGAAATCGCAATAAGCGTCCATCCATCTTCTTGCCGTTATCCAGTGTCGGGTCGTGGGGTGTCATAAAAGCTCAGTTCGATTTCACACTTCTGAATGATGTGCAGTCCGGAATGCAAGATTTTTGCGGCCCAGTACGTTTTCCCTGTCACCATCACCATTAGACAATTTTCCAGTGGGAATTTCGTGCCCAGTAAGCGTACTCTTGTTCAAAGGACAAGCAGGAATTCTAGTAACACAAGTTGCACGCAGACAAAGCCAGGGTTTGTCTAACGTTACTCCGATGTTCTGTTGCCTTGGAGACCATTCCAGGTGTAGTGACAGATATCAGAGCTCAATGCCAATTAGAAAATGCAATTAAACCATCAGCCGTCATAGATGGAACCCCTGCAGTAATTAATATGGAGTGTATGAGATATTAGTACTTCATTTTTCTATTTCAATTTACTGTGTATTGTGTGGCATGAAATTGAAAAGACGGCGTGTTTTAATAGTTGCTTCTCAGGTCCTATTGAATCTCAGACTGCAGATTTTGGTTTATTTTATTATTCCGTCTCATTTTCCATGGGAATGACATTAGAGCCATTAAAGTAGTTTTGTTCAGCTAAACGTGTTTCACTGCTCTTAACTAAAGGAGCATGGGGCCTTGGGGAGAACCTTCACCACCCCTGGGGATTGCAGAAATGCTGGAAAAGTTATTTTCCAAATGCATTCAGGCATGTCTGCATGTCTCATGGGTGTGAAAGTGACCTTATAATCTGTGTGTTATTGATTATTGCAAGTGTGTTATTGATTAATGCAAGCGTGTTATTCATTAATGCGTTAATCTTTCCTGGAAACCTCCCTTACAGCCTTCCAAAGTAAACTTTTATTAATCGTTCTTCTCTACTGGCTTGCTACCTTCCACATACTGTACTTTCCCTTATCCTGCTATGATGTTGGAACAGGATCGATGAGAATGACACCTGACCATGTGACACGCAGTTAGAAGTGATGCTTTTTTTTGCCAGGTACATGGATTTGTTATATTTTAGCATATCCTGTCTTGCTGAAGACACACACACATACAGTTGAGAGTGAAACGTAGGGACTGAATACAGGGTCAGCCATTTTTCTGGCACCGCCGGAGCATTGAGGATTTGAACCGACAACCTTCCGATCACAAGCTCAGATGCTTAAACCAATGAACCACAAACTGGGGTTGATGAGTATGACATCTGACATATGACATCTGACCAGGTAACGCAGGGCTTCAGGGTGACGTTCCATTTCTCTCAATTTTCCATCTATTTGGCAGGTGCTTTTGTCCAAAGTGCTTTAACCATCCGCCTTGAGAAGCTCAGTCATGTTCCCAGTCATGTTCCCTCCCTGCTCTCCATGAGAGATGCATGCATGTGATGTCTAGGGGTGAGTGGACAGGGTCAACTAGGGTCAGCGCCGCCTCCTGTAATCACTCAGCCGGTCACAGGATTCAAACCCACAACCTTCCTTCCACAGTTACGTATCCTGAAGCCGCTGGGTTATGCATGGAGAAAAAGTGGGGGCATGGGGGAGGGGCAAAAGCAAAATAATTCTTCAGGACAAATGAAAAATTGGCTTTTAGCAGAAACTCAAAGTGTAAGCAGAAAAAAAACAGGTAATGCCGATAATCAGAGCTTGTGCTAATTGCTAGTGGATATAAAAAAATATTAGCAACCAATGGGAAGCCATATGGTCACCTGACTCACCCTATAGAGGGGTTCCCTACCCACAGTGGCCAGTAATCCACCGGGCTGCAGAATGCTGGGGCTTTTGGGAGGGGTTGGTTGATTTCCAAAGATAAACTATGCATGATTTTTTACTTTTGTATGCTGTTTGTTTTTAAGAACAGGGGAAACGGTTAATTTTGCAGACTGATTCGCTGACACCCCCCACCCAGCCATCATGCCAGTTTGTGAATTCTTTGTACGACAGAAACTGCTCCACGGATGCCAAATGATTGGGAACTCCTAATCTATCAGAGGGAAGGTTGCACCTCGCCCCAGACACACTGGCTCAAATCAGAGGCACCGCGTTGACATTATCCAGCTGAATGTTCTGGAAAGTGTGAAGGAGAAGAGATGTCCCACAGCTCAGTGGCGGTCATAACCTGAAGGACACCATCTGAACTTTCAGTAGCTGCCTCTTTATAACTATTAAAAATCATATACATTTACCTGCTTATTAATAATTTCACTTTTTGATGCATTTTTTATGCTGTAGAGCAGAGCAGTGGATCACGATGGCTGTTGACTAACTATGGCTGTTGTGCTAATCAGTCGATTAAATTTTTAAGTTAGCGTAAGCAAATTATCCCGTCCTGCACCTGTCAGGATCGATACCATTCATGCAATTCTCAGTCATTGAAAAGTCGGGAACCTCTAAGCAAATACCGTGACTTAAGGAGGACCATCCTGTTGAACGACAGACACTTCACTCCTCTTCCTGCCACTTTTCATGACCAGTTCCTTCTCTTCCTTTGTCTTGCCTTATCCTGCTCCCTTCATGGAGGACTTTCTCTCTCCATCCTCCATTTTCCCTGTAAAGGCATTTCCTGTCGGACCCCCTAGGCAGCATGTGGCTCAGTGGGCTAGTAGGCGTAAAAAAGAATTTCCCCAAAAAAGGAATTTCCCCACGGGGATCAATGAAGTTGTGATTATTATTATTATTATTATTATTATTATTATTATTATTAT
>JAODKE010000125.1:5494896-5505681 GCA_026779605.1 Mormyrus hasselquistii
TGTAAATTTTATTCACTACTTAAATGAGGTAAATACCCTGAGCAATTACGAATTCTGCTTCCTGTGTTCCTAAGTAAGACATGGGCCGCAGTAGGTTAATACTCTCAGGAGGTGTCTGCAGTTGGACCCTTGCATGATGTGAGTGGTTCTAATAACCAGCCTGGAAGAGAAGCATCAGAGGGGATGTAAGTGGGACCTTCACACCTGGTATTTCTAATAAAAATAGGATGAGGGAAGGCGTGACCTGTGCCCCCCCCCCTCAGCATAGCTCTCAATGCTCTTCACCTCTGTCTCTGCTTTCTCCAGGCAGGAAGCCATCATGTCCACCTACTTCGAGACGATCGACGACGTGCTGTCGTCGTTCGGGCCGGTCCGCGACTGCTCCAAGGACAATGGCGGCTGCCGGAAGAACTTCAAGTGTGTGTCGGACCGGCGCGTCGACTCCACGGGCTGCATGGTACTGCGTGAGGCTATTCCGGACCTGTTTTTGGGAACGGGGGGGATAATGGAATCAATGCGGAACACGAGCTTTTGGTCAATTACGATGAAAATCCGATAAGGTACATTTTTAGGGATGTCAGGCACATTATATTAAAGACATAAGATATCATAGTAATTCCATTACTTCTGCTAAACATATAAAAAAATCAACATAACACAGAATAACACAGGAATGTTTTGATAAGAGTGGATCTATGAATGCATATGTGATAGAACATATGTGCATTTTACTGCATGTACTGTATGGTCTCCATATTAGTGGGTCTTTATCCCGTGCCTAATATACGCATCTATGTTGGCAAAGGTGAAATATTTGCCCACAGAGGCAGTTGATGCTGAATCCATTCATCCATCCTCTGTAACCACTTGTCCGGTGCATGGTTGTGGGTGTCCAGAGCCAAATAACCCAGGTTGGGGCACACACACCATTCACACCTACAGTCAGCCTGGCAACTCCAATCCAACTTAGCGTGTTTTTGGACTGTGGGGGAAAATTGGAGAACTGGAACGAGAACAATGACATAGGGTGGACAAGCAAACATCACACACGTAGAGGTGGGGCAGAAAATCGAACCCTGGTCCCGTGGGTGTGAAACAGTGCTAAGTACTGCACCACAGTGCCAACCCATGCTGCTGAATATTATTTTTTAATGAAACAGAGTGCACTTTTCAGGGGAAATGAAGAAACACACGGGTGGATGCGCGAATTTGTCTGTTAGCTGAATTCACTTTAACGCACGTCGGGTGTCACAGGTGCATCGGTTTGTAGGCTCATTTGCGCCGCTCCTCTGGGGTTTGCTAATTGTTCCGGCGATGGTTAAATTAAACCCCTAAAGGTTTAATAGGGAAAGAGGGCGGGGAAAAGGCAGCATTAAAATGATTCATAAAAATATCGTAATGGTCTGATAATCGGCAATTACGGCTTCAAATTAAAAATCCGATTGAAACCTGACGTTGCATTAGTGGAGACAACAGGACCGATTCCTGTAATTACAAGCAGGTTGGGTGTCGCGCTTCACGAGAATTCGGAGCTCTGCAAGTATCATTAACCTGGTTACACCCAATTTGCGCCCTCACCGTGCCTCCCCCCCCGCAGGACTCAATGAATGGCGCGTTCCATTTCACCCCAAAAATTAAAGAGCGCAGACTGACATCCCACTGCTTCGTTTGACATTTCAATACAATAGGAGCAGATGCGAGACGGAACGCCTCGTCCTGTCTTTCTGCTGGCAAACACTATTAACCCCTGTCCAATCACAGCCAAGCCCCACCTCCGGTTGATTTTCTTTGTCGTCTCATTGGTGGAAGTAAGAGCCTGTCAGCAGGCTTCAGTGTGCGTGACCCTGGCTGGGAATTGTAATGGGCCAACCTCAGAGAGGCAGTTCAGATGGCGATTTGGATCGTTTGCCATTTGACGGACAGCCAATTCATTAGGGGGTGTGGCTGCACCGTTACTGCGCTGACAGTAATTGGGTTTGTCATTCGCATTGATGGGCAGAGTACCAATCTGGAAACCTCTCATCCAGGCTGCCTGGATGCCAATGCTGAGGGTAGCTGAAGGACATGGGCATGTATTATTTAATCTCTACAGAGGAGCAAAGTTGGTGTGAAACTGCTTGGAAGATATGCTGTTTTTTAAATGACTCTCCTCCTTTTCCTAATAATTGTACAGCTTTCTTGATGCCCAGTCTGAAAGAAAAAAACAAGTTATACTTAAACACACCGTATCAAGCTGTTTAGGAGGGCAGAAATATTCTGCAGTGTGAAGGCATCTACATAACATCCATGAAAGATTCATCATGTTAGCCGACAGTGTCGGTCTCGGGTCGCCAGCTGGGGGGATGCAGCTGCTTTAAGATATTGCATTTTTTTCCAGAACACTTAATCATTTTAATGTAGCTGACATTAAAAAATGTAGCGCTCAACATTTTTTTTTTTTTTTTTTTTTTTTTTTTGTTTTTGATGCACAATAGCATCTCAACTATCGCGTTTCCCACCTGTAATCTAGCATAATTTTGCTGTGTTTCTTTCAGGTGAGAAGAAAATGACCTAGAAATCATAAAGAAATAAGAGATTTGAGGCAAAAAAGTAAATAGAATGCAAGTCTGACTACCTTAAAAAGACTGTCCTTCTTTCTTACATTTTTCTCCAGTAGGGCTGCTATTGAAATGAAATGTTATATTTCATGGGATTGATCTGGATACAATGTAAATACAAATAGAATAGAATAGTGACACTTTATTAATCCCCACAGGGAAATTGCCTTTCGCCTGCCCCATCCCCCCATCCTCTCCATAAGACACATAGACACATACAGGTGAGAGCCAGTTTAGAGATGAAAGTACAGGGTCAGCCAGCGTGCAGGATGCAGCCCCCGGAGCGACTAGGGGCCGGTGGTCTTCATGCCTTCAGAGATGAAGAGAACTTATTAAAGGAAGGAGTCAAGTCATAAAGGAAGCATTTTAGTGAAGGATAGAAATGCACATTATTGAAACAGAAAACGGGCCACGCAGTTGTGAACCAAATTAAATCGATGGCATTCATTTTGATGTTTGTGAATAGGCTAGTTTGATATGAATGTTTCTCTGAAAACCAAGAGTGCATTTGGAAATTGACTGAAACGTATGAGGGAGAGTGGAAAATAATTGCGAATGTTTCCTGATTTTCAAGTCATTCAAGTCTCTCAGAGCAATTATCTAAATGTGTATCTTTTATGCTCGGTTTGCTGTAACAAAAGAGAAACTCAGAGATACGTAATCACTCTGCCGCCGTTTACTGTCAAAGGTTTCTGAATTATCCTTTCCAACCGGAACCAAAAACATCTGCAAAATGACAAAAAAAGTTCATTGTTTTGCCTTTGTCATGGATCTATTATTTATATGATGTTTACAAAATGCCAGGCTATGTGTAGCTGGAAGTGGGTTGTCTGTTTATAATAGGACGTGATGATTTTTCGTCTCTTCCTGGGGAGGATTTAATGCCAGAACTGTTCCACCCGCATTGAGGTCATTGTTGGTCAGCCTGGGATCTTTCCTGCGTCTGTTTCCTGGAGAAGCACGTGGGGTGGGGGAAAGTCATGAATGGGGAACAGTTTTGGCTGCCCTGGATCTGACAGGAAAGGAGAAGAATTTGTTCCGTCGATCTCCATGCTCTGACGCCAGCCAAAGTGGTGATTGCCATAACCTTGGAGTCATTCAAAGAGGCTTTGGAAAAATGAGGCTTTGGAAAAATATAAGGTTTTCTTATTGGTCACCAGTAGGAAGACAAGGTATTCATGGCCCAATCTGTTTCTAGTTAAGGATTTACGTTTTTTTCTTCCATGTAACATGGACATTTCACGCTAACATTGAACAGTATGTCATTTGTCCTTGTTATTTATCTAGCTAGGGAAAAAGATTAAAATTTGAGTAAAAAGCGTTTGAGTGGGGGGTATCCAAGGAGATAAGATTCTATGTTGTCATCTCACCAAATGAGGATTATGGGCACAAACATTTGTGTACAATGCCCCACATGGCCACCATGAAAAGTGGCTTCTCTGGGGCGGCTGCGCAAGAAGGTGCCACAGAGTCAAACTATCGCTCGCAGATTTGCAGTCACAACATTTTGGTTTGGTTCCTGATTGGATATCCAGGTTGTTATTCACCTTAATAAGTAAGTACCTCATTTGGCTATCTTGAGTGTTCTTCGTAAACATCCTCTGTGGAGTGTGAATGCTCCTCTCTGTGGTTTCTCCCAAGAGCCTCCTGCTGGTGACACAGTTGTAGGAGATGAGAGTGGGCCTGAGAATGAAGTTCATTTTCCCCCAGGGTGTCCAGACAGCCCTGAGGCTCTATATGGTCAAAAGGTCTGAGGAGACTAAGAGGATAATCCTGATGGAACTGGCGGTCCCGTGGGAAGGAAGGTTGCCAAGAACGAAAGCCACTAAGTACCGAGACCTGCTCCAACAATGTATGGACAAAGGGTGGCAGGCCAGACTATTCCTGGTTGAGGTTTAGTTTAAGGGGTTTCCCAGCACAGACTGTGTGGAGAACGCTCTCAGCCTTTGGATTAGCGGGAAGAGAAAGCAAGACAGCTGTTCACAGGTGGCGGGCGATGGCTTAAAGGGCCTCTTGCTGGCTTTGTAATAGGCGAGAGGACTTGAGATGGAAGTCAGGAGAAGATGGCCCATGACCGGCCATCACCGCCAAGCCGCCAACTGGAGGACTTCATGGTTTAGGGTCAAAACCTCCTGGCTGAAGGCTACAGTCACAAGAAAGTGACTGAAGATACAAGCATCTAGGTCTATAATAATTTAGTCTCCTTAAGAAAGAAGATGAAATTTTAACAGAAGAGAATATTCGTTATGAAGAACATACACAAGTTAGAGGAAAGTAATAAATATTCCGAAGGTCCCTAGCAGTGCTTACCATACACACATGCAGTAAGCAATGCCTAGAATTTAATGATTGTTCAAGTTTTTCCTTGAATTGCTTTTTGATATATTATAGCTCTAGGATATGTGCTTTGTGCAATGTATTTCCGCCTTTGCAAAATGATTTAATTCCTCCATAAAATGGCCCTATAAATATTATATGACATCGAGAAAGTCTCCGTTCTTTCAGCGAGATGAATATCCACTTTTTCTCCAAATAATCACACATTGCTTGAGGTTTCTTCAGAATATTACTGTGGCCCTCTGTCGCAGGTGCTTTGCATGTGTGCGTGTGGAAAGACTTATGTGTGAGGTGACGTTTAACACAGGAGGGGCCAGTCGCTCTGAAATTGTTACTGTTGTTTACAGCGCTGTCTGAAGTCATTACCTGAGCTTTTGATGAAAGCACACTCAGATATTCAAAAGATTTGTCTCCGTGCTAAGGCAGAGACAGCTTGGCGAGATCTGATTAAGTATAGTGTCTTTAGATTTCATTTTTTATTATTATTTTAGTAAGATATTTATTTTCAGGATGTCTGTGAGG
The DNA here is from genome assembly GCA_026779605.1 of Mormyrus hasselquistii. NCBI lineage: Eukaryota > Metazoa > Chordata > Actinopteri > Osteoglossiformes > Mormyridae > Mormyrus > Mormyrus hasselquistii. The sequence continues at coordinate 5,500,353 of JAODKE010000125.1, forward strand.
AGAACAGTACGTGCATTCTAAATGAATCGCCAGTAATAAGATTCTCTGGTCTCAGCCTTTTCTCCTGAGAGCTCTGAGATGTGTGAATGTCTGTGTGTGTGTTTGTGTGTGTGTGGTATATGTGTGTGTGTGTATGTGTGTGCGCGTGTGGGCCAGCGGGTTAGCTCATTAAAAGTTTCCTCTTCCTCGCGAGCATTTGATCTGATTTCAGATATCTGCAACCACTTCTCCCACTTCGGATGACTCTGTTGACTGGCATGACCCCTTCGCTTCATTGATATACAGACCAGCTCAGATTAGTAGGAGGTTCTTCTTCCATTTCTCAGAGCTTTTCTCTGATGATCACTTCTTCCATACTTTCCAAGTGTGGCTACTCAGGTGACATCAGGAGACTCCAGTTAAAACAATGCTCAATGGTGAGGATAAAGGGTCGAGGATAAAGCACCAAGCGGCTATCTCTGTAAGAGCACTGCACGTATTAAAAGCCCCGGTTTTGAAGCGGAATAGAAAGTGGAATCTTGTACCTTCAGATGTGGTGGCTTCATGCCTACTACTACCTCTGGAGATTTTTTATTGTAATGCTAAATTGCAGCTCTTCAGGGTGGGCCTGTGTTCAGGCAGCCCATAAAGTGTGTGGAGTTAGGGGGATTCCAAGGCCCCCTGAGCAACAGGGACCCTGTAAAACTTGGGAACATAATTTAATTGGACTGGGTCAGGGGCCCAATATGACATACTTTCATGGGGCCCAAAATCTCTAGCAGAGCCCCTGCCTGTTTTCACTTTTGGGAGTTTTTAAACCTTGACACTGGGACCAAAGTCAGACCAGAGCTAAAGGGAAAGATTTTCAGTCAAAGCATCAAAATGCTGATGTCACGCATGGCTGTTACAACCAGTTCACCGACCCACCTAACATACTTGTACAAAGGCTGTAGGCCAGTTTAGGCTAACCTATGTCTGTCCTACTGCCTGCTACCTCCTGCCAATTCACAGTTGTGCGGGTTTGAAGTTCTCTTTCATAAATAATCAGAGAAAAGGTCAGAATCAAACATATTTGATGTCTTAAAAACCACTGTTGGATCTTCTCGGGGACAGGAAACGATGACTCGAAGTTGATACAGCTTCATTGAATAGTATAATGCGTAGTTTCTGATTCGCCAGGGCTGCTCATCTCTGCAGGACCACACAGATGGTTATCATCGTTTTCATTTACGCTGTTATCAGTCACAGCACGGCTGTCTCTTGATAACTGTCTCCATATTTATACCCCACCTCTACAATGGAACCCAGACAGGATTCTGTAGCAAAATGCCACAGCGCCCCCTTCAGTTGGGATGTCAGTACTGCCGATGCTGAACCACACAGGTTTGCATCTCAGACGGGCCTCAGCTAAACCTGAATTTCCTGAACTGTTCTTGGTTTGCATCAGTAAATGCTACACTAAATAGGCAATGTAATTATTTATCCAATAAATGCGGTGTGCTATAAAAGTCAGTTTGGTTAAGCATGCCTTCCACAACAGCAAATAATTTAGCTCTTTGTTAATTAGCTTTTGTCCAATCCGTCAATTTTCGCTAACTACTTGTCTTTTTGAAGGGTCTGGAGCTTATGACCATAAGGCAGGGAACAACCCAGGATTTGGCACCAAACTCACCTACAGGCAGTTGGTAAATCCAGTTAGCCCCTGCTTGCGTTGGACCATGGGGGGGATACTGGAGTAACCCCATGACGGCACAGGGAGAGCATGCAAACTCCACACACATGGAGAAACGGCAGACCCTGCTCCCAGTGGTGTGAGGCAACAATGCTAACCACTGCACCACCATGCCGACCTTAGCTTCTTTACCTTTTTTTAGTATATTTTATATTTACCATCTGTTCTGGTCATTACTATGGAATTCAAATAAATTAATGAATGAACTGAAATAAGAAATTTTGTATCAATCCTGGCAGCCTCATGGTAGGGCCTTAACCTATGTGTGGTGCAGTTAGGTTTAGTGCCCTGCGTGTCAGCCACTGCCCCTTGACACAAAGAACCCATATCTGGCCACTTTTGTGGAAGCAATTCTACAAGTGTTTCCATGTGGACGTCTAGTTGGATTTTTATAGTTGCCGCAGCCTGGAGAGGTGGGCCGCCAGCTGACCCTGGGTCTTTTTCCTCCACTAGCCCAACCTGAGGGATTTTCACTCCTCTTTCCTGCTGTCTTCTTGCATTTTCTGCTTCCTCGTTGTGCTGTGTGTTTGTAAAGTGCTTTGAGGCAGCTGTTGTAGGGAAGGGCACTCTGTAAAATGAATTATCTTGAAATTATGCATCTCCACTATAGCAGTTGTTGTGTAACGTAAGGCTGACACAGGGGGTTTGGTGTCATAGTGCTGACCGTAGTAGCCTTGCTGAGAGGCCAGTGGGGATGTAGCCGAGGTTCATGACTTCGCTGTGGGAGACCGGGGCTCGTGCTTTACTCCTGTCTGCCCCCTAGTGTTTTTCTGGTCAATTGGTACATCGATATCATCGAAAGTTTTCAAGAAGAGACCCAAGCATGATCAACAGAAGTGGCTTCAGATGACTACTGCTCTCATTTGAGGCCAAACATTTGCCTTCTAGGTCACATGTGATGATCACAGAACCTCAAGGGCGGAAGGAAGTCAAGTGGTGTGAGTGTATTTGGGTCAGTCATTAGCATATAGCTTTATCGCGCAAAGGCAATCAAAGGCCCACGCTCGAGGACCAGAAGGTAAATCCCTGAAATGTGTACTAAGCGGCTATACTCACAATATGGACCCATTATGATGTCAGTCGGTCATTTGAAAAGTAAGAGTAAGAGGTAACTGTGAGCTATGTGCTGCCGCGCTTGCTTAGCGCGATTCGGAAGCTCGACATGAACCCGAGCTTTGCCATCCCATGCACGGCCGGGCCTCCTCGTCTCGTTGACACAGAGAGCTCTATCGTTTGCTTTGTCCTGGCAAGTGGCTCATTCTCATTCCATCTCATTGCAATTTACCTTGAATATATTCTCATATTTCAGGCCTTGTCGCAGTCGCTCCGGTGCTCGGATCGGCCGGATCAAGTGTTTCGTTTACCGGAAGAGTAATGCTTAAAACCTGGGAAAGCAGTCTCTGTGTAATATCTCTTGCCCAGGAAAACGATATCAAGCGTCCTTTAGCGTCATTAGATGATAATGACCTGATGATAGCAAAGCAATTGCTGGTCCTCTCTCTGTCAGTTAAGGTTAATATGGGCTGCAAAATGCATAATTGTTATGTTTCCTGTATTCCCAACGTTAAAGCTGAACATGCCAATCCTAGGGGTTTTCATCTGCAGAGCCAAAAAAGACATTTTTGACTCCCTTATCGGTATTGGCCACGGGTCAGTGGGTAACGGTCATGTGATCATACAAAGGTTCGAGGTTAAATATATTCATTAATTTTTTTCATTTCCTCCACACAAGAGATCACCCATCCCCAGTTATCTAGACTCCACGCGTAAGATAAAATCCAGTACACAGTCAAGTCAGGATGCCAGTGCATACAACACAACATGACGCAACCGGTCTAATTTGGAATCACTAACTCAGTTTTGAATGTGAGGTTTTCAGGTTAGCTAGGGCAAATGTGAAAACCCACAGAGCAGGAAGACATGCTAAGCACTGGGACTGGAGGCAATCGGCAGAGTCACTGTAACGATAAAACAGGAAGAGGCCGCACTTCTCCAGCTACTGAAGGTAGTGTTAGCGCCTGAAATAGGGTGCATGATGCTTCAATGGTCAGTTTCTGAGTCGCCCCTGGGTAGCTCTGGTTGGCCGCGACCCCGGGGAACAAGTGTATCAAAGCCATAAAATGCTTCAGAAGAGCTTGGCTTTACTGCAGATGGCCTGCTTGAGCCTACGGAGGTGTGGTACAGCCTCCAGAACAGGGGGATACCCCCGAGCGGAGAGAAGGGATGCACCAGATGCCCAAAATCCTCCGGTGTGGTGTGGGGAAAATGCGAAAGGGCTGTTTGTTCGGCAGAACAGCCTGGTCACTCACGTGCGGCTGAGTACGGGAGTGGTTGGTTGGAGCCGTGCACTGTGGGCACGGCAGTGCCTGGGGGTATTTTATAACGGGCGTGTAGAATCTCCTGATCTTGGCGACTGTGGGGTTGGTGTAATTGGAGAGTAGCACAGAGACACTGGGATGGAGGAGAAATCTGTGTGTCACACACAAGCCGGCTGGAGGTGCTGTTTCACACCGTTGTGGTTTTGATGTTAATTAATTAGTTTAAAGTTGATTAGCTAAGTTTAATTACATTAGTTAACTCAGGGTTTTTTCTATAATGCTTATTTGTGGAGCTAACTTTTCTTTCTGGAATGTTTTTTTTTTTTTTTTAAATAAAAGATTCTAGATTTAGTTTGACTTTATTGGCGATGACACACAGTGCATAGACCCTGGGGTAGCACTGTAACCTCACGCCTCAGGCTCATGCTTCTGAATCCCTCTGTTCATGTGTGTGTGTCTCATCAGGATGTTCTCATTTCATTCCTCTGTCTGGAAACAAGTGAGGCAAGTCGTCCCTAAATGGCCTTTACTGTGTGACTGTGTGCTCATCCAGGGCGCCCGTTTCTGCCTGGGCTGCCCTTCAGGGTAATCATCACCCAGCCAGACTGTTATAGAAACCATCACTCAGCCAGGCTGTTACAGTGACCATCAGCCAGCCAGGCTGTTACAGTGACCATCAACCAGCCAGAGTGTTACAGTGATCATCACCCAGCCAGGCTGTTACAGTGACCATCACCCAGCCAGGCTGTTACAGTGACCATCAGCCAGCCAGAGTGTTACAGTGATCATCACCCAGCCAGGCTGTTACAGTGACCATCAACCAGCCAGAGTGTTACAGTGATCATCACCCAGCCAGGCTGTTATAGAAACCATCACCCAGCCAGGCTGTTACAGACACCATCACCCAGCCAGGCTGTTATAGAAACCATCACCCAGCCAGGCTGTTACAGAAACCATCACTCAGCCAGGCTGTTACAGTGACCATCAGCCAGCCAGGCTGTTACAGTGACCATCAACCAGCCAGAGTGTTACAGTGATCATCACCCAGCCAGGCTGTTACAGTGACCATCACCCAGCCAGGCTGTTACAGAGACCATCACCCAGCCAGGCTGTTACAGTCACCATCACCCAGCCAGGCTGTTACAGTCACCATCACCCAGCCAGACTGTTACAGTGATCATCACCCAGCCAGGCTGTTACAGTCACCATCACCCAGCCGGGCTGTTACAGTGACCATCACCCAGTCAGGCTGTTACAGTGACCATCACCCAGCCAGGCTGTTACAGTGACCATCACCCAG
>JAODKE010000125.1:5510207-5538088 GCA_026779605.1 Mormyrus hasselquistii
AGTTAGGCTGCATGCAAGCTAGGCTGCAAGTAAGTTAGGCTGCATGCAAGCTAGGCTGCAAGTAAGTTAGGCTGCATACAAGCTAGGCTGCAAGTAAGTTAGGCTGCATGCAAGCTAGGCTGCAAGTAAGTTAGGCTGCATGCAAGCTAGGCTGCAAGTAAGTTAGGCTGCATGTAAGCTAGGCTGCATGTAAATTAGGCTGCATGCAAGCTAGGCTGCATGTAAGTGCAGATAGGCACTAATTACAGGTGGGAGGCCAGCATTCCCACAAGCCGCTCATTCTGCGGGGGTGGGGGGTTCTTTCCCACTATTTTCCTCAATAGACTGCCCCCCCATTGTCCATCCTCTAGAAAACTAATAAAATAGTATAAAACAGCATAAGATGGCTGTGAACCAATGATGATGATGACGATTATTATTATTATTATTATTATTATTATTATTATTATTATTATTATTATTATTATTACATGGGTTACAATGGGTTAGCCCCCTGTGGTTTCCAGGATAAGCTCTGGAGCGCTACACCATGCACAGAACAAGCAAATAGAGAAAATATATGGACAGAGGGAGGGATGGATGGATGGATGGATGGATGGATAGATGGATGGACAGATGGATAGATGGAAGGACGGATGAATGGAAAGACAGACAGATGGAAGGACGGATGCATGGGTTATTATGCACTGACTCTGCTCCCCCCCGTAGTGTCCCAGCGGCCTTCGTCCAATGAAGGACGGCTCCGGTTGCTATGACTACTCGAAGGGCACCGACTGCTCCGACGGCTTCAACGGTGGCTGCGAGCAGCTGTGCCTCCAGCAACTTGTGCCCCTGGATGAGGACCCAACCTCCAGCAACGTGCTCATGCTCTGCGGGTGAGTGCCAGGGGGTGGCGCCGTGGAGCGGGCTGGCCCCAGCGACCCATCTCAGGCCTCGGACGCCAGCCCGGATGCCCTCGGGTCTGATGTAAGGGGGCTATGATATGTTTCTTCATGGCTTTACAGTGAGATTTGTTACATTTTGTTCACATTATTTTCCCTCTGACAGATGCATAGTCAAAAATAAAGGCATCAGCCTGTTCGTAGAACATATCAATGTAAACAAAGTATTGGAATGAAACTCCAAGCATGAAGAATTTTCCCATCAAAATGGACGCTGATATTTACGGCTTTTGTTTTTCTTTCTTTTTTTTTTACAATTTTGATAGCGTTGATTAGTTAGCTCAACCTGAGAGGGTAGGCCAGGCCCAACCTTTTTAGGGCATTAAGCATAATTTGATTAACTTTGTCATTTGCCATATTCTTTCCCATTCTGACCAGTTTATCAGATGGGGGCGCCCTCTGGTGGCCGCTGGGCCCTAAGCAGTCACCTAGTTTGCTCATGCCTTGAGCCCACCCAGTGGGTGGGGCTTAATCATGCATAAAATTAATGATGAGTGTGTCTCCTTTTAAGGAAAGTCCATGAGTCGGTCCAGGTTTAACACAAGCATGCCCCCACCGTATCCCCCCCTCCCGGCCAGGTGCGTGCAGGAGTACCGGCTGGCGGCGGACGGGCGCTCCTGCGTGCTGCAGGCAGATGCATGCGACGGGCCCAAGTGCCAGCGCGGCGGCGCACAGCTGAACGGCACTCTATTCGGGGAGATGCTGCACGGCTACAACAACAAGACGCAGCAGGTGAACCTGGGCCAGGTCTTCCAGATGACCTTCCGGTGAGTCTGCCCACTCGCCCGCTCCTCAACGTCGCCGCCCTGCTGGTAACTGCCTCAAAGGCCATTTATTATTAATCCTCAACAATGATGAGTGTGTGTATGACTCTCTGGAGTAAGAGTGTCGTCCAACAAATAAGGAAACAAGGAATAAATTAGTCGGCAAACATTCAAAAATTCGCTGTTAGCTCGGGGGTCCTGGTCAGTATGTATTTGAGAGGATGTTTGTGTGAAATACTGGCATCCCACCCTGGATGTATCCCATGTGCCCTGTGCTGCCTGGGATGCCCCCCCTCCTCCCAGTTTCAACCAGGATAAGTGGCCAGAAGATGGATGGAGGGATGTGTGTGAAATCAGGAGCGTGAATGTGCTGGCTTTGCCGGCAGTATATAATGTCCTGTGCCAGTAGTTACGGCGCCTGACTGGGTTCAGGTGTGCTGGACCATCGGCTTACACTAGCACTGGGCCTCATTCTGTCTGCAGGCGAGGGCTTTGCGTCTGTTCGTGTCCCAGTCTGCCAAACAAACTCCTGTCCGGGAGGCGCTAAGCTCTCCAAAGGAGCGTCCTGGCACCTGGAATGTCGGGGGGATCAGAGCAGACAGCAGCCTCACCCCCCCAGCCCCCCCTCCAGCAGCTCTGGCATGAGTCTGTCTCAGGACTGGAGGCTGTTAAATGGGCTTTAAAATGAAGTACGACGGCGAGAAAAGGAGAGCAGGACTCCCCATCTCCGCCATTACCCCCCAGGCGGTGGCGGCGTCGTCACGCAGTAGCCCCTGCGTCACGCTGAAAACAAGCCCCCCGGTCCCGTAATTGATATGAATGGCAGTCGCCGGGGTGACGCTTACGCAAACGGGGGTCTGTCAAGCGGTAAGGGACCTCCGGGATATACGGAGTGCAAAGCCGCTTTCTCTCTCTTGCGCACGCCAGGCCCCGGTGGATTAGCTGTGACACTGAGGTTGAGGCAGTGTGCTGTCCAACGGAGTCCTCCTGTGGATTATACGCCCCGAGTGTCAAAGTCTGCCGACCTCCATACCTGACGCAGAGCACATGGATTTGACTGTAGCTCTTGAGATACTGCAAGAACAACAAAGAAACTTTATTTCACTGGAGTGCTTTTTTCGTCTCATCATACTTTTCTTATTTGACATACACACAAATATGTATCGGTGAGACTGAAGGCTTGAATCTGAGTTTTTGACCCCTAGGACTTCTTTGGAGGGTGGGGGGGGGGGTGACCTCATTCAAGGGACCAACAGACTTGTGATTATTCTACCAAGGACAGGATTTGAATCAGCAACCTTCAGATCACAGGCACAGAAGCCTGACCTACAGAGCCACATATCGCCTCCGCTTGGTATTTTGTTTGTTAAATCAAAAAAATGAAAATAAAAATGTCTTAAGTGGCAAGAAACAGTCCGTGGGGCACTTAAATGTGAACATACTTGTTTCGACCTTAGAACACGATTTTCTCTCCAGGCGTTCAGTATTTTTTCACCTGATTGCCTCGTTAGACGTTTAAGCCCTGAGAGTCATTAACGGAAAGATGCAGAAAGAGGGAAAAAGTAGCAATTTTTTCCATAGATATATTTTTCTCAGCTGGATAGAGAAATTGGCAGTTTGGAGTTAAACTGCCACAGTTTGCTATAAGGTTCTTTGTATTTCTTGCTTTGATATATAAAGACACTGCTAGGGCCGGTAATTAAAAAGCTGATTTCATCGTGTATCTGAAAGGGTTTCGAGGGGTTAAAATTAACGGTCCAAACCATCCGTGAGCTTCAAAGGCTTGTTCCTTGACATAAGAGCCCTGGAGAGATGTATGAGAGTCTATTCTCATCGTCCCGTCCTCACAGAAATGTCTCTTTGTCACGTCGGGCCGCTTGACTGAGATTGAAAACGGAATTGACTTTGGCACTTTCGTTTTTACCGGGGCCTCTCTGCCTCCGTCAACCTTGGCCGTGAAGCGTCAGTCTGGAAGTGTCTGCCTGATGTCGGTGTGGGGGCATTACCCGCAATAAAGTGTGCAGAGATCACAGTAACGCGTTAATGTATGTGGGAGGGAGGAAAGTACCGCTTTCCTATAAAAGCCGCCGGAGTTGTCCACATTAATTTAGTGTCTTTTTGAAAAAAGTGTCTTAAGATGATAACAGCCAAGCTCTCGCTCCACCGCGCTGTTGGCACCTCATTTTAAAATAGGCCGCTCTACCGTTTGGCCGGATCGGACTGAACGGTGGTGTTAATTAGCGATCTTTCCACCGCGTAAATTAACGAGTGCATGTCCAAGCCAAAGTCATAATGAGGGTGAAAGGGACTCCACAGAGGGAGGCAGCGGACGATTTTAATTATGCACGGATGCACAAAATCGTCCGTTAGCCACCAGAACCTTCCGCACCGAGAATTCTGGCTTCAGATTCCCAGGTCGACACTCAGAGTCGGCTTGACGCCAGCAAACATGGTGTTCTTATTTTAATCTCATTATGGGTTTGAGGATCCCACCTGCAACCTGGACCAAGTCTCTTGGCTGTTTCACCTTTCACTAGCATAACCCGATGCCAAGGTTTTCTTTTACTGAGGAAAATGAACTTCGCTGTCCCACTGCGCCGATTTTTTGCCGCCGTGCTTTTGATTAAACCGGCCACTCGCTCGCCACCTTAACACCTGCGGTTCACCAATCGGCAGCTGCCCGCCTTCTCCTCCGCTGGTGCGTGAATGTTACTGGTAACGAGCACACGATTCTCATTCTTCCATGTTGACAAAAAACACCCAGTCTGGTATCTACTCAGCAGCCACCCCTCTGTTCCACCCGCCCGTGTGCATAAGAGGTACGGTTAACGCTGGAGCATCATGAATTTAGGATTCGGGGTTCAAAATCTGCCCCTCCACTTGGGTGTCCCTCTGGCCGCCCTGCTTTCCTGCCCCTGTCACGCAGGTGGGTTAATTGGTTACTCCGTGATTGTGAGTCTGCCCTGCACCGCATTGACTCTCTTTTCTCTCAAACCCTGTCCTAATAGGATCCATGCTCCCCTTGACCTTGTGTTGAGTAAATGGTATGGAAGATGGATGGATGGTGAGATAAGTGGCTTTTGGGAGGCCTGGCCTTCAATATGTTTGGTAGCATCTGCTCTGACTGAAGGTTGCTTAAATAAATTTTATTCGCTGCCCAGTAGCACAAATCAGAGCAGATGTGAGCAGGTCCTGTGTAGTGTTACTTTGCAGCATTTCAGCATTTGAGTCGGTCTCCTTCCTAAGGTAACTTAAGCTTTTAAGGGCATAGACAAAAGTCACCGGGTTCGGCGCCCCGCTGTGCACTTTCAGCACCGAACGAGAGGAAATATGTCCTCTCACCTAGGATTCACTCGGCCGGTAATCGCATTACTGTTGACTCGAGCTGTTCCGGAAGCAACGTCGGTATGTATTTCAGCGGGTACCTTCTCTACACGACAAAGGAGCAGTTTCAGGAGCAGAATTCCCGGTGAATAGGAATAGGGTATATTCCTGTCACGCGAAATCGGATAATTTCAGTGGAGCTTTCTGCGAAAGAGGATCATTCCAGGCAGGTGGCTCGTCAGACATGAATGCTGGTGGCCAAAAGACTCGCTACGCCGTTGATTCGGAAAGTGCTGACGTTCCCGGTTTCATCTTTAGCCGTGCATACCACTGGATATTTGCAAAGTTTAAGGTAAGCAACTTGCTTGGGGAATCTTTTGATTTGTAGGCTGAGTTTAACAAATGTTTTACCTTCTGTCTCTGGGTGTCGAGTGAGCATCCACACGAACACATGCGCATATATCCTTCAGCTCGGCCTCGAGGATGTGGGAGTCTGACCCGCCCTCCCCTATCATCTCAGGCTCACAAGCCCCTGCCGTTTTTTCTTAATGACACTTCTTCACAGGACCACCAAGCAGGATGAGATGGGCAGTCATCCATCAGCCATGACAGCCGCGTTTCAGGTGTGTCGCTGGGGGGGGGGGACTGCGACCGGCTAGAATGAGAAAGAGACGAAGCCCATCCATAACTCCAGGCAGCCAAACATGGAGGCTGAGGAAAAAGTCCACAGCTGTCGCTGTGCCTCGCCTTTAGGGGGCGCCAGAGAGCAGGAGAGTTTAGAAAAAGAGGCGGCCGTTAAACTTGGCCGCAGGCACGATTACAAGGAAGAAACGCTTCTGATTATGCGTCAGAAACAACGTGATTTACCCTGCGGATGCATAGGAGGTCCTGGCCTCGTAGCGCGTCCCGCTTTTTCTGCTTCTCTGCCTCCCTCAGAAACTTTGAAGCACCATCTTTCTTCTGCTCACACATGCTGCTGTCATAGAAACAAAGGCACAAGCGCAAGACGAACATGAGCCTTTAAAATGGCAACCTTCAGGTTAAAAGCCGGGCTCCACAGCCGCACCACACCACCCGCTAACCTTCACACTCGTCTTTTCATGTATAAATAGCCGTGCGCAGTGAACGGCCCTTAATTGTATTAAACTGCTCGTATAAATGCGATCAGCGTCCTGAAGTCCCAGCGGGGCCCAGTGCTGCGATCGCATTAAGAGTTCTGCATAAGCGTTGGAAAACTGTCGCATTCTTTCCTGCATTTTGTTGCAAGATGCTGCATAGGCGTACACCATGTGCTAATTACATTTATTAACTGTCGCACACACTCACTCATGTGCCTTTCACCCCTCTATACTCTGGTTGGGAACCGGCCACGGGAGACACCGGGATAGCGATTCCCAGTCCCAGCCCATGTGACATGGGACGTGCAGACTCCCGCCAGCTCCGACACGGAGAGGCGTCTCTCCCGAAGCACACAGACGCTCCCGTGCAGGTGGGATTAACCAGCCAGGTCTCACCGTGCACTTTTACTGAGTTGCTTGGGGCTGTGTGACCATAATTGTTTTTTTTTTTTTTTTAGTCTGTTTGTTTTTTTACCCTGTAATCCTGGGGGAAATCTAGGGCTGTCGTTCGCGGAAGCGATTTCCTGCCAAGCCCCTCAAGCTCGGCCTGCAACCAGTAAGGGACGCAACACAAATGCTGCTAATGAGTTCAGCCAAGCTGATTTTCCCCCCCCCTACCCCCCCCCCCCCCACTGCAGATTTACTTTTCCAAAGACCAACAGAGCTATTAAGCACTGATGCTGAAGGTTGTAATGGCTTTATTCTGTTGCAAAAAGTTCAGAAAGTTTTCAAACACAGCATCTTTCCATTTCCCAAGTTTCACAAATCACGACTGAAACCTTGCTGCATATTTTTCAGAATTATTCGCCCAGCTGGGTTTATCTTTGCCGAGCAGCGACATCACTTCCTCTCCTTCCTCATAATGCCTGCCCACCCCCATGAAGAGCCGTCTTGCTGTTCATACCCCTCCTCCCCCCGCCCCCCACATTTCCTATAAGACTAACGGAGGAACATGACGGCGAGGTTTCTTCTAATTCGCCATATGGTCTCACCACTCGGCTGATTTCCCACACGTCCCGTAAGAACCGGCCCTCATCTTCGGATCGCCGAGGGCTCGTCTGGGAAACGCTGGCCTCCCGAAGCGACTAAACGAATGCAGAACTGAAACGAGAAAGGAGACTGCTCTCTGTGTGGCTGAACAGCACCAGGACGGTCTATTGGATTCAGGTCTAAGAGATTGAAGTTACAAATCCCAGAAACAGCTGCCATACCCTCGGTCAGAGGTAATTAACCTGAATTGCCTCATGAAATGGCCAGTCGTGTGAACACGGAGAGCTGCAAAAAATTGTGCCCTGCAGGATAGAGGCTCCTCAGATGAGATTTTTATGGTCAATCCTTTCCTTCTTATTTTAATTATCAATGTAGGACAAGTGTCCATTCCTGAGAGCTTAGCATTAGTTGAGCGAGGAGTGATATCCCGGAAGCCGGCTGTAGCGTTGCTAGGGCTTGGACGATAGCTGTGTATGGGGGGACGCATATTCGTGGAGATTTCGGAGCAGCACTTGGGTTCCTGGGCTCAAAACGGCAGATTGCACGAGAGCACAAGGCCAACAGAGGGGGCAAAGTGCCATCGCCCAGGAAGCTGGGGTCGCGACCCGGAAGTGAAAGCTCCCACAGGGCCACAGGTAGCCCAACCCTAAAAGCTCCTGTAGTTACAACCAGTGCAGTTGTGTGATCCTTCCTACGTCCCCTGGAGCATCTCGCTTACTCGGAAGAAGGGAAATTGCGAAGCAGCCAGCTCCAGGGAAGGTTTCTATGGAAGTGGCTGCAGGAAGCACTAGCGTCGCCGTAGTAACCGTGATGGATGCGGATATGTCTCAGGCTGACAGGTTGTTTATTAGCTCGTGTGGGAGCACAATCAGAAGGATATGTGTCCGCTTCTTATATCACTTTCCAGCCCTCCCCCCATTCTCCCCCCATGACTTCATCCTTAATACCCTCCCTGCTCACACACACAGCAGCAAACATCTCGGAAATTACCGGAAACTCGGTTCGCGCGTCTCCTCACCGTAGCCGCACTCCAGTGTTTAAATGATCATTTCGGTGTCCGGGGGACACAGAATAGAGCAATGAGCGATGGAGGCAATAATGGCTGTTATATCTCAGCCTGTTCCAGAAAAGGCACGACCAGAGAACCCCTGACACACAGTCGGGACATAATATAGGTGGGTGGTTGTACGTGACTATTAAACCAACCCCAAAAATATGAGTTTTCAAGTGCTATCGTAAATCAAAGATTAATATTTGCACGTGGGTACAAATTCGATCTTAAGAGCTTTCATGTTAATCATAGTCTTGTTTTAGCTTAAGAGTATTTATTATGCTGTTCTTTAAACATTTAGACATCTTACATCAGAGGCAAGGGATTGCTTAACATAGTCTGAAAACTGCTGCAGCATTTGAATGTTTTCAGCCCATTAGAGTGAAGCAGACTTGCCAGAAACAGCAAAATGAAAGTATGCATGGTGGCGCTGAAGTAGCTATTGACATGCAGACGGCTGCAGCGTGACATGCGATCAAAGACCTAGCACCTTTTATCTGTCTACCCAGTGGGGGATCGCAGCACCTTTGTCTCAGTGCCTCGCACCAGGTTTCTACGGAAACCTCTCGATGAGGACCAGGCTACTCACTTCAGCGTGAGTGTACTATACCTGTATGGAAAGGTTCAGTGCTGAGATGAAATGTTTAATGCCTTAATGTCGCTCTTCCTTTCAAGCTGCCTATTTGTTTTGTTTGCTAGACTCCACACCAAGCAAAAGCATTCTGGGATTGAGGTCCCTGAGTGATGGGAAATCAGCCTACCAGCGCCCTCTGTTGGTCAAAACACAATACTTTACCGCTGGATGCGGCACACGCAGCAGGCGTTGTGCTCAGCCCGTTGCTTAAATGAAGCGGCTCCTTTCAGCCCCTGGCAGCCCGTGGACGTCTCATCTGCTCTGGTGCGAACCTGCGGCAATTCAGGTCAGCCGGTGACCCGACGTGTTTGTCTGTGAGGATGTGGGTATCATTGTCTTTGAGAGGAAAAGTGACATGAAAAAGTGGTCAAGTGTTCAAGAGGGATGGTTGGGTGGCATAGGTTTCTGTCCCTGTGACCGGTAGGTTGTCGGTTTGAATCCTATGTTTGGCAGGGTGATGTCACCATTGGGCCCCTGAGCGTGGCCCTTAATCCGTAATTGATCCACAGATTGTCTGACCCGGCTTTCTCTGACAAATTAAATGCACATTAATTGGTATAAAACAATAGCTGCATTTTTAAACAATTGATATTTAAATAAATAAGAAAAAAGGTGCTACTTCCAGGAAAGCAGGTGCCATAGGGAGATCTCAGAACGTAAACATACAGTAGTTTTGTTATTAGTCTGATTTTTTAGTACCTTGTTAAATAAAGTTCCCTCATGTATTTCCAGTTGGAAGCCTGTCATGAGCCAATAATTGCTTTAAAACGAGAGCCAATAGGAAGTCTCCAAACAGCACTGTACATTTGGAGAGGTGTGAGTGAGTGAGCAAGTGAGTGAGCGAGTGATTGAGTGAGTGAGTGAGTGAGTGAGTGAGTGAGTGAGTGAGTGAGCGAGTGATTGAGTGAGTGAGCGAGTGATTGAGCGAGTGAGCGAGTGAGTGGCTCCCCTGTCAGAGCGCTGTCATCCTGTCCCAATCCCTGCTTCTTGGGATGGTGGCTGAGTGACTGGATCACATTTCTCGCTTCCTTGCTCTGTTTTGTTTTGCCTCATCCTCCCCCAGGGCTGGCCAGCAGCTCCACCGGCCCGTCGGGTTTAAGCCACTGAAAAGACGGGTACGCGGGCCAGCAGTCAGAGGCCGCTGGCGACAATAGCGCCGCCATCTGCGAGCCTCGGAAGCGAGGCAGCCTCTTCCCTCTCACACCAGCCCAAATGGGCCCGTTGGAACCGTGGCAGATTAATCGCGGCTTCAGGGAAGGGGGTGATGCTGAGGTTTTCACAAACAGAAAGATGGGTTGTATTTTACCATGTAAGGGAGGATTTTGTTGTAACAGTGTGTACTGTGGAAGGGGTGAGGGTGTGTAGGTTAGGGTATGCAGGGCAGATGTGTGGACAGTGGTATGTGGGTGGAGACGCGGATGATGGTGTGAGGGTGGAGATGTGAGGATGGGGGTGTGAGGAGGGAGGTGTGTGGATGAGGGTGTAAGTGCGGAAGTGCATTGATGAGAATGTGAGAGTGGAGCTATAAGGATGATGGTGTGATGATGGCGGCACGTGGCCATAGACCAGGCACAGGGTTTTGCAGGAATACACTGAAAATGCTGCAAGAGACCTGCAGCAGCAGCTTGCTTCAGTGCCCGGCCGAGAGCCGCCTTCACTGCAGTAAAGCACGATACGGCTGGTCGAGCGGGGGCCTGGATAGGAGGCAGATAATAACCGTAAGTGGGCAGTGTTGTTTCTTTATTTCTCCACTTTGCTGATGGTGTATCTCACAGCCTGACCCCCCGCCCCCTTCTGTCCACGGCTCATCCCGTCTGTGGCGCTCCTATCTGGAGGCGATCCATGGCCCCGCAGTAATGGAGACACCCACAGGGGGAGCACTTTCTGCATTTGTGTGTAGCATTTCTGCAGGAGGATTTTCTCTGAATAGCTAACCGTACAGAGAGCGTTTCATCCAGAGTCAAGGTACCATGAGCTCAGTATCTCATTTTGCATGGCATTGACTGCCGATGTCACTCTCTGCTAGAGTTGCCGTGGCAGCAGGACGCTCTACCCCCAGAGGATAATCCCAGGTGTTTAGCTGTGCGCCGGCTGGCAATGTCACCGAGCCCCCATTCGGCCGGATCATCATCAATGTCATCATTATTATTTCGGTTATACGGAGGGTGGCTCAGAAAGGAGATCTCACACCTCAAGGGTGGTGTTTGCACACTCGCCACCAGCAGTCGAAAGTCACGCAACTCGTTTTCCTGTACTGAATGACTGCATGTGTCCAGGTATGCAGGTAAAAGATGGACGGATGTATGGAAGGATAGATGTTCCTTGAAGAAGTTATTCGGGAGAACGAGCAGGACCCAGTCCACAGAAAGTCAAAACAACAGCTCCCATCCAGGGGCGATTTCTCTGCGACTTGGCAAGATGTCCTAATAACTCTTTAATGCGTGATTTACTGCCGTTTACATTTTGCAAGCGTGACAGAGCGGCTCTCCGGGTGTCACGACGGAGACCGGGGGTTTTGTGGGGAGTGACTGCTTCGTCATTATTAAAGCCTGCCACCTCACCCGCCGCTCATACTTCCTTGTAAACGGCATTAAAACTTTCAAACATCACCTGGGCTGTGGGGGCATTTTTTTAATCTCTAATTTTTATTTATTTGAAGCCTCTTTGACAGTAATAAGCATCAGTACCGCACACGCCTGACGCCGCTGAGCAAGCGTAAGTGTGCCTTTCACCTACGGGATCACAAGTGTGTGGCTAAATCCGTAAACCCGTTGTAAAAACCCGAGCCCAGAGGCCAGCTCGGCCGCCATCAGCACAGGAGTAATAATGTCATTAAAAAAATGGGAGGCTGACCCCCCAAGTCAGTCAATCACCAGGAGACGACAAGCCCAGCGAGACCCAGCAGAGCAGATGGCTTTCATTCTCATAAATTAATTCTGGACGAAAGAAACCTGAGGCAACCAGGCCCACAGAGCCATAGTCCGGGCCCCCCCAGGGTCTGGTGCCAGTGCCCGGCAATAGCCGGAGGGTCCTCTGGTAAAGCAGGTCCCTAATAGCACCAGTTTAGTGGCCATTTCCATGATAACCGCCCCCCTTCACCTTTACCAGGCTGCCGAGGCCTGGCCTACAAGCCAAGCGGCCTCACGCTCGCTGTCAGGCAGGTGCACAGATGTCGATGGCGCGTCCTTCAAAGCACAAGGCTTCTCTGCAGGCAGAGCGTCCACTTCACGGGAGACTATGGGTCCCACACTGCCTGCATTTTTCAAGCCAATAGAGGGGGGGTGACGCGGTCCAAACCAGCTACTGATGTGGCATGTTGCCTGAAATCTCTTCCTCCTTATTGCGTGTATGGGGCGTTGAGGTTCCTGAAATCTCTTCCTCCTTATTGCATGTATAGGGCGTTGAGGTTCCTGAAATCTCTTCCTCCTTATTGCGTGTATGGGGCGTTGAGGTTCCTGAAATCTCTTCCTCCTTATTGCGTGTGTGGGGCGTTGAGGTTCCTGAAATCTCTTCCTCCTTATTGCGTGTATGGGGCATTGAGGTTCCTGAAATCTCTTCCTCCTTATTGCGTGTGTGGGGCGTTGAGGTTCCTGAAATCTCTTCCTCCTTATTGCGTGTATGGGGCATTGAGGTTCCTGAAATCTCTTCCTCCTTATTGCGTGTATGGGGCGTTGAGGTTCCACAATTTACCCAGAGGCCACCGGCAATTCTCGGCCTTCCCCCTCTCCTTATAAAAACTCTCTGTCTTTAAAATCATTTTTCTTATTTTTATATTTTATATTTAAACACCCACAGGACCCATTACAGTGTTGCACTGATACTGTAAAACAAACCATTAGTAACTGTTGTAATAATAATAACAATAATGTTTTGTTGTGTTTTGAATGTACAACACAATTCCCAGTTAATTAAGTGGACACCTGCCTGGAGACATAAGTGCACCTTTACAGTATATTTAGTAAATAGTATTAACAGAAGCCTGGGTGCAAGTTTTAAATAATTTAGGTAATGGACACATTTAAAGTTCCAGTAGCCATTTATATTGGCAACTATTTAATTATAGTGATCAGACTTATAAGACACAATAAATTCATTGTTAATGTTTCACTACGTTTCACCATGCGATTCTGACCAGGATAAACAGTTAGAACAGGGTTCTTCAACTCTGGACCTCGATTCCAAATCCAGGCCTTGTTTTTAGTTCTTAGTTAAGTACTTAGTTTAATAATTACTGATTCTCATTGGCTAGAGGCTTCACACCTGGCTGACAGGTAAAGGAAGGCTGGAAAATCAACAGTGCTCAGACCTTGAGGACCGTGACTTGAATAGCCCTGAGTTAGATGGATGGATGGATGGATGGATGGAAGGACAGATAGAATGTGGTTCAAGATAGGCATACAGCAGGCTGTAATTCCACACTGTTGTCCACGGCTTTATTTTAAGTCTATTGTTAGAGATTTGCTACCGATTTCAAGGTGTACACTGACTGCACTGATCTGCTCGTCACCGCAGATTCTCTGTGTGAGACTGTCACTGTCACCAGCGTTGGGATTTCTGCAGAGGATCCTGGAGGAAAACCTCATTGCTCACATCTTTGGTAAAATCCAAAGCAAACGCCATCTCTCAACGTATTCAGAGTCGCATTCGGATCGTTCTGACCCGCTGAACAGCCTGACTTATTCATGTTGCTAAATGCGCTTTAATTTATTTATACGCTGACACGCCAGACTCTCTCTCGTTCAAAAACGCCGCTGTCACTCATTTGCGAGTTCAAAACAGCCTGGGATGGCACTGCCGTTTCAGCTTCCACTGAGCCTTCGGAAATTGCGGTACATATTCCAGTTCCAACTCACTTCAAGAAAACAGAGATGGCTCTCTTCTGTGTCCCAAAAATCAGAGATACTGTGCAATCTATTGTTTCTGTATCACCTGTGATTCTCTGTTAGGCTGGTTTTCACACATCCAGCAGCAATTCCATTATGCTAACATAACACCACTTTGCAAGCATAGCTTTGAGTGAAAATAAGTTTCTCTTACACTCGCGCATACAAACTGCATATTTAAGCATCCATCTGTTCACTGTGACTGTGTGACATGAGGTTGTCACATGAGGTGTGTGTAGCCTATCCCATTAAAAATGTCTGTGGGTTGTGGAGGCCATGCAACGAAAGCCCATGTGACCATCACATGACCGTCATGTGACCATGCAGAAATAATGGATGTTTTTCAATACCAAGAATGCAAAGACTGTACTTGTGATCTTGGCCAGACCGGTCTTGCCTTCCAAGAATGAACTTGGGGCGCAGTGAATCATGGGATTGCTCTCATTCGGTGCGGATGCAATCGATGTATCCTTGATATTTGGTGCGGGGCAAAAACCACATCTTGGCATTTTTGTTCTTGAGTGTTGGAAATGGTCTTCAGTAAAGGAAGATGATACTGGTAGACGAGAGCAAGTACGGTCAAATACACACACTGGGAAGCACCCAATATGACGGAGAAGGTAAAAGCAAACTAGCTAGTGGTGGTGTTTTCATAGCTTTTCACTCCTGTCTGTCGAAGATCATGTTTGCTGACCTGAATCGAATCATGTGACAGTGGATCGGGTGGGAGATGGGCCGCTGCCATCCAGAAGCTAACGAAGACCGCTGGGAATCAACAACAGGTAGCAGGCAGCTTCGCTCAGGTCCCTCCCAGGTAGAAGGAAACCTTCCCAGCTTTTCCCAGCTTCCAGCAAAACAGCTGTGCATGCACCTGTGTGTTTTTCAGTCTATTTACACTGAAGTATCCATAAATTCTGAAGTATAGTCTGGTAGTAGCCTGATTAGGAAAGAGATGTAGTACAGCTGAGTATTTACCTCCAGGTCTCTGTAACTGAATCCAGTGTTTGTGGGGAGAGTAACACAGGTACTGTTCGCATGGAACTACTGGAATATAATTTCACACACTGTAAAAATGCAGGAGACTGCCTGGCCGTGTACGCTGATGCGGATCTGCGTTGCGTACTTCCCTCTTCCTGTTTGATAAGGTTAATTAGTTTACGAGCCATGCAGAAAGCCACATAATGATTTTACCACGCCGCTTTCTTTGATGCCCCCCTTTTTTTTCTGAAGATAATTATCCAGCGATGAATGTGGGGGGGCAGAGAGGCACCCGTGTAGAAATCCTACTAATCAGCCGCACCTCTGAGCCGGCCACGATTCCCATAACGAATACCACGGATGCGTCACCCCCAGGTCTCAGCTGCCGCGTCTGGCATGAACAAGAGAGTATCGGGGCCAGAGGGCGAGGGGTCGCGGTGATTATTTGTGTTTTTTCACAGGATGCGGATGGGCGTGGGGGGGTCAGTTTCAGTGTTTGTGCTTTCCTGGATAAGCTCTGGGAAGGCCGGTGCTCTTACACTGTGATCTGATAAACTGGAAAGAGCTGCTCTGGCTCTCTGGCACCATGCGGAAGATAGACGGGGCCCTCTGCTGGCGGAAAGGCCGGGGACCGCCATTGTGTCGCCTCTGATTGTTCTCCTCGACACAAAGGCAGAGCCGCCGATCCGGCCTAATGCCCAGCTCCCGGAGGCTTCTTCTCTCCCATTCTCCCTTCCAGCGAAATCTGATGAACTGGCAGGCCGGCAGGAGCGCAGCAGTCGCATGAAAAGGACTGCAGGACTGCAGCATGTTCATGTGTCGCCGCGAGTGGCGGCAGCCGCACAGGTTGCCGCCAGACCTTAATGGCCGTGGGAAGCTTTTACAGCAGGTGCAACTGATTCTCTTCTGTCCCACACCAGAAGGAAGAAAAAGGAATGAGGGAGAAAGAGAGAGATAATACCACTGCCTGGATTCTTGCTCCTTTTTTAACAGAAAGCAAAACTAAATTAAAATTAAATTAAAATTGGACCTAATTCCAAGCAGCACACATACTGTACGAGCGGCAAACCCCTCATTGCCGAAGCTCGTGCTGCTGGCGCTGAGTGCATTCATAATGCATTATTGCTCAGTGGCTCCATCTGTACTAGCTGATTTTAATTAAGCTGCAAATGCGTGGGTTACAGCATATCAAGGATTTCCACCAATCGGGGCTCTCGTGAGAATAATCCTGCCCACTACACCACGTGCAGAACAAACAAATTCCATTACTGCTTTATTATACCACACATACTTTTCTTTTTTGTCAACGAAGAAACCATGTTATACTTCACTTATTTATATTTACCCTTTGAAACGGTTCAGACGAGTCAGTATGTGTATTGACCATAGGTTTATTTAGCTGAATAGGCCACCACCTGCCCCACTTTGGGGTATTTAAATACCCCTTATCCCGCTGTATGGAAAGACTGACGGCGTGACCGTAGGAAGAGACGTGGAAGCAGCCTGAACTTCTGTGATGATGCTTTATTTAGAAATATGCTGAAGGAGAGGAGCACTGCTGCTTGTGGGTGTGAGGACACAGTAAGTGTGTTCTTACCAGAGGGAAGAGGATGTGAACGGGGGTCTGTGTGTGGATTAGAACATATAAGAACATAAGAAATTTACAAAGCAAGGAGGCCATTCGGCCCATCAAGCTCCTTTGGAGAGAACTTATCTAATAGCTCAGAGTTGTTAAAACCTTATCTGACTCTGATTTAAAGGAACCCAGGGTTTTAGCTTGCATTACACTAACATGAAGACTATTCCATACTCTGACTACACACTGTAGTGTTTTCTCAAATTCATTTTAAAATGTTTTCCCAATAATTTCCACCTATGGCCACGAGTTCTAGTACTTAAACTAAAATTCAAGTATCCATTTGGCTGAACAGCATCCAGACCTGTTCAGACCTTTTCCAAGGCAGCAATGTCCTTTTTAAGGTATGGTGACCAAACCTGCACACAATATTCTAGGTGGGGTCTTACCAAGGAATTGTATAATCATAGCATCACCTCCCTTGACTTAAACACCACACACCTAGAGATGTAACCCAACATCCTATTGGCATTTTTAATTGAATCCCCCATTGGCGAGAGTGGGACGTGGAAGCATCAACATACACACCGAGGTCTTTTTCATAATCAGCTACCTTTATTTCAGTAGGACCCATAAAATACCTGTACTTTATATCCCTGCTCCCTGCATGGATTACTTTACATTTATCTACGTTAAATTTCATCTGCCAGGAATCAGCCCAGTCACTAATTAAATCAAGTTCCTGTTGTAGCCTCTGTGCTGCTAGTTCAGTCCTCACAGTGTGATAAAAACCGGTTATTATGATATTGTGGTCCCAACAGTTTTTAAAAAATCTCTGACTGAAATCCAAAAATCAAAAATGCCAAGAGTCTTGGATGTTGGTTGATTACTTTTGGTTAAGCTTAGGGCTGGGTAGGGGTTTAGGTTGATATAGCTAGAATTAGGGGTTTTCTCATAAAATTTAATGGACAATCCTCATAAAGATATGAATTCTTACCTGATAAGTGGTCTGGCGGTTAGGAGGCATGAAGATTTTGGTAACCCAGAATGCACCTCTCCCTTTTCCTTTGTCGGCCCACTTTCCCGTTTGATGGCCAGGGACACCTCACCTGGGTTTCCTGGTTAGACGCAGGGCATGGATCTTGTGAACCATCCTCGGAAGTGAGGGGGCCATGAGTGTACAGGCTGGGGGGGGCCACAATGACTATACAGGGTGCCGGAACAGGACACTTTCCTTTCCACAGTGCGGCGCAAAGCTGACCACTGGGGCGGAGGTGATGTCATCAGGGAGACCGGGGCCCAGACCCCCCTTTTTGGATCGGCCTCTGTGTGTTGTGCCCCCTCCCTCCTTCCAGGGTACTTGAGTACTTGTCTTCCTTCAAGCGAAGGTGACTTGCACCCGTCAGGTGACCCGGTGACCCTCCTCTATGGTATAATTCTCAGTGTGCCCCCCCCTAGAGTGCCCTGGGGACAGGTTCTGTTTCCTGAATAAGTAAATATGTCTGGGGCTGGCATTACTCATGTGCCTGCTTGTTTATGGCACTACCTGGAGACCAAGGGCACGGGGACTCTCTCTGCCCACAAATGGTGACTGTGAATGACTGGCGGGTCAATACCGTCGCTATGAATGGGGGGGGGGCAGCTCTCCCCATTACATTATGTTCAGACCTGCCCTTTCTTTTACCGAAAAAAACAGTTTCCCTACCCATTTGCCCCATGCCACTCATGCTCTCTATCGCCCCCTACAGCCTTGTACTGGATAAACGACTGGCAAAGTAGACAAATGGAGACATACAGTTGGGTTCCCAAGGAAGGTGTTGGGATATAGAGTCTTGATTTGTTTAATTTGCAGCTCATGTGAATATGCGCAGCAGCAAAGAAATGTGATGGTCTTTACACTGTGTCCCGTCTCTCTGTATGTTTGGGGTTATGGGCATCAGCCTGTATAGAGGCTTATGGTGCAGAATCACTATAGTGAGCGAAGCCTCCTGTGTCCCCAGGAAGCCTAATACTCCACTCTGACTCTCCTTCATTCAGGAGCCTGTGCGGATTCAGTGTAGCAGGGTTCCTCAACCATTGGTCTACAATCGACTGCCACAGGAACTGCAATACCGGCCGGAAAAAAAAAAAAAATATTCAAAATTAAGAAAATCCTCCCTTCCTGGTTGGCCAGATTTCCTGAGGGGGCGGTCACCAATAACTACCAAGGAGGACCAACTGACACTTTGTAACGGATACCAGCCTGGCCTTGTGGTTGAAAAGGTTGTGTCCAAGGAGTCGGCTGCTTGCTGAACACCAAGGCTCCTGCTCTTCCTGTTGTGTGTAGCTACTCGTGGCAGTCAGACCTGCAAAAATTATGACTCCCCAGGTGAGCCTCTGCATTGGGGCTTCAGACAGACCCTCGGGGCAGTTAGCAGGGGGGCCTGGGCCTCAAGAAAATGCATTAAAGCACAAATAAGTAATATGTGACAAGGACAGACCTTGAGAGTGAAATATGAACAATTGCTAAAGGTTCATACCCACGGTTTGCAAAGTGCCACGACCTGATCT
This sequence comes from Mormyrus hasselquistii, assembly GCA_026779605.1. Taxonomy (NCBI): domain Eukaryota; kingdom Metazoa; phylum Chordata; class Actinopteri; order Osteoglossiformes; family Mormyridae; genus Mormyrus; species Mormyrus hasselquistii. The sequence continues at coordinate 5,529,017 of JAODKE010000125.1, forward strand.
CATTCTGTAATCAGTGCCCCCCCCTTGAGTGATTTACTTCTGAGTTCTGAAAATATCCAGCGTGGGGAGTCACTACGGATCGGAGGTTCTGAAACTGAGCCCAGTGGGACCAGTTTGTTTCTGATCCAATGAACCCGTCCTTAATTAGACTCGATGGCTGCTGATTAATTCTGACTGCAATTTGTCTTGATTTGTAATTAATTCTTTTTTTTTGGAACTTTGTTTATACTGGTAAGAAAACTTTCAAAGTGTACTTTTCAGCAATTTCAATTTCACAGTCCAGGTCAGTTACTCGACAGCCAGATGGCCCAGAGCAATTAAGTAATTGGATGGCACGTTTATTCCAAATTAGTTTGGGGTCCATTGGTACACCAACCAAGTGAGAAATAATGATCTGGACTGTCCACTCCATGGTTCCCATGATTGTCTGAGGCCTGTAACTCAGTAGGTGCATCTAGGTCATAATTTAAGCACAGCTTAGCTGCATTGTGAGACGGGTCATACATGAGATGACGTGTTATTTGCCATTTATACACTAGATTGCACATGCGGGTGAAGTTTGGGGTCTGAGCATAAGCTCAGCTGTACATGCATCTCTATTTGCCGATGGTGGCAACAGAGATGTGGCTACTCTGCTGAGCATGGGATTCAAACCTGTGGTCTGAGATCTAACCCACAGAGCACAGCCCAAAGTCAATGCTTGATGATGTTTATCATACTGCACCAGCTCTCTTAATCGCATCGTTTACCGGATATTCGTCCTGGTGCCTCTTGGCCCGCTTGTTACGGTTCAGTGCGTCACCGCAGCTGTTCAGTTTTAAGTACTTCTTCAAGGACACAGTTCCTGGGCCCCCCACCCCCCAGGGATGTCAGGGAACCTGCTGGGCTGCACTGAGAGTCTCTCTCTGACTGCTCTGCATCTCACCGATGGAATCAGTACAGCACAGCGTGTGACATGTGACTCGCACCGGCTGGAGGTTCCGGTCTTCTGTCCTTGCACAGGAGTGTTTCTCTCCTGGGGCAGCAGGGGGCTGCCCTCCTGACCCAGACTGCCCCATTTGTAGTGGGGTAGGGGAGGTGCAAGGGCCGTCCTCATCAGCCTCATGGCTGATGCCAGCAGGTCATGGGGTCCCGTCCCGGTGTGACTCTCGTGGTCTGTACACCTCACCACCTGAATCACTGATCTCCTTCTGGCCGCCGTGTCGCAGGGACAACAACTTCATCAAGGACTTCCCCCAACTGGCTGACGGGCTGATGGTGATCCCCCTCCCGGTAGAGGAGCAGTGCCGGGGTGTGCTGTCGGAGCCAATGGCCAACCTGCAGCTCCTCACAGGTGGGTTTGTGTATGCGTGGGTGTAATATTCCCAGGCTGGCTTGCATGACTATCACCCGCCTCACTTGTACATCGCCCTGCCCATAAATAAATAAACGCAAATGTAACATAAGTGTGTGTTTTTGCACATGCGTGTATGTTTGTGTGTGCGTTTCTGCTGGATACTCAACTACAGTGTAAACAAAGTAAGTAAATAAACTTATTTGATCCTGATAGCAGGAAATGTCTCATCCCCATCAGATGTAAGCAGTTTTTTTTCCAGAACACTGCAGTCATCGCTCTGTCGGCCATTTTTTGATGCTTATGCTTACTTTGTGCAAACTTGAGACCACCTGACACCAAGTAAAAATAGGAGGGAACATGTAAAAACCAGGTGATTTCTCAGTCCATGTGTCCGATCAGGGACAGTGTATTTTTCGCAGCAGGAACAGGTGGTGAGCGACACCTAATCGTCGCAAACACGGATGATTTTCCCTGCGGTGCCCCACACGCTGCCTGCGCGGTGTCATGGTCATGGGCCCCACCCCATCTGATATCTGACCCGAAACACTTTCGCACTTGCCCTGGGAGCGAGAGGCAGCATGGGGACCCGGGCCGCGGAAAGTTGGCTCGACGTGGCTGTCGGTGGAATTAGCCAGGACACGTTGCGCGGGGCGACAGTCGCTATGGGAGACCCGCCGATGGTCTTTTCATCCTTCCACAGCACAGGGCCGTCTGGGACGTGCCTGATAAACTCCTCTCTCACGTCTCATTGGCTGGCTTATCGCAGACATTCAGAGATCTGTAATTAAACGAATCGCTTTTAAAAAGGATTCGGCTGGAGAATAAAGTGTCTCCTGTATTGAGCTTAAAGGGCATCAGTATGACTTTCGGTTAAAGCCCCCTTGATTGTTACTGCATAGCATTATCACCCATCCTTTTATTTACGGATAAAAGCAAGCAGAATTCTTTTTTTTTATATATTTACAGGGCCGGGGGTATAAAATATAAGATGTAAATTTCATTTTCCCTGCTTGCAAACACTCAGATCCATCCACACGACGCTGGAGGGAGCTCATGTCGAGGCCCCTGATTCAGAAACACAAGTGATTAGGCGGCTGCTTCTTTCCCCGCTTTGCAGGATTTGGATGAGCAGACCATCCCATATTATTCCGTTTATGCGCTTAGATAAAAACTCGGCTCAACAAAAGCGGGGCTAAGCCGTGACCACATGACTGCATTATTTGATGCCGACTGGCGATCGCAGTTAGCCTCTGACTTGGGTTTCATTTGCAAGCTGCTGAAATCTACAAATAGAGGGTAACTCCCCCCCCCCGAAAAAAAAGAACATGGCACCATAGTTACCACACAATTGGCTTTCACTTTTGTACCAAAAGACATTGTTTTCATGGTAATGTTTTCATTAATACAACAGCTTTTTTCTGCCAGTGATTAAACATCTCCCTTTAGTTTCCATTTCTTTTAAATTGTGACCTCCCACTGGAATTTTAGGTGACATTAGTTGGAATTAAAGATTATAATTGGGCATTCATTTACTCCTGGCTGGCTCTACGTGTGGTTGTAGAAAATTAAGCAACCCCCCCCCATCCCTTCAGACCAATCAGGTCCAAGAATTCTATTATATAAATGGGACTCTAGGGGGGTTTAATAAAGTTTATCTCTCTCTCTTACTAGAATGTTAACTATAGACAGGTGGACTGATTGATTGATTGATTGATTGATTGATTAATTGATTGATTGATTGATTGACTGATTGCCTTTGTGCAGGAGACGCCCAGTTCAACGAGGCCACAGGGTATCCCATGGTGCAGCAGTGGAGGGTACGCAGCAACCTGTATAAGGTGAAGCTGAGTGCCATCACGCTGTCCACAGGTACGCCGCTCCAGTGCTGCCTGTCAGCACATCCTTTATTCATGTATTCATGTATTCTGACTGAGGCACACGAGTCAATGATGGTGTGTTAGACTTTCTTATACATGCTTTTAAGGGAAATTCTAGAGCAGCTGATAGTTGATTGGTTAGAGGTCTGCTCTGCCGAGTGCCAGGGGGTGTCCTGCAGTTTGCACCCTGGAGTGGGATACTTCACTTGCATTACACTGATAAGTATTCACATCCATAAAAGGGGGGCATTGCATATAATGTGCTATGAATTCCACCCACATACCCTGCACAGGGTCACCAGGGCTATGCATAAAATATGCAAAAAAATAAAATATATTCAGTCGCTAACTTATGTTCCTGATGGCTTGCTCCTTAGTGATGTTTAACGTCTTGTTTTTGTTCAAAGTTGTGATTTTTATTTCACTCTATTTGGCGGATGCACTTATCCAAAGTGACATACATGTTTTTGTTTTTTTGAGAAAGCAGGGTCATCAATTGGGGTGGTTAAGGGTGAAAGAGTGAAATCACTCTGCTATGCTTTGGGATTTGAACCAGCAACCTTACGTTCAATACAGTCCTCAGCCACTGAGGTTCAGGTTCTATGACCATGTCAGTAATCACTCGGTTATGAAACCCCCACAGGTTTCTCCAAGGTCCTAAAGACCCTGAACTCAGACAGCACACGCGACGAGATGCTGTCTTTCATCCAGCAGTATGGTACCCACTACGTGTCCGAGGCCCTGTATGGCTCCGAACTGACCTGCACCGTCTACTTCCCCAGTAAGAAGTCCCAGCAGCAGCTCTGGCTTCAGTACCAGAAAGGTAAGAAGTCACTGGGGCCGAGCAGCTGCTCTCAGAACGTCCACAGTCCAGGACGGTCACTGATATCAGAGTAACGTTAGTATGTTTATGTTATTTTCAATTCTTATTTGAAGTCCACTTTAGTTTTAGATCGTTTTCAGTTTTGTTGTATTCGTTTTTATTCATTTTTATTTTAAAGGTTTTAAAATTTAGTTTTAAATATTTTTAGTTTTAGTCATTTTATTTCTAGGGATAGACTAAAAGTTATAGAGCTATTTTATGTGTCTGATCTTCAGAGATTCCTACATAAACGTACATTATGTACCCAAAATGGACAAAACATCTTTCCAATATACTGGAATTCATTTCCTTGAATGATTTATTTCAAGATACAGTACATGGTATTAAAACACTGCAAAGGAAAGAATTTGACATTTGTTTTTATTTAATTTGTTTGTTTTGGAAGCAGTATTTATAGTTTTTAGTTTTTTATTTTATCTTTATATTTTTCATTGCAGTTTAAGAAAATGTTATCTTGTGGTTCCAGTTTTTATAATTAATTATAACTCTGGTTCAGAGTCACCTGGCTCGCTCACGTCAGCATCGGCCCCGCCGCTTTTTCCCAGTGGTCCATACTGGAAATTCACTCCACACACCCGAGGTCTCAGGACGGGAGTTAATTTACTTGGTGCTCGCTCTCCACTGAGGGGCAGCTGTGTCCCGTGAAAAGGCGATGACCGGGCAGTGCTGAAAAGAGGCACTTCAGCAACCCTGTGCATGAGGAGTCTGCAGATCTGGGTGACATCAGTGCCCCAGTTTCTGATGATGAAGAGGCCACATTTTCAGGGTTTTGTGTTTAAAACGGATAGAGGGCCGTACACAGGGGCGGGGCTACGGGGGCACTGGCACCAGCTGGAAGCTGATTGGCCCCCAGAGTGCCCCCTGCACTGTCATTTACTGATTCAAGGTTGTGGCCCATTTCTATGAATTATGGCCCCAGAATGGATGCTTTAAGAAACAAATATCTGACTAATAAACTTAAGTCACTTGCACCTTTAACAATTGAGGAGAAACAAGGCATTTTTCCAACTTATGTATGTGCTTCAGCTGCGACACTCACAGTACCATCATGGATGCAGGTTTGGATCTGGTTTATGGTATACAGAGTTCCCCTCGTGTATGTGTACGCCATCCCAGAGATCTCTGCTTCCATCCAAAGGCCCAGACATATGATTCTGGTGACCCAGCATCAGCGGGGTGAGTGACAGGCTTCCTGTGGATACTTAAAAGGTCCTAAAGTCCCATAAAACAGATTTTCATTGTTTAAACTCAAAAAATTCCGAGATATTGTATAATGACCAATTGAATAACCATATGTATATAAGAAAAAAATATAACATAATGTTATCGGAATAATTTATTCCGTTTTTGCAGATTAGTCATAATAATACAGCAGCAGTCATAACAACTGTTCAGTAAAGTTCATTAATTTTTCACCCACGAAGACTCCGAGCATTGACTCATATTGGGTCCTACAGTATACATTATAATAATGGTATTATATAATAGTACCATATATCGCCAAACAAGTAGCTTTCTACTTGTATTTGCATTTTGGTTTTATCTGTATTCTCTTATTTGTTCAAAATAGCGCTCTCTACCGCCTTCTGTGGTTTCGGAGCAGAACGCCTCAAAAGGTCGTCCCGAAAACACGATAGGGCAGATTGGCGAAAGCAGACAAATGGCACATATTTATAATTCATTTCTCAAAATCGCCTAAAACTGAGAAAAAAACTGGAAGTCCACTAAAATGTCTTACTTTTTGGAAAGCATTCAAAAAAAGTGGCCAGATCTACGTACTGTGTAGTTAATAATAAAAAAAAAAACTCAGATTCACCTTAATCTGACGTTTGTGTTTTTCACAGATGTATGTGTCCGGTAATCCTGATTTGTGCCTGCTACTTCTAAAAGGCTGTAAATCACCCAATTTTGTTTGAAATTCCAGTGGCTCCTCACAACTTCTGGAAAATTTTTCCAATTTTTTTATACATTTTTGTGTATAAATGGGCTCTCGAGAGATTTGGCCTTGCAGGGCCACTGCACAGGAACAAATAACCTGCCTGATTTGCTCTCTTTTCTGCCTCTTGCACACACACAATAGTATTATTTTTTTCTTTGCTGGGGTCTAACTGAAGATTATTAAACAGCACTGAATTTGATTTTGAAAATGGTGTAGCAACCCTGAGTCAATGTGTGTGTCTGAATGCCGTGCAATGGGCTGGGTCTCACATCCCAGGAAAGGATCAATTCACCACAGCACTAATTACACAAGAGGGTTTTAAAAAATGTTTCTCATAGTATAGCTTATGGATTTTATTTATTTATCAGAAGCTTTTATCCAAAGCAACATATCTTTTTAGAATGTAGGGTCAGAATCCTGGAGGAATTGGAGGTTAGGGATCTTTTTCGGGGTTCATATTACACATCACTCTGCCGATCCTGGGATTTGAACCGACGACTTTCCGACCACGGGCACAGGGTTCTAAGCCACACATTGCCCCACATGATCATTATATATTATATATATAATGCAAAGCTGTGGACATAAAAATATCTCCAGATAAAATCATATATGATATTATAGGCCTGAGGACTCCAGAATATTCCAGAATAGCAACACATGCTGTAAAAACAGATGCTATGAGTTGTATGATTTGTCAGTCAATGTCTGGTATTGATGCTTTCACAGCATGGGAACATTGTACCAATATTAGACCAATTTAAACCCTGTAAATAAAAACAAAAATTGCAGGTTACACAGGCCAAACAACAGATTTGTAAAAAATAAATTAAGGCCTGGAGACATATCAGGTTGTCCACCGCTGTTTGTATTTCACTGTGGTCCAAACAGGGACGGTGAGGATGAAAATCACCTCATGTAGCTGTGTCAGAGTCGATACTGATATAAAAGGCGAGTAGTGGCTGAAAGGCAAGTAGTACCAGAAAGTTATTAATGATGAAAAAATAAGGCTTCAAAACCAATGGTAGGCGGGGCTACTGTGACCTGTCAGTCACAGGCTGCTTCCCATTGGATAATCTGTATTCCTGCCAACTGGTATGTCATGAAGAAGGCTTCAAAGCACCTTGTGGGCAGGGCTACCGTGAACTGTCACTCACAGACTTCTTCCCATTGGATAATCTGTATCCCTGCCAGCTAGATGCTTCAATGCCTCATTCCTTCAATAAGTAGTGGATTGCATTTAATAGTAGTTTTTTTTAACACTTTCATTTTCAACAATGTCTGATGGTGTAGCAAAGTTGAAATCGCCGCCCTAAGGGTGAACGACTCTAATAACAGTGTTATGGTAGCCTGTGAGGTCAGAAGCCAGTATGAACTGGGAGAATGAGCTTTACAGGAAGAGTACAAACCCAGGCAGCTCCAGCTACATGATATGGAACAGCAGCGTGTGTCAAGCCACAGTGTAGCTGCTTTAAGGCATCATGCTTTATTGCAATGCTCGGCAGTGGTTGCATGAGTACTCCTGAACCTAGCTGCACACTTGCAAACACTACGCATCCCTGCACACGCGCAACTGGTGCACACAGTCACTCACTGCATGGGGTGGAAGAGACCCACACACAGAAGGTAAAATAAATAAATAATAATAATAATAAAAAGATACCTCTCAACCCAGCTCGAACAGCCTTAAGATGCCCAAACGTAGTTTTTTTTTTTTTTTTTTTTTTTTTTTAAAACACAACATAAATCCTTTAATGTCAAGTTTATTACAATTAACAGATAATAAATATTTCAAATTTGTAACTGAGACTCGATACGTACAACACTTATTTTAGCGTCGACAGTCCACAGCCTCCTCCATTTTTTTGGGGGATGGACAATAACCAAAAGAGGTAAAAGTAAAATAAAAGTTCTCACAGCTCATGAAAATACTGCTGAACTAACAATAAAAAGTTTTTTTAAACGAGGAATTCTTAGTTCTTTTTTCCTTGGGCGCTCTTTTCCCCATGCTATTTCTACATAAACAGCGAACCATTGCACAGACACTGAGAAAAACAGTTGCGTCTTCTTCAAACATGGCAAGGATGTTTATGCTGATCGAAAAGGGTCTGAGAATTACTGCAGTGACACACTTAGCATGCTGGTAATCTATGAGCAGAAGCTTACATCTTTTGGTGATTAAGCGTAAGTTGTGTTCTAGTAATCAGAAAAATTAAAGTTGAAATGGGAACATTAATTTGCATGAAATAAAACCACAGAAACAGCAATACACTGCATGATTACGGACAAACACTTGTTAATGCAGTGTTGTATTTGTATATAATATGTGCATGTATAACGTACATGGATGTAATTATCTGAATTGCATGTCATCTTTTCCAACTGTTACTACTACATATCTTTTTAAAAAAAAAAAAAAAGAAAAAAGAAAAAAAACAACTCTAATGACAGACAGGAAAATAAAGATTTCATTTAAGAAATTGCACCAATGTACCTGGATTTTCCAGGAAAGATGGAAGCTATAGGGAATAGCTAAAGGACGGCATGTGGAGGGAAACACACACACACACACACACACACACACACACACACACACACACACACACACACACACACACACACACACACACACACTCTCTCGATGCATAACACTGTGGAAAGGGGTGACAGCATATTTAAAAGCAGCATCCTCAAAATGTGAAATATATTTGGTTCCAGACACAGGAGCATTTCCTGAAAATCCCATATCAAATTTGATTTGTCTTCTTCATTAAATTTTTATTATTGTCATTATTTTTTTCCCACTTAAGTCACATTTGCAGTGTGTAGAAGTTATAAAACAGTAGTGTTAGACACAGGTGGATAGTTAATACCGTATTTCCCCTAACAAATCCACACTCAAGTTATTGCTTTCGGCATCGCAGTGATTTAAAAAAGAAAAAAAATACAGAAGCATCCATGAGGAGACCCACTCGGCAAGCAGGCCCGCATTTTAATGCTCCCAGTAGCCGTGTACCAGCTGCCCATTGACATTAGA
>JAODKE010000125.1:5541297-5562065 GCA_026779605.1 Mormyrus hasselquistii
TCAGATTACATTTCACCAAAACTCTGGTTAATAAAAGCTATTTTTTAGCTATTTTATTTCAGTACACTATTTTATATTAAGTGTTTTAGTTGCGCTTTGACGCAAGATGTCACCATAGTCACGGCAACCGCTTAAATATTTAGCTGCCTCAATAATGTATGTAGTAGTGTTTCTGGCGATTGTGTGGTAATGTATGTCTGTTGTTGAACTGGTCTTTCTTGATAATTGGCTGTATAGTGCAGTGTTTATTTGAAAACAAGATTTAGCTCAGACATCTATAAAACAAATAAATTAAAGTTGATTTATCTTTTTTATAGAAAAACAGATTTTTACTGATCTTTGTTATATCACTGGAAAATACATATCTTAATCATAAAACAGAGAGAGAAACAGGTTCAAATTCAGTAATGCCTTTCTTTATATTTTGTATTTTGGGCTGAGCTTTTAAATTACCGCTCATTGTGGCTCAGCATTTAGTAACATGACACTCGTTTGTCAGTCACCACAGTCCTGTCCCATAATGTGACTGAACACAATGCCCAGCGTGCCTAATGGGCCCAGTTATGTTAACACAGTGGGGTCTCCAGCCTGAAATATGTCGGATTTTCAAAACTTGGCTGCAGCTTTGTCACTCTGTCTGAAAGCTTATCATACATACATTCACATGTATAATAAATTCCAGTTTTTAAAAGGAATATCCTTTCTTCCTAAATACCTAAAGTATCCCACAATGTGCTCAACAGTATCTGTCTTAATAAATACAGTTCTCTATGCTACCTGCCTTACTTAGTAGATATTTTTAATAAGGTGGGCAAAGGTTAGGGAGCTGCTCAGATGAATTTCCGTTGTCTGAGGATTATACTCAGCTATTCCTCGCCTTTCTTGGTCCTGCTTCTGTAATGGTGAAGTCCTAACAGCAGATCGGTCATATTCAGGCCTGGGCAAGTCGCCTGTGGATAGTATCTGTTGGTCTTTCTAAATATTCAGTCTAAATGCTTGTTGTAGGCCAAGCAGCACTCATCCCCTGAGAAATTAATTAAAAACTTGGATATATTGAGTGCTTATGTTGCAGTTTCCCAACCATCCACATGTTTCCACTCTGATAGATCATTCTCCTCTGACACAGGGGCGCTGTCACCCCTGAAAGGGTCCAGCTCATTTTGTCCAGTGACTTTACTGTATATCAGTCAAGGTCTAAAGGTGACATAAACAGAATTAGGTGATTAGTGGTCATTGTCAACACAGCACAGCACACAACAATGAAATGTGTCCTCTGCATTTAACCCATATGTGACTTTCATGACATAGCAGGGGGCAGCCAATTCAGCGCCTGGGGAGCAGTGCTTGGGGACAGTACCTTGCTCAGGGTATCTCAGTGGTGACTTGCTGGAGGGGGATTCAAACCTGCAATCTTTCAATTACAAGGGCGCTTCCCTAACCATCAAGCCACCACTACCACCACCACAGGCATTGTGCCTCTTGTTATTGACAGTATATTTTTAAATAGTCATGCCTTAGGTCCATAACTGGAACGATTCTCATAACAGATATTATAATTAATTATAATATTATTAATAATTTAATAATAAAAAAGGCTATTCTCTGGAACCAGGACGTCTTTGATTTTCAGGAAAATTCTCCAGAGATAATTTGTCCCTCTGGCTTCCAGAAGCTCTTCTGGTTCGCCGCAATCTAAGCTAGAGCGCCCTCTTGCTGTAGATTTGGTTCCGGTGAGGCGCAAAATTTGAAACACATTAAGTTTTTGCACTATATATATATCGTGTCAGAGACCAGCTCCTCCTAACTCAGATAATATTATAATAATATTAATTATCCCTGCAAACTCCTAACAACACGCTATTCCAGCACATTAATGTCTTCAAACTGCACTTCGTCTACGAACTGTGAAAAAATGTATGAGATAGAGTGGTCTGTAATTCACTACTACCTCCTGTAGGGGGTACACTGCCCTCTAGAATTATCATGCGCGTAATCGGCTGTGAGATCATAGAAAGCGAATGGCTCGATAGCTGGATTTCTGGGGGAATGTCCAGATTATTAGTCTGGCAATCTGTTTGTCTCAAATGGACAAACATTCTTAACATTCATTTATATGTATTTCATACCACTTATTGTTTCTACAGAGAAGTTCGTATGATCTCTAACTTCAGAACAGACATTTCCACTTAGGCTATGAGTTACTCTCGTAACTGTTTACACCCTTTGCATATCTTGACGCTACTTGAGAGCAAAATGCCACCTTCGTAAATTTTCAGTTACAGGCTGCGGGCAGGAAATATAATTGTTCTGATGAATCTGTCAAGTCGCAGCAGCGGAGGGGAATTCATAAGCAAATGGCTAAGGAATGAAATTGCATTTTAAAGTCTGAAATTCTCCAATAATGTCTGCCCTTCCTCTCAACTTAGCAGGTTTGTTTGCGCATAGCTAGAGAATGCCGTTTTGCAAATATCCCCTATCAATTAGACTTGTCCCCTGTGGATGCAAAGTGAAATTCTAAGAGACTTTTTCCGATTAATTTCTGTTGCATTTCAAATATATCAAGTACTTTTTTTCTTTGTTGCGCCATGAGTCAAACTCGGCACGATTCCATGAAAGACAGGAATTTCTCCCGTAATGTATAAGGTATTAAAGCAAGGTAATGACACGTGCAGGTGCTGTGTGCATTTTTTAAATTATTTATGCACATCTGTTTGGCCCGACTTTTTCTCTCTAAGCCGCTCAGTGTATGTTTTCGTTCTCAGACTTTATTCCCCCTGTGTTTGCATTTCCCCAATCGTCTGCTGTCCGTGGAAAACCACTAAGCGGTTGTATGCAGGCTGTTCGTTGATAAAAAGCACAGATTGCTTTCCGGAATGATACTAACCGATGGAGTCCGGATGGCGATGAGTACGTCGCTAATGGCACTCGACGGAAACCTTTGGGATGACAGCATCGAAATGGTCGCCAGGAGCTCACAGCGGTGGATAGGCCTGGCATGTCCAACGGCAATTCGAGGACATCCATTGAAATTACACTACAGGCTGAGATTGCAGTGACAGTGGCTGTTTATTTACCACATTAATAAAATATTCAGTCTAACAGATGCCTACATGCAAAGAGTTCTATGCAGTTTCCCCAGGAGAGTAAATTGGTGCGTGTTCATTTACTGCCATTCCTGGGATTTGAACACATTTTTTGTTAGACCACAGAATGCATTACATTTTGACTCAGTGCTAGATGACACTGATTTCTCAACAATACAACGTCACGTTTACTGAGTACCGACCAGTTGTTTATCAAGAAGGAGGCAGCAGAGACCAGAATGGTTCATCATCTGGATTTATGGCCAAAACAACAATTTAGTTCCCTCAGTTAACGACTTTCCCAAGAGTACAACAGTCGGGTAAAACCCTGAATACGTGTGGTGCTCGGTCTCAGGATACCAGCAGGGAAAGTCAAATCACTTGACACGACGTCCCATGTGCCGCCGCTGCCGTTTTGGAAGTCGCATAATTAGTGTCTAACAAAGGAGCCAAAAACTGAGCGTCCCTCCCACAAAGAGCGGATGTGGAACCATGTGCCAGGGAAGTCCCCCAGGTTCACGTAATCACCCTCCGCCACCTTGGCGGATCTCAAAAAAAGATCAGATGCTCCGGAAAGTACCGCGGCGAGCATCCGGCCCCGTGGCATGGAGTCAGAGACAGGCCCGTAAGTCGCCTTGGTCTCATGCCCATCACTCCAGTTCACCCGGGGGCTTGTGAGTAATGCATGTTTTCTCACAAGCAAGTACTCCCCCTGAAACCACCAGAGGAGCATTTGTTTGTTTGAGGGGTGAAAAAAAAAAACAGATGAAGCTTGAGGGAGATTCTCTCCAGTATCCCGTCATCACCACCGGCCCGCAAGCTGTACGACCGAAATACCAAGCAAGTCTTTTTGTTTGTTTTTGTTCTCTTTTTGTTGTTTTTCTTACGGAGGAGTGCCGCGATTTGAAAGAATGCGCTACGCGGTGAGGCGGGGGGTCTGGGGGTGCTGGCTGACGCAGCCAATGGGAGCGAAGACTCCGCACATGTCCATCATGCTCATAGGTGCTCAACTCTGCACATCTGCTAGGACAACAAGAGAACGACAGAACGATTGTGCGCTTGCATTCCTTGTTCATCCCTCTTTCAGCCATATTCATTTCATGGTTGGGGGGTGGGGGGGAGCCTATCTCAATTAGCATGGGGATGAAAAACCGGGAAAACATCCAGGACAGGATGCCAGTCCATTGCAGGGCTAACACACTGTCATCAGTTTTTTAGAGACACCCATTTGCCTATATGCGTTGCACATGTCTTTGCAGGGGGGAACTGTTCATTGTGATGTCTTTATTTTCACCTGTTGGGCTTTGTGCTTTTACAGATCATCACTAGTAATCTGAGGTGACAGTCACTGCTGAATGTAGAAGAAGAATTTGTTGATCAGACAGACAGACAGTGATAGATTAGTTGTATTGTGTTTTACAGTGAATGAATGGTCTGTGAATCTGCAGTGTACTGCAGTCGTATGTGTCAGTCTAGCTACGTTCGTGTGATTTGCATGTTGTCATGAAGCCATGCATCTGCTCTTGCACAAGTGGTGACATGTCCTCGCTGTGGACCCCTCCATCGGTTGTAACCGTGCATGTGGTCACCTTGTTGCGAATGTGTTGTCTCCGGTCAGAGGTGACCTCAGGGGAAACTCCCTCAGCCCCAGCTCCACAGCGGCAGCGCGGCCTGCACTGCCAAACTCCAGACCCCATCTGCTTCCACAGCACATGGTCCCCCCCCCACCCTCCCCTGTGCAGGAAAATATTTAAAACTCCGTTATCGAGGTTTCTGCCTTACATCTCCAGCCCCTCAGCAGCTGAAGGTCCGTCCTCAGGCTATCCTGTGTAAATGCGCAGTATTTGAGCCTTACATATTTAAACCACCTCTGTGAAGTTAACCTTCCCTGAGCTTTGGGCCAGCAGAATTCCTCTCCTACTCCATAGATCTCAGAATGCATTGTTGTACTTCAGGCCTGACTGCATCTCGAATGGACTCTTGGCTGCCTTTGTCAATATGACATTACCTGCAGTACGGCCTGTACTCTCTGGCTATTTCTTGCATATTAACCTGACACACTATGTATCATCCCATACTGGAATCATACCAATGTTTTATCTTCTTACAGTTGTAGTAAGACTGCTTAAGACTCTCTACACTAACTTGTGTGCTCATGTTTAATGCAGATATGACTTAGACTGACCTTTGAATTGCTTTAGAGAAAGGAGTGTGGCGATGCTTGCAAATCATGCTGTCTTAAGTACTTACCACCTTCTTCTGAGGGTGAAGAAAATGGGTTTTCTCCAGACAAGGCGGGCTGAGTGTTTTGAGTAGCTCTGAGTTTATGATTGTGGAATCTGAGCGTTAGTTTTAAAAGACATAATTCTCCAATGGTGCATTAAAACAACCAGCAGTCTTAAAAAAACTCGAGTTTATTTTTACAGATAAAGTCAAGTCAAAGTACGTTTATTGTTGTTTTACATCGATGATGTATGTCTGCTATCGTCTATCCCATTAATCGAGTCAATGGTCAATGTAAAGGGGAAGGGGAGATTTCATTCAGTCTGTATGGGTATATATTACGCGGTGTTGGGTAGGTGCATTGCCTGAATTCACCTATGTTCTTTGTGGCTCCATATATAATTCATGTTTCTGACAGTGAATTCACACGTGCTTGTTGGATGATTAGTTTTATTGCTGCCGTTTTGTGCAAAGCACCTTGCAGTTGATTTGTAAAGAGAAAAAAGGTGATGTATAGCATTATGCCATTTAACTGTAAGACCTCTCCATCTCCTGCAGTCTCACTTATATCCCACCTTATGCTGCACGTCAGTGTCCCGTTGAGTGTCCTGTTGAGTGTCCTTGCCGGCATTTGGAATACCAGAGTTTGCTTCCCCAACAGTGCCAGCGCTTTGCCTTTGGTGGTGTCATGTAGCTCAGTGGGTTGAGGTCTCTGTGTCTATGATCAGATGCTGGCGGGTTTGAATCCCAAACTTGTCTGATTAGCCGTTTGAGCAACATTCCCGCTCACTAAATGTGCTTGGAGTTGAAGTGTTGCTCTCAATAGTGTATAAGTCATAATTTTATTTAATTTCACAGAAACCACTGACCTGGGCAGCCGGCGGGAGCTGAAGTCGGTGCCCTTCATCACCTATGTGTCGGGTCTGCTGAAGACCCCTCTGCTGGCAGGAGACCTGGTGTCTGGGGTGGAGGTGCGCTGCCAGGAGAAGGGCGGCTGCCCATCCGCATGCCACCTGTGCCGGCAGCCTGGCCGCGAGCTGGCCAGCCCCGCACCGGTGCTGTTGGATGTGAACCGCGTGGTGCCGCTCTACAGCCTGGTGCAGGACAACAGCACCAAGGAGGTAAGAGACCCACCCCCTACACCAGTCTTGCCAAATGCAAATGCTGAATCCAGCTGCGGATATTTCATAAAACACGGCTGCATTTTTCCTGTATCTCACCCTCTGGCTTCCTTCAGCTTCACGTCCTCTGATCATAACTGAACAAGCTGCACTGTTACTGAATCAGGCACTAATTTCACACTCATTCACTTTTGTGGTTAATTTTCTAATCAATGCAGATGTTATTCATTATGCAGTACAGGGACATTTCTAGGGCTGCCCCCAAAAAATACCCCCCCCAAATAAATGTACACTGATTAGTTTACACAGCATGTCCCCTTTCATTTCCATTAAAATCAGCCCCCCCCCGCCCAGTAAAGGCCCCCCCTCCACCATTTCATAAATCTGTAGTGATGCTTGAGGCTCCTTGTGTACTAATAATAATAAGACAGGACAACAGAATCCCAAAATTCACAAGATTTTTCCCTGTTGTTACTTTTAAACCCTACCTGGGATACCATTCATATAATTACAATGATAGTCTATTTTCACTGGCCGAGTCCATCGTGTGGCTGGATGCAGTTTCCAAGATTTAACAGTAGGTGGTGCAAGTGGTTTGGCTTAAGGTGATAGAGAATGCAGGAAAATAAGTTTAAAGGCCCCCTAGCAAATGTAATTCTTTTTTAATGTGCTAATGTCCTTCCTCAATTAAAAGGATATATATTTTTTAATATGATATTTTTTTAATACGTGATCTACAGGGAAATGGTAGAAGGCATTCCTAATTTAGTCTAAGCTTTAAAAAAAGATATCTTTTTTTTTTTTTAATTTTACAATCAAGGAAGACTCTTAAAAGCATAATAAGTGTCCTGCAGTTCGACCACATGGTGCTGGTAAGCTGGACTGTACAATTTGGCAGGTGTATTATGAATGTGTTCTAGAATGTACCGTAGTGACCTTATAGCCACAGAAGCTGTACATTCATATTCCGTGAAGGTGACCACTGTGTTACCCTATCCTAGACTGCTTCTATAAATATTTCCCAGAATAGCCTTATTTCACGTTATAACTTGCCCAAGCATCCGCCGACCAGATGAATGGTTGATGTTAAATTGAGGACAAATTTGCATAATTGTGAATCACACTAAGAAACAGTTTGCACAGGAAAAATGGGCGCAATCCTTGGCCGGGCCACTGAGGACACAAACCTTTTAATACTCACCGCTGCAGTCAGTGCACAATATCAGTTTCGACGGCGCGATATACTGCCGTTGTTCAGTGTCACTCTAGTTTTTATGCACTGTAGAGCATTTTTACAAGCAAGTTTGCCATAAAGCACTTTACTGTGATTTACTGTAAATTTTTCCAGAAGGAATCAAAAAACAGGAAAAAAAATGTTCTGACCCTCTCAAAGGCAACGATCAAGGAGAAGACCTGGAAAAGAGTGTCTGTAAAAAGTCAGAGTAACAAACACATTTGTATACAGTGTATAAAAACGTCTCGGTGATGGAAAACAGCAACAGGGCATAAACGACGGCATGACGATCTGCCCGTTTCCCTTCATATTGTGAAATGAACCTTCCGATTTAGTAACAATACAGGCTTTCGGGTTGTATTACATTGTTCTCAGGAACCTTCTCTTACACATCAGCATGATCTTTCGCCTTCTTATTTGTTTATTCGATCGCTCCCCGGCTCTCTCGCGCTACCGTAGGGCTACATTCCTTAATATGCAAATCGTGGTTGAAGTATAAACACCTGGATCAGCTTGCTGTGACAGTACCACCCACCCGGTCCGGAGGTTAGGCATGTTGTTTGGGATACTCTCTTGATGTACAGAGAAATGCCCAACGACAGGTCTGTCCATTAGCCCCCTCAGGGAAAAGTCCAGGGACTTTCACGTCCATTAGCCACCCCCCCCTTCCCCCATGTTTTGCTGAAATGAATAACCTAGTTTGAATATACAAAAAAAGTGATCCAGAAAGGTTTTACCGGCAGGTCCTGTCCTTTCTGGGCTGCCGTTTGATCAGATCGTGGCAGACCTGGCGGAGATATTGGATGTTTTGCGTACAATTGGGAAGGTTGTACATCACGCTGTGTGGCCCTGCCCCTGACACTACGTCTACATTTACTCTCTGCCGCTTACATTCATAAATATCCCGTCAGCCCGGGGTTGGGGAGCAGTGCTGGGAGGAGGCTTGACTCATAACTCATACCACGATTTGTTTATGAGAAAATTTAGATGGAACGGCGTCCTACTTTAGCCTGATGTATCCCTTTTGTTTGACGGGGTCTGTTCGTCCCCAGGTGGGGGTTATAATGACATCACTTATTATGATGAAAAAGTCTGTTTCACAGTAACAAGACGAGCAGGGCCCATAGCCAGGATTTTTAAAACACTGAGGTCAAAATTGTTAGTCCTTCCTAGGTGTGCCCCGTGATGGATCGTGGTCTTGTAGTTGCAGAAATAATACTGAAGACTTCACCTGGGTGTCCTCAATGGTAGGTACAGCCATTAGCATTTGTTGCCGTCGAGCCGCGATTTCTGCCCCTGACCTTTGTCCAGGACGCGATCCAGCCGCATAACATTGGTTGCTTAAGTGTCGTCCAGCAGGATTGCGGCGTGATTCACATCCGCAGTGATTTTCATGGGGTCACTATGCACGATGAGAGAGATCATGCTTAGTTTTTAATACATCCCTCGTCTTTTGATTCACTTCCCGGGACTGCATAAACATCCCTGGCCTCGTCTTATCCCTTCAGACACAAATCTAATGTGCTCAGCGTCCTATTGTTCTCCATTGTACCCCCAGCCACCTGCTCTCCGCCTTCGAAAAATGTTTCCAGCCGGCACGTAGAACGGTTGCTTGTTGTGGCAGTCGGCAGTCGCTCCGAATCACCCAGAGATGTTACCTTCCTGTGAACTTAATAAGTAGAGTACTTTAATGTCCCTTTTCCTGGAAGACATTCCCTTAAAGGGCTTTGGAGTACAAAGGAGAACATTCCCCTGTTCACCACGTTAACTTGAGTGATAGTGGAGCTCCTTCTGCAAAGGTATTTTACCACCTGAGATTCTCCAGATCATTCAATAAATCGAACCCGCTGGCTTTCCTTGGCGTGCTGTGGACGCCTGGGGTAGACGGTAATAATATAAGGGGACCTGATGAAGGAGGAGCTTAGCGAGAGCTTGAATTAATAGAGTTAACGTTTAAAATGTCATCTCCTTTCCAGTGAGCACTGGACATGTCTTCAGCAACTGCAGTTGGGGCTGCAGTAAAAGAGCCACTGCTAAACCCTAACCCAAACATAGGATACCTCAAAGGAGAATGTCATCCTGGGCTTTACTTGATACTCCCACCTCAGGATCTAACATTTTTACATTTTTATTTGTTTATCTGTTTTATTTTGTAGGAGCTTTTATCCGAAGTAATGTACACTTCAGAAAGCAGGGTCAGGGTAAGCCAGTCCCTGGAGCAATTGGGGAGTTATGGGCCTTGCTCAAAGACCCAATGGTGATATCAGTCTGCCGACCACAAGATTTGGACTGGCAGCCCACTGAGCCACTTACCTTCTCTCCAAAAGTGCAAGCAGCCAACCCAGATGGGACTTAATTCGCAATCCCTGGCATAGGAGACTAGTGCCTTACCCATCAAGCCACTGTGGCAACATCTTATCTGATAACATACTGTAGTAAATAACCAGTATGCTCTCAGACCAATTGCTGACTCTTTTGCTCAAAGACCAACCCAAGTTCACTGGAGTGGGAATAAACAAGGTTTTAACTATGAAGTGGTGATGGTGGCTGTGTTGACCCCGTTGATTCCCACGGCCGTGTTGGTCATGGATGTGGACGTTCACCTTTTCCCGCAGATGCTGGCGCACAGTAAGCTAGATTTACCGTCAGATTTCCCAGACAATTCTAGCCTTGTGGCCTATAGGACCTTATTTACGCAGTAGCCATTATGGCTCACACCTTGATTAGCCATGGTGCACAGATGTCTTTTGGTGCTTAAATATTGCTTCCCTTGTATCAGGGTACTCAATGTTAACGTCATGAAAACACATCACCACACTACCACCCCTGCCTTGCATTGCTGACGTCTGGCATGATGGATCCGTGGACTCATGTTGGTCTTCACCGTGAACTCATTCATCTACCAGTGTGAAATAGCAGGGACCATGATTCATCGGACTAGATGCTGTTTTTCCAGCCCATTGCATCGGACCAGGTGATGTTTTTTGTTCACTGCATTTGCACTTTCTTGTTTTTTTTTTTGCTGACAGGAGTGGAACTGACTGTTCTATTTCACCTGTGACAAGGCACACTGGGTCTGCACAACTGGTTGCACATCTTTCGGCACTGGTTAGTCAACTGACCCATAGGTCACCAGGTCTTCATTGACCTCTACGACCAAAAGCCTTTCCCGACTACCGAACTGCCCTTAGCTGGATGCTTTATGGGGTGATAACCATTCCCAGTACCCACGGGAAGATCTCATTGGATTGGCTGTTCCCTGAGATACCTGTGTTAACTACTCATCTACCTCCTTAATTTATCATGTATTTTCATTTAACAGGACATCCACTAGTACGTCATCTTCCATAACAGTGTATGCAGTTGCAGTGACACTAGAGACTATCCCATAAAAGTGCATTCCCTGAACAAAATTGTGATTCTTTATTAATCCCTGTGGGTAAATTCTCTTCTCACCTACCCTACCTTGCTCTGCATGAGACACACAGATGATTGCAAGCTTGGGAGGGGTGGCGGTCACAGTGCATGGTCAACCAGTGTGCAGTGTGCAGTGCCCCTGGAGCTGGGGGCAACCTTCCCATGCCAGGCACAGAGGTTTAGCCCACTGAGCCACACCCCCCCCTAACAAAATACCACTCCATCTTAGGACACACACTCATGCATTGCTGACAGATTTATGACACCCATTGACTTAATCTCTTTTTTTTGGACCTAGAAACTGGGGTGTCTGGGGGAACCAGCACAACACGGGGAAAAATATATAAAAAGTGTTGGGCATTTCAGTTCCAGAGAGTACAGATCCAGTCAGATCAAGATTTATTTGTTCATGCCCACAGAGCCGGATTCACACCCTAAAACCTGCAGGTACTGTACAAGGCCACTGTTATTTGTTTCTCCCCTTAACCACTTTTTTACGATATACGCACAGGTACGTGGTATTTCTTCATATTCAGCCCTGAAATGAAAACCTAAGTCTGGGAAAGGCTCGCGGCGCTCGATCATGCTTCTGATTGGCTGGCTTCCGTTCTCATCTCATCGCTAATTCCCAAGAGCCGCAATTGGATTGACTTAGTGTTCAGCTAAAGCTAAGCCTCGTCGCCTGTTCGGGCTCATGTGCGCAGTAATGGGTTTGTGCGATTTTCTGATTGGCAGCCATGCGGAAGGAGCACGTGGCCCCCATGTCTTTGCGGAGGCTGGCAGGTCCTCGCTTGGTTGGCCAAGCTCAGCCGCAGTGGGGGTCATGTCCTCTGTCCTCCCACGTCTCCATACACTCACGCCACCACAAATTCCCTGTTGTGTTTTGCAATCACCTGCTTCTCGATGACCGCAGCGGGTGCGGGGGCCGTTATTTTGGGTGTGTTTAGCTATGTCGTCTTGGATGGCGTGACCCCCCTGGGCAGTAGCAGCCTGGATTGTCATGCGTTCGACTATGGATAACAAATCGTTGCTGTCCGCAGAGTTACTCTACAAACATTAATACTAACTAATATTATTCTTACCTGGCTTCAATGTGGACAGTATCAGTCTATGGGATAAGTAAAGAACAAATTTCCAAAACTCACTTGGTCCAGTTTTTGTTGTTTTTGACATGAGACAGCCAATAAACAAAAGTCCGTCTTCCTCATCATATTTTACAATACAGGGAACCAAAACTCACTTAGTCCTCATCTCATCTGTCAAAGAACTTTCATTACATTTCCAAAACTCACTGAGTTGACAGAAATGGCACTTACGAACGTCCAGGTGTCCTGTGGACCTGTGAGTTTTGGGAATTTGATCTTCAATTGGCAGATCTTACATGGACCATCTGTCTTTATACTTTCAGAACGCCTCGTTTTGGCTGCTTGGCTAAAATTGGGTCAGATTTCATTGGGGTTCAAGATCTATTTAGCTGCTTAATGATTGATTGAGCTATTATGTGGTACTGCGTTCTATACCAAGAAAGTTCTCCTTTAGGTGGTACTGTTAGATAATTGAAATCAAAGGAAAATTGGAGATAAATTCAAGTATTTCAATAAATGTATATTATAAAGAGACCATTTTTGATCCATATTAGGTGCACTGATTAGAAATAATTATTTTAGTGGCATGACGAATACTGAAATGGGAAGGATTGGTGCAACAAAAAGAGTCACGGGAGAAACAGAAAGGTCACAGCAGTAGGACAGTTCCAGCTCCTTCAGTCATATATTCTCCATAGGAGGTTAGAAACTTGCTTCATTAGGGCCTAGATGCTCCTGGAGCATCGCTAATCAGCTGAGGTCCTTGAGAACCCACAAGCGTTTCGAATGATGTCACCGAGGGCCCTATATTGACCATTTCTCAAAAATCAGAGGCGGGTGTTGATTAAGCCATTAATTGTTGAGTGCAGAGGCAGCACGGGGAATAATTTTCAGTGCAGAAACCTGCTCAAGTCAGAGAGCAAAGTCCGTCCATGTTGTTCTTGCATCCTATTTATAAGGCATTGACCATTTTGGCACATTCTAATTGGTCTAAAGGAGGCAATTAAGAGTAGGAGGTAACATCAAGCGACCGGGGCTGAAGCCGTAATAGTGCGTGAGAGGAAGCTGCAGTGTGGTGGTGGGGTGAGGTGGCATGAAGCCGGGCAGAATCGCTATGAACTGCACCTAAGCCCATCGACCTGATCCGAAAGACCCTGTTTTAGGGACGACGTGTTTTACCCGTGAGAGCCGGCTTGAAAAAAGAGATCATCTGATACGCATCATGTTCTACTTACATGTCTTCATTTAGGAAATATTTACAAACGATCCCAGAGAGTGTCGTATTTTCCGACGGGCAGGAAGGACCGAGTTCAAAACCTTGTGCTATCATGTGGACCTTTCCATGCTCGTCTCTGTCCGTGTGGCACCCAACCAAAGCATGTTAGCAGTTGTGGTTAGCACTGGGAATGCACATGCGTGCATCTCCAAGTAACATGACAGAGCCACCCTCCCCCCTCTGTTCCTCAACTCTGGGGGGGGGGGGGGCTATGATTCCGTTCACGGCAGAGGGCTGGTGGGATCCCCACTGACACTAGCTCACATTTTTTGTTCGGAAGGAAGCCTCTGCCTAGTGACTCAGAGCCCAGAGAGGAAACTTTCTGATATAATTACATTTTTCCATAATTACATTTTTCTAACACCAGCTCCTCATCTCCCCCCCACCCCATCCCTCACCCCCTCCACCTCCCTCCCCCCCGCAGGCCTTCAAGAGTGCCACGATGAGCTCATACTGGTGTGCCGGGAAGGGCGACGTCATCGAGAACTGGTGTCGCTGTGACCTGAATGCGTTCAGCAAGGATGGCCTGCCCAACTGCAGTCCCCTGCGTCAGCCTGTGTGAGTCCCGCCCAAAACCCTCCTGTAGACCGCCACCCCCCCCCCCCCCCCCCCCCCCCACTGCTCGCTCGCCAGCCTACTTGTCCTTTTGAAAGCTAGGTTGTGAAATTGTCCCCCGGCCAGCGAATAGATTTGCTGTTTGAATTGATGTTAATTGAGGAGGCCGGGGTGCGAGCTCCTGTCGCCAGTAATGGAGGGATGTGCTTCTGTCAAATTCAGTTTGAGGACAAAATATTAAATATAAAAGGGAAGCTAAGAGAAATTGAAAAATGGACGCTTTTGTAACCGGAAATGCATTTTTTTTTTTTCTTTATATACCTCCTCCCCGCCCGGAAAGTCTGCCTTGATTTGATTATGTTTCACTCGACATGCATACGCATCAGAGGACGCATTTGAGCTGCGGCGTTAATGGAAGCTGCGAGACATGTTCGCCGTGTCCTGACTCTTTGGCCCCCCCCCTCCGTGCCCCAGGTCAGCTCCCCGGTCTTCGTACCCCACATGTCCCACGAGCTGCTGCACCGCATGAGCGGCAAGGGCCTGGCGGCGCGCTACCACTTCCCTCGGCAGCCGTGCATCTACGACCCACGCATGGTGTCTGTGCAGCTCACCTTCACCAACTGCGGCGATCAGCCGGTGCAGGATCTGCGCGTGGGGGAGGCCTCCCAGCCGGCGGTCAGCCTCCACCGCTTTGCCGCCATCGGTGGGTGAAACCCGTCATTCCGTCTGCTTCCTCTTTTATTCTTCTCCCCCCCCCCCCCCCCCGATCTCCAGACACACATTCTGATGCAGTGTAATTCATTCATGTATGTTCACAGTACCCACCCCTCTTAAAACAAAAAAGACGACTTGATTTCTTGATTTATATGAATTGTATAAGGTCCAGTGCTGTTCCTGTGTGAGCAAAGCAGTCTATGCTGAGTTCTGGTTTCGGATTGCGATTGTCAAAGGCCCACAGTACAGTCGGCTTCAGCATTCTCCTGGTCGTATTTTAGTGCAAAGATGTTAAACACCCAGTGTATACATGCTCATCACAGTTCATTGTGTCAAATTTAATACAACTTTTTTTCTTTTAAACTGTGCAACGCTTTGTATCTTTGATCAGGTAGTACTGGTGGTGTCTGCAGAGGTGCTGATTTCAGGTCCAGGAAGTATACTGTAAATCCAGACCAAGATTTTGTTGAGTACTCTGTGACTATGACTCTGTGTACTCAACTGGTTGGTTGAAACAAAATCCTGGTATGGATTTGTGCTCTCTGGACCTGAAATCTCCACCTCTGGGTGTCTGTAGGTACCTCATAGCCAAGTCTGCCTCTTCACCCTGCCCCCTCTCCCTTCCTCACTCGCCCTTCCAGAGCGTCTGGAGCCTGACGCCTCCATCACCGTGTCCATGGGCATCGACTTCAATGACTCCACTCAAGCCGCCAGCTTCCAGCTTTGGTAAGAAGCCCCTGTTCCCGCTCTGGTGGTGAGGGGTCCCTGTTCCCCCTCTGGTGGTGAGGGGCCCCTGTTCCCGCTCTGGTGGTGAGGGGTCCCTGTTCCCGCTCTGGTGGTGAGGGGCCCCTGTTCCCGCTCTGGTGGTGATCTAAGCACTTTGTCACTCTATCCTTTTCAACATAGTGGAAATAACGTTTTAGCAATAAATGCTTCTCTGGACCCAGTGACAACACTGCCAGTTCTGTTATATTTTATTGATTTCTGGGAAAATCGTTCTTCCTTATTCATTCTCTTTTACTTTGGAAGGTCTGCTGCCCTGGTGAGATTTTAAGAAAAACAATCCTTTCCCTCCGTGGGGGCAAGTAATTGTTTATTATTTTCTTATTAGGTGAGCAGCGTTGATCGATATTGTAGAATGCCGATATATGAATATCACTGTAAATAGATTAGCCTGTTGCATTAAAGTGGGATTATTCTTAATGATCAGAACAATGTGAGCCCCAATGACACAGCTCGCAAAATTACAGACTGTTAGGTCTGCAGCAGTGAGAGAGAAATCGACGCATTATTGTTGCTGCTTTTCATTCGAGAATCATCGTTCATTTTTTCAAATGAAACCAGGATGTGTTAATATGTTTTTTTTTCTCGTTCTCTGAGTTTTCTTGTGTGATGAACTGCATAAACTCGCCCTTTTTTTACCGTATGTATGTCGCTGATGTCTTTTTTTTTTTTTTCTTTGTATGTTTTGGCTGATCTAAATTTAATTAGTTTGGTTATAATGACATTGAGGGAATACCTGGTTTTGTTTTTGTTTTTCTTGCTCTATGATCCTTGCTTGGTGAATTTGCCCATTTTCATCCATCCATCCATCCATCCATCGTCAAACCACTTTTCCTGCTGTCGGCTGTTTAATACCTCGGAAGGGAAGCACACCTATATAATAACCATTGTACTTCTTCAAGCTTGTGATGAAACACATTTTTATCTACAGCAAGAAAACCCTTCAGATTAGTTCTTAAGGCAGGAAGCGTCGTCTCGTGACCACGTCAGATGCGTCGTTTTAAACACGCAGTTCATCATCTCGCATCGCATGCTTTCCTCCGTCCCCCGGGGGCGCAAAGATGCGGAGCCGCTCTTAATCTGCGCAGCCTGGCAGATTCTGCAAGGGTGTGGAGGCTGTTGGCAAGTAATTCACCAAAAGCTTTACACATTCAGAATGGCCATTATGCTAATTATTCATTCTACAAGTGTCATAGTACGGGGGGGGGGGGGTCTACCAAAAATGAAATATTACCACACTTAGAGGTGAATTGATATCTGTTGTGTATAATTCAGCACTGAGTATTAGTCCAGTGTGATGTGTTGGGTTTATTTAAATGTACTTTGGTTATGATGCATTTATGCAGCAAAGGTGTATCCGCATACAGAAGTAATACAATGCAAAACCATTCGTCACTTTCTTTCTTGTTGCTCCGCCCAAGTAAGCCCCCCCCCCCCCCAGCACTCCATCAGATTCAATTGATTCTGTAGTAGTGTAATCACAATTACTCACCTTCTTAATTGCCCTGGTCCAAATCAGAAAATGAGAACCGATCGGCAGCACGGCGATCGATGGTGTTATCAGAAAGCCGCTCCGGGGCAGGAGAGACGGGGGATCAATCGGCACCAAACGCCAATCATCAGAAATGTGCTTTGCATCGCAATCGGGGTGTTTGCAGCTCAGTCAGACCGGGCATCATCAGGTGGGCAGAGCCAGGCATGAGCTGGAAGAACCGCTGATAATTCTGCATTTTATAAAAATCCCAGGAATCACACTGCGGGCCGAAATTGTCCGACAGATTAGGCCTGACAGCAGGTCTCGTTTTCTTCCCTCGGTCGTGTTTGTTAGCACACACTTGTGACGTTTTATCACCCCATCTTTCAATGGGACCCTGTGGCTTCCTGCTCCAAAAGCAAAACTCAGTGCTGCTAGTTTCAGAATGTTCTGCCAGTAGTATGTAGTCGGGTCTTTCATTGTTGTATTGGAAATTTAATATAAACTTGTGTTCTTCATCTTAAAAGCAAAGTTAACATTTATTCCAGAAACATCTAGAATGTTCCACAGAAAGTGCTCTGTTAATATTCAGACATTTTTGAGATGTTCTTTGGGTTTACTGTAGCTCCGTCCCACCCCCTTTTTTAAATTACTACTTGCTACCACCACCCCTCTCCCCATAAAGACAACTTTCCATTGCAAGTTCAGTGCGTTAGGTGAAGTCACCCCCCTACACTGTCACCATAATACTTAGACCAACATACAGAAAGACGCACATGACAAAAACACGATTACGACCAAACAGACTGAGTGACGGACAGAATTGTTGCATGAAAAAAAGCATTATACACTTATAAAAGACCTTATACACTTAACTGTAGCTCCGTTTATTCCTGTACTAGACATTCAATAGTGATCATTGCTTTATAATGACAGGTTTTCCTGTGCATGATTAATAATGAAGAATCGCTCCCATCCTGTAACATTGACTTTCCTTCCACGGCTTTGAATTTTGGTCTGTCCCTCTTTTTGGTTCTCTGCTGCGCCCCGCGCCCCCCCCCCATGTTCCATGCTGTTCTCTTGAACACCGCCATGCATCATAAAGCGCCACAGCGTGACGCCAAATGGCGAAACGCAGAATCGAGGCGAACCGACCCCGTCGTGAGCTCTCTCAGTGGGCGGGGGGGGGGGTGCCGTCCCAGGTCTCGGCGATGAGGAAGCCTTCAGATGGAACGTGAGTGGTACGGGGCGGGGTGGGGGGAGGAAGGTAGGCTGAACAGAATGAGAGCACCTACGCTTTAGCGAGCACGGCTCAGGGTCTGACAGCATGCGGCCACATGCAGACGAGACGAGACGACAACGGGACGGGGGGGGGGGGGCGCATTAAGACCACCCCCCATTCAATTTTCACATCTTAGTTCTGTTATCTTAAAGTCGAGCGTCAGGGAGCATCCTAACAGTGTAATCGGTGTGTGGCGGCCGATTTCCCCGCCTGTGGACGGAGATGCAAAGGTGAGCTGGCGAGGGCGGGGCCATTACGGCGCGAGCGGCGGGGAACTAATGAAGGTCACGCAGAAACGTGCCAGCTTACCAGCTGGCTAATAGGCAGCCCGTGGTGGACAGATGCACAGCTGCCGGCGTTCACGCTCCCTGGCCGCCTGGGACGGGCGCCGCGCTGGGGAGAGCCACGCTGGCCCCCGCACTTTCGTGACAAGCAAATAGGTTTTATTCCTCACACTGTAAAGATGAAAAAATAATCTCTGCGTAACCCCCCCGAAATCTCCCCTTTGAGATGCTCTGACGAGACCGACCAGCAAGATATCAGGTATAGTGGAGCGGGGGTTTTTAATCTACGGCAGACGGCTCAGGGGACCTGGCCGCCCCCCGCCTCGCTTCCGTCTGTCTGCCTGACGGCAGAGGCTCATTCCCTCCGTCGGTGGTGGCGTCCGAGTCTCTGCGGAGGCTCCTTAGTCTGTGATGACTTTCTGGGCATTTCTGCTAAATGTCTCAGCCGTGGGTCAACAAAAAGTAACACATGCAGACCCGGAAAGCCGAAGCTCCGTGCCAGCGTGTGCCAGCGTGTGCCAGCGTGTGCCGGGAGCCAGTCGTCGCTGCGGGGGCTGCTGGCTGTGCTCGGTGGAATGGAAGCGTCCTGACATGTGGTGGCCAGTGTCACAGTCCCCTTTTGAAGTGAAACAAAACACTGAAACGCAAAGGTTATAAAAAAAAGTGTCATAGATGTAAAAAGGCATCAGATTTAAAGAAAATGTCCATCGGTTCATTGGTGGCAGTGACATGTGGGTGGCGTTCCGTGCCGGTGTTGAAATAGTCGTGTCTCTTGCTGCAGCACCAAGGAAGACCAGTTCAGCGTGTCCATACAGCCAGCGGTGGGAGAACTCTTTGTACCCGTCACTATGACAGAGCAGGACTTCCACAAGGAGCAAGGTGAGACCCGACCTGGACTACAGCCATTTTATAACAGATGGAGGTGCACTCCGGTCTCAGAATGGCTGGCACATTGCTGTGAAGCCAACTGATTCCAGAGTGTGCAGTAGTGTTGGGTCACTGTCCAGCATACAGTGTGAACGCACGCTTCAGTAACACCTTGGATTTTTGTCAGGTTTTCTTTACCTTTTTGCCAGGCTTATCTGGCTCTTGTGGCAAATTGCTGTTCTCCATTGTGAAATATGTGCCTTAGGGCATCTGAAAGCTTGTCGCCCATATCCAACTTATTTTGAAAAGCACATTCATTAAGTTGTGCTGTCTAAGGACATCTGTTCTTCACAATGTCAGGATTCTTTACGATGAAGCCAAAGTTAGTTACCTGCCTTATAGAGCATTTTTAAGCCGAGCTTATTAATTATCTTATCATAACTATGATAGGTGCAGAAAATGAGCTCAGGTATGTCTTTGACTGTCAATTTTTAAATTTTTTTATTTTTAGTGCATTACAATCCTTGCGTTATCCCACACTCTTCCCTTTTTCATTTATTTGTGCAAACTTCTTATCCCTTTTTCCAAATAATCTTTGATACAGCTCTGAATTGGGCAATTTAAATCCGTTCAGAGCATCTCCCAGTTCCCCGTCTTTCTCGGCGCTCCTAAACAAATGAACATTTTCCTCCTCGACTCACAGAGTTCATTGCATCACATAGTAAATTTACCCCGTAACGGTGTCCCTCCTGGCCGGATCTTTCTCCGGACTGTAATAGCCCCGCGTCTGTTCTGCCAAACAGCTGTTGTAGGCCTCTCAAGCAATTCCCCCAACTTCAGGTCTCCATTTGGTCTTGGGTTTTCAGCCTCTAAGTTGAGGTGATGGGGTCTGTGAATGCTCAAGCCCATCAAATTACCTCCCCACACACAGAGCCAGCCACACACCTGCTCCTCCTGTTTTCCTGGGGCTGGGGGTTTTGATCAGAGTCTCCCTGCTTTGCTGTGAGGCCCCGGCCCCCTTCCCACCCCTGCGGAGTCACGGCTGCGATTTGGGCCCCTCTTTCCTCCTCGGACCCAGTTGCCGGGCCTCTCTTTCGTCTGCCACTTTCCCTCTACGGTTGTTGATTATTTGTCTGAATAAAAGTGGCAGCTGTGTGTTATGTTTAATAGAGCAGAAATGCTACTCAGAATAAAGCTATTTGAAAATTTGTTTATATGAAATATTTGTAAATATAGGCCGGTCTCTTGCCACTGCGGAATCGCCTCCCCCTGTCGTCCCGAATTCTCGTTTTGACGTTGGACCCACGGCTGGCGAACGCACCGCCTGGTCTCCCGGAACCGCCGCCCCCCCCCCCCCCCCCCCCCCCCCC
>JAODKE010000125.1:5576814-5589768 GCA_026779605.1 Mormyrus hasselquistii
ATGCAGCGACAAACTGTGTGAGCGCCCTCCATGTCCATTTTGCTTGGGGCCCCCAAATTCCTTCAAACGGCCCTGGTAGTGTCCTCTTGGGCGTGTAACAAATTCACTTGGAGGGTGCCGCTCATCGGCATTGCACGTCCCCTGTTGACCTGACAGTAGATTCTCTACTCGCCAGGGGTGTCTGTTTTGGAGGAAAAAGCTCTCCTCTAACATATGGTTCTTCTCCGCTTTTTCGTTTGGGATGGGGTATTTCTTCCCACTCCTTTTCCCTTTTTTTCCTGAGTTTGCATCGAGGCCCACCAGCCACCAGCCCCGACACGTCCCCGAGAAATTCACTCATCGCACTTTTGATTTATTCTGATTGTCAAAACACGCAAAGATGTTATTCCTATCCGCACCGTGCTCCAAAAAAGTAACCTTAAAATTGAAAAGCCTCCCCCCCCATTACCATCAGCCCCCCACCCCTTGTCCCCACTCCTCCTGTCTCTTTCTGCCTCACTGAAGCAGAGGAGACCCATCGTGGATTCTGGTCGTTCTTGTATCTCTGCCAGAAATGATTCTAATTTGAAATCTCTGTTGCCTGTGTCAGGCAGGTCTCTGCACTCCGCATTGCTGAGCAGATTGCGGTCGACTTTCAGGACCTCGGCTTGGCTTTCGCCACAGGGAGCGGAAACCTCAGGGCGATGCCGCCTTGCCAGAATGATACATGTGGCACCCACCTAGCTAAAATAGAGGGTACACACCATGGCCTGGCACACGCCTTCCCAAGGTGCGAAATGACGGCGGTCTCGTGCCAGCGCAAAGGCATCCCCTTGCCGCTCTGGAGCGGACGCCACGCGGCAGCCGGGCGTCAGCTGGCGTAAACAAATGGCGGTGTTCCAAAGTGAAAAAAGTCGCAGGGGTGGACCAATTAAAACACAGGGGCCCTTACGAGGAGCTGTAGATCTGCCCCATAAATTCTCCAGATCCCCGCAGGACGTGGGCCAAGGCCACACATACGGTGAAATCATAATGTGGATGTTTACAGAACTCCTGCCCGCGGCTCTCAGACGGGACAGTGATGCCTGAGGAGATCAAAGACACAACGCGCCACTAAGAAAATACCACCGTTTCTATAACAAGGCCGCCCCGATAAATTATTCCCCTGAACAATTTCAGACGTGCAAACATAACCTTTTAGCAATAAATAAAATATTGCGGCTTAAAACAGCGGATTCATTGTTTCATTGCGTCAAAGTGAGAAGGGCTTTAATTCAGAATATGTGTTAATAAACACCCTTGGGTAGCCTCCATAATGCTAATGGACTTTGTGCGTTTTCAATAATCAGCTTTCTTGTCTGCGGCCTTTCTGTCGTAAACGTTTGCCATCAGGACGGACAGTTTCTTAATGTTTCTGGCAACTGCCCAGGAGAATGCTACCCAAAGTCATGGACAGAAACCTAGCAACGTAAGTGTTGTCTCGGCTATGTTTTCCCAGTTACAATAGAAACCGACATAAAGTTAATCTGAATAAGAAGCTTAAATACGTAGATTTTGGCGGGAGAGGAATGGAGAACGACTGCTACGTCAAAAGCACAGAGGGAGATTATTAAAGGCTTAAGGTATGGCTGTAGCATAGTGGTTCAGGAGAAAGGCTTTTAGTGGCTCAAAAAATAGTGTCAACGTAGTAGTAGCATAAAAAGCCATCCTTGCGCCATTATATTTGCTTGGGTAAGCTGCTAATGCTCTGCTATTTGTTCACCTCATCGCTAGAGCGCTAATGTCGCTACAGTCGCTAAACTCAATAAAAATGGAATCTAACCGAGGTTAGCGGCCCCGCTGTGTCCATCGTGCTGTTATTGACCTTGTGTGCTAAATGATGAGACTGAATACAGCCAGCGTTCATGGGTGAGGCCCGTGTCCAAGCCTTTAGTCTCAGTGTGAGCCATCCTGTCTCTGCCCCGTCACCCGAAATGTGTCTCATGTATCAGTCGACCCACTGGGAGAGACCAGGGTCTATGAGGACATCTTGAGCTAAAGTAAATAATCAAACTCTATCTATCTATCTATCTATCTATCTATCTATCTATCTATCTATCTATCTATCTATCTATCTATCTATCTATCTATTTGTATGTGTGTGTGTGTGTGTGTGTGTGGGAGGCTTCTTTTTTATACTGAGACCTCTTTCTAGGAAACAGTCAAATCCTTCTTTTGCTGCAGTTGTTTTTCTTGCCGTCTTATGCAAGTCCGTCTCCACTCCTTCCCAACAGCACTTGAAGCAGACGAGCTTCACGTGTTTATGTCGTAAGCTGACGCTTAGGTTCTGTTCTCTGTCTCCCAGAAATAGTTCTGTTTCCAAAAACCATAATACTTTAAACTGCTCTGACAGCTCTCCCCGTCTCTTTTCATTTTTTTCTCACCGTCCCCCCCCCATGACCATCGAGGGCTAGGCACCGTTCTGTCCGTGTCAACTTAGTGCCATCGCCGGCTGAGGCTTTCGGTGTCCAGTGTCAGACCATTTTGCCAAACGCAAAGAAAGAGAGAATGTTTGCTGATTCATTGACATTTCATAATTATATGGTGTAACTTAACAAACTCCAGACATGATTTTTTTAAATCGCAGATGGCAGTATGTTTTGATTTTTTTTATATAGTATTCCATTACGTTACATTATAGACTACAACTATTGAATTGGATAACCTGTTACTGGGAATATTTCTTCAAATTGATTTAGAGCAAATATGCTTCATAATTAACATATCTCTCTGCTTTATTTGAATCTGAAACAAAGCTGAAAACCTCTCATGGGTATTAAAAAACAATTTTAGCTTGGTTAACCTCCATAGCTTGACTAGATCCCAACAGAAGTGATAAACAGAAGCATAACTGGGTCAGTATTGTCAGTTAGCCACTTACATGGTGTTATCTTTCTAAATCGAATTTAAGATTAAACTTCAGTCATATGCAGCCTCATATTTCCTGGAGCATTTTGACTTTAGTGACTCACATAAAGGTTCTGCTTCCTTTAGGGATTTGAATAAGCTGCTTATTTGAACCCAGTCCTGCAAATATTATGTTGACGTTCGGAAAGAAAAAAAAAATCCACATGGGAATATAAAAGTGTGTCCAAGCCGGTGACCTAGATGTTACTGTGTTGGTTCATTACGAGTCCCGTTTGGGATTTGAACCTTTACACTTGAATCAACACCGCAATCCCCACTGGCTGGTCTCATGTCAAAAACAAGAGCATCTGTATGTCTGAACAGTGCACCTGTATAAGAAGGGTAATAGTGTGTTTGAATCTGTATGTTCCTCTCTCTGTTTTTCCAGGGGAAGTGTTAAGCCTTGTGGACGACCTCCTTTCTGGCCTGGGGTCTTCGTGTGTGGTGGTGGGGAAACGTAGCAGCGAGCACCCCCATACGGCCCTCTATACCTTGGTCTTCAAGTGCCTAGAGCCGGACAGCCTCTATAAGTAAGAATCCACACATCCGCCCACTAGGGGCACTGTTACTCAACTGTTGTGTCCATTTTCATTCGATTTGCCAAGTGTGTGGTCAAAAAAAGAATATATATATATATATATATTTTTTTTTTTAACCAATGTCTACTTCTTTTGTTTGTTTTTTTTTAACAGTGCGTGAAGGCATTGTGCTCCTGTTAGTGCATTAGCTTCTAATTACTATTACTGTACTATTTTATATTTTCTCAATTAAATTTGGGTGGAAATTTGAAAAATTTTGGCTATGACTAAATGACCCAGGAAACATGGGTTCCAACGTGAGTCCAATGATTAAACCCGTTGAAAACCACTGCTCTACTGTGAGAAGGTCAGTGGAAGGTTGGTAAGGGAATGTCGTTCAAGTTTAAGTACTTGCTATAATACAAATGATAATAATTTAATTCTTTCATTTTAAATGTCGAACCCCATTTATGGGTTTCAGTAACCAGTAACCTCTCCGTATTTTTGTGAAGTGTTCACCTTGGTCCTGCTTGGAAAGTTGGAAAAATAGCACACTAATGAAAGCAAAATAGCCTGACGGATTAGATTTGGCAGATCAGAATGAAGAGAAAATAGCGTTGTGAAGGGAGAGGCCCACCACTGAAAGATGGGGTTCATTACTGCCCCAGATGCTGAAATTGCCTTGTGTGGATGGTGATTATCTTGATTTTAGTATACTCAGCAAACCTGTTTTTAGGTTCACTATAAGGATCAGCATTGTTTTAACAGAACAAAGCAAAGGAAAACTTGTCAGGAATCTATTATGCACTTTTTCGCTGATTTTAGGGACAGTGACACCTCATTTTTACAAAGGAGGATCGTCATTGAGAGTTTTTTTCTTATCTTTCTGCTTCTCCACTTTTTTTTCTGACTGGCAAGTTAGTACCTCCATAAATCTTCTTTTATGCTCCAGGTAAGAAGCCGTCTATGTGGTCTGAATGCATTAAGGACTTGGGCTTCTTCCAAGCCCAGTTTATCACGCACAAAATCCTTCATAAAAGTCAAATATTTTTGCATAAACGCATGAGAGTCGGCTCCGTTAAATTCTGCCACAGCCGACAGGACACTATTAGGATGTAGACTCGGTGAACTGACACTGATAGAATATAACTTAGAAAGGGGTTTGCCGACCACCCCCCCCCCCCCCGGATAATCAGGAGAACATCTGGATCATATATCATAAGGTCAACAAGGGTCTAGAGTTGGTATTCAGGGACATAACCATTCTTCCACATAAGTGCTTCAGTTTTTGTGCCAGTTCTGATGGACGTTAAAGCTATAGACATCTCTCCAGGTACTCCTCGGTCCTAGAGGTGCCGTGTGTTTTCCATGATTAAGCTGCAGGGCCATGGAGGAACGTCTGTGCTCCTTGAACAGCTCTCCTTGGTAGAGAGCACGGTAACACACGTGTCTTGGATAACGCATTACGCAATGATATAAAGGAGGTTAACAGGCCTGGATTCGCAGGAAAACGACGCAAATCTAAAACATGCTAGTTGAGTTACTATGAATTCAGCATCCCTACGGGAAGTCGGCCTTCCGAGGTAGTCAAGGGTTCTGGGTTTGTCGCTATGGTGCTAGCGGTGATGGCAGCCACATTGTTCTCCACAGGAGGTGTCGCATGTACACCTCAACTCCCCGAACAGGCCACGCATATTGCAAGCCACAATAAGTGATTTACACATGCGGAACCCGTCCCCTGAAGTCCCCTGCCGACCACTTTCAGACCTTCTTGGTGGAACCAATGCACTGCACTTCTCCACGTGTTTCTGGTCACAGCTGCCCTTCGAAGAGAATGTCATAATCTCATTTTCCTTGAGTGACACAACCTTCCTTGGCCGACGAATCGAGTTTGTTTTAACACGTCGGGGATCCCTGTGGACTTCTTCGTTCTACTTGCGTATGCACAACAAGAAAACCGCAAGCAAGAGATTTACATGTCTCTCTTTTTTGTTCATGTGTGGAAATGACTTACTGTGCCTTTGCACATCTCCCAATAATACTCCTGTACTTTGTACATCACTTACACATCACACCTCTACCACTCCTCTTCCAACAATGTTTTTACTTTACTTACTATTTTCACTGCTAGCTATTGTGGACTGCATTATTATTTTTAATAATAATGCAGCCTTGAACCCCAGATCAAGTTGCGGCTTACAGTACCCTCATTCTTTGTATTATTATACAATAATTGTTGCCGTCTTTGGCACTATTCCCAAACTCTTGCCATGCCGGTCTTGACCACAAAGGCACCAAAATGCATCTGCGTGTCTGAATGATCACAGGAAGCTTCAAAATGTGGTTTGTTCCGTTGGCTGCACACACATCACAGACGTCCCCAAACCCGGACAGTCACCTCCTAACCTTGTTATGTTGTTGTTCTTCTCTCCATAAGATTGTGAAGAGCACTTCATTCAGTGCATTTTTTCAATAAATCAAAGAGGGCTCGATTGTACAGAATCAGTCAAGCTTCTCTCCCTTTCCAAGCAGACATAAAAAGCTGTAAACTTTTCTTACATCTGTCGCTCTTTTTAAAGCAAACATAGAACAGACTTTATCAATTTTCAGTTCCCCAAAGTAGCCTTGTGGTTTTTTTTAGCATTGCATGTTTTTCATGCGGGTGCATTAATTTACCCACTGGAACACCAGCTAAATATGCAGCGGCATGCTTAGCATTGAATGGGCCAGACCATTTTGAATCTTGTTGCTTATCAAACGATTTCATTTACAGCTGTGTACATAGCGTGCAGTTGATATTTACCCTATTTAGGAAGCTGGACAGTTTACAGTATAAACCTGTCAACCGCCATGCTCAGCAGGGCTTATTTTGGGATGTGAACCCATGTCCACATCCAGCAAAGTGTCTTCTCCCTCATTCCCTCGTCGTCTGCCAAAAAAACTAGCCCCTGCACTGTCCATGCCTTCACAAGTTTTTTCTGTAGTATGGAGTACTGGCTTGAGAAAATGAGACTAATTGAGCTGGGAGAAGGATGGCACCGGCCACCCAGGTCAGTGGCATTATAGGAATATGCAGGCTTCCGCATAACGGCTAGCCTCTGTCTCACTGTAGAACATCGTCTGTCTTGGTAGTTTTAGGGGAGGGGTGATTCTTCACTTTCCTCTGTGACAATTTTGCAAGAATCGTGTGCTTATTCGTGCAGTCTGCACATTACTCTGCATCTCTGGAGGCGCAACAAGTTAGGATGCTGTGTCTGTGATGTGAAAGTCCCACAGTTGCCAGGGTGATCTTCCCATTTGGCACTTTGCGCATGGCCCTTAATCCTCAGTTTGCTTCAGGCGCTTTCTGACCCGGCCTTCCCAAATATATATGGTGGTCAAATACAAGCATCTGCTAAATAGATTAAACGTAAATGAAACCTAGTGTCAGACAGGTTAGGGTGCACGTCGGGGATGGAAGAAGGGCCAGGTGCAGAATGCACATTTTGACATGTCAGCGCCGCCACCTTGAACGTGGGAAAGACATCCTAAAGTAGGAACTGCTTCTTTGGTGTCAAACAATGCCGCTGCACAAGGCAAACGGTGTCTCAAGAGCACGTGCTTCCAGTTAGAATGTCTGGCACAGCGGCACAGCAGCGGCAGTAATGTCCTGGGCAGATTCTCTGGCCGGCGGGTTCACTGTAGAGGACGAGATGAACCTGGCCTCTCCAAATGGCGTGGGGTTCTACTTTGGCGTGTCTCCGAAACTTGGCAAGGTCACTGGTTCTTGCTTTTTACCACTTTGATCATAAAAATAATTTAGGATAAAGATATCAATGGAGTCCCCCCCCAACCCTTTGTATCTGGTTTTTGTTGCATTTTGAAACTGAAATGAGAGGAAAGGTTTCTGTTCAAATAACTGCCTACTCTAATTTTCAACAATATATTTTTTCTACATTGTAATGATATTGCTTCGATAAATAACTGAGAACAGAGGTGCTATGACTGCTAGTCTTTTTAAAAAGACTGCAGTTATGTAGTTTATGACATTTATTAACAATCTCACATACAATTGTAGCATTGCGTGCCACATGGTGTTGTTAAGCTGGTGTTATATAGCCAGAGTTTATTATGAGAGTTAATTTTTTCTGATTGTATGCTACAGGTTCCAGTACCAATTGTGATACTGAGGACAGAGAGGCTAAACAAGTGGGTTTAACATCATGGCAGGTTAACAAGCAGTGTTACTAATCGTAACGTATTGAGGAAAGTTTGGCTGCGAGCAGGTGGATACAAGCAAGATTTGGGGACAGAACAAGTACAGCAGACAGGACAGGATAGGCAGACTGCTAGCTGTTGTGAGAGGATCCACGCTTTTTGGTAAGCCACCCCACGTAAATGCTGGCTTCAGCATTCATCTCGGCCGCCGGCGTGGTCAGTGAAAGTGGCGTTTCGCTGCTGAGTGGGCGGACATATTATTTCAAAAGCTGTCTTGATATCAAGCGTTGTTTTCTTACCAGTGAACCGCAGTGAGAGGTTCCAGATGTGACATTCTCCTCCTGGGGGTGAGGGGGTTGGGGGGGGGGGGGTCTTGGGCGTGTGACCACGTTTGTCCAGAACAATAACATCTCTTCTCAATTAGTAGTAGCTTCCTTACGTCTGGGAAGCACGGCGGATGTTTTTGGGGGAACTGGGGCCATCGGTCACAGTGAAGGACCCGGTTCCGCTCTGCTGCGGGCCCTCCGATGTTGGAGCGCACGAAAAGTGGCAAAAAAAACACCTGGGGCATGCGCTGTCCTCAAACATAAGGGGAGCCAGCCCACGGTTCGAGGGCAGGATCCCAGGCACTCCTTCCATCTGATGTTATATGCTGAGTCCATCCCACTTCTTTGTGCAGTTTTGGAGAAGACCAGAGACTCTAGGATCCAGTAAATTTAAAATACGATTCCTTTCTTCGGTCTCTTCCAGTTTTTGTTTGATGAACATTTATTTGATGTTGGAGAGCTGTTTATTATAGTCAAAAAGTGTGCTAAAGGTTGATGACAGTACTGGAGCGTTAAAGAGTAGTGAGGGGCCAGCTGCGATGCCCCCTAGAGGTGGTCCTAGGGTAACGCTGGAGTCTTTCCGAGCAGGATAGAAACGTCTGCCGTTAATCATCATGCGTGTCACCGCATCAACCACCCTCCCCCCAAGAAAACTATTTAACCCCTCATCTTTCCACCACTTGCAGACACGCCATCTTTGAAGAAAGAGCTTTTTACTTTACATGTTTGTCATCTAAGATTTTGGAGGGGCGTGTTTTTTTGGCCAGCCAAGAGGGTATTCATGCCAAAAAGTTTGAATTACTCGCCTGTAGAGGAAACCGAATGAACCTCACTTTCCTTTTTGCATCCATATGTACACGTTTATACAATACGCCATATATATGGGGGATTAAAGGCGGCCCAGATAGATACTGACACACAGCTTCTCTATGGCTGCCCCATCGAAGCGTTGTATATCGAAATGGCAGCCATCCTCATGTGATGTCGCTTTGCCGCTTTTCAAAGAAGTCAAGGGTCTATTCTTATAATCTGATCAAAGCAATTCCTTTGTGCTCAGGGCGGCTGGGTTTCCGTTTTATAGCATCATGCTGACAGAAAAAAAAGCACACCGTTGTAAAACCCCCACGGCCAGAAATGTTACGGCTGCCCCCATAACAGGCCGGATGTTCACATTCTCCTGTAGCTTCGGGTGAACTGGCCAAAGAGCATTGCTTTGGTTACCAGTTCTGTGGCAGCAATTGTTTTCATTCTGTTGGCCTATTAGCCCATTCAGTTAGCATTGTTTTTTTCTTTTTTTAACTATTGTTTTATCCAATCCTATATGCACAACATATACATACCCTGTCCTTCAGCGCTTGGCGTGATTTAGCGAAGCACTAAACGTGAACATGGAGGTTCATATAAATCTCTTCATATGTGCTCGTAAACTCGTCTTTTTCTTCTCCTCGTGTCTTATTCCAAGTGTTGGGACGATACGAAGAGCTCGGCTCGTGTTCTCTGCCACAGATGAATCGGGCTCATGTCGAGCGAGCAACTCATCGTTGATGCATGCGGTGGTCACACGGGGCCAGTGTCGGCGGGGACGTTCTGGCAAGAGCGCGGCCCTCTCCTGAGTCCACCGGGACACTTGAAGACAATCGCGGAGGCCGGCCAAGTCACCCCTTAGCAGTTCCAGAAGGTTCTCTCCTGGACAAATTCCCCTTAAGTGTCAAGCGGAAGATGTTAGCTGTTTGAGTTAGTGGACGACGAGTGAAGTCACAAGCTTACTGTTGTTTATATTGTAGCTAAAGAAGTGTTTTGGGCTGCGGAGGCTGGATCGCCGGCCAAACGAGAGTGAGCTGGGAGGGGCGGACGTAAGACCCTTCTAAGTACAGGAGATTTACTCAATCAACTCCTTTTGGATTCTGTCTGGTATACCGCATTCGGCAACCGAAGCTGAAATTCAGAAAGAAACTGTGCTATGACACCACTGGAATGATCTGAATAGCTCTTTTGGAGATCGGAGCGGACACATTATACACTCTTCTATTGTTAGCTGTAGTCATCAGGAAGCCTTGGGTCAGCTGAGTTCAATTTGCATATCAAACCACACACCCAAAAAAATCCCCATTAATAATTTTGGTTTCAACCGCTGATCCGCAGACTGCTTCCTCTGTGGTGACCGCTGACCATAATGGCAACTCCAGCAGATGTCCTTCCTGGGATGAGCTGATAGTGTATCATTTCCAAGCAATGGGCCCACCCAAAACGTAGACAGGGAGCAGGGGGGCACAGACGATGTTTGGTCCCAGGGAGTGGGTCAGGGACTTATCTTTTTGCTGGGAGGAGGCTCAGAGGCCCAAGCAGGGAGCTGATATCTCCCAAGCAGATGTCCAGTTGGTTACTGTATATGCAGCGGTGGAAAGTCCAGGTTCAGAAAGTACAAATCCAGACCAAGACTTTGTTCCAACCAACCAGTTGAGTATAAAGAGTCACAGCGTACTCAACTGGTTGGTTGAAACAAAGTCTTGGTCTGGATTTGTACTTTCTGAACCTTGACTTTCCACTTCAGTCTATATGGAGGAGTCAGGCATTTCAACAGGACGCCACAGCGCAGGCATTGACACATGGAGCAGAAAGCGCCGTCAACAATATTTGCCACTTTTGAGTCATCCGAACAATTAGTAGGAAGCCAGAGGGAGTCTCTTTTTTCCGCGGACCACACACTGCACGTGCCCCACCCCCTGACCACACAATGTTAGTGATCACCACCCATTCTTCTCTGTCGCTCGGCCCTCGGCGGTGCGTTTGCGTAAGGAGATCCGGCTTGCATGCGTCTTCATCCTCGGACGCCTCCTGTCCTTTCCATTGTCCTGACGTCATCTGTGGGATGGCTCAGTAAATCTTGGAAGTGAGATAGATTTATACTGTCAATTAATTACATTTATGGTAAATAATGGGGTAACTGTTTATAATTAAAGTAATTTATTGCATTTAATCATTTTATTTCCGCCTTCTGCGGAATGACTTATGGTTATATACTTAATTGTTAAACTGGAATTTTACTGCAATTCCACAGACTTACCATATCTCCTCATGGGGAGACTGAAATGTCTACGATCTGG
Source organism: Mormyrus hasselquistii (assembly GCA_026779605.1). Taxonomy (NCBI): domain Eukaryota; kingdom Metazoa; phylum Chordata; class Actinopteri; order Osteoglossiformes; family Mormyridae; genus Mormyrus; species Mormyrus hasselquistii. The sequence continues at coordinate 5,587,885 of JAODKE010000125.1, forward strand.
GTCTGACACCAATGCCCCAAACTGGTCCCAAACTGGTCCCAAACTGGCCCAGGAGATAACGTTTGGCTTTGTCAGATGGGGTAAGACTCAGCCTGTGGGAAAAGCAGATTCACAAAAATTTAGCTAGTGTAAAAAATGTTTTGCTTTGTAGAGCCAAGTATTTTTAAACTGAATTGAGTAGCAGTTTTTATATACGTGTATATGTGTCTGTATGATTTTTTAAAGATCACTTACTAAATTCATTGCAACTTTTGCAATTCTTTGGACCATATGCAACTTTTTTTTCATTCACAGAATGGCACGCAATTACCCCCATCCATTTTTGTATATTTAAAAATAAATGCAACACAGTAAGCTGGGGAACAGTTGCAAAGATGAAGAACAATGTTACCCTGTTTGTTCAATTTTCTCTGACAAAGCCATGAGTGACCTGCCATTACTGTCCTGGGAGAGATCCCTGCTAATGCCAAATATTTGTTGAATGTGTAAGACTTACAGTGTATCCACACTACACAATAGAGTTCTCCTATCTATCTGTCTATCTATCTATCTATCGATCTATCTATCTAGCTATCTATCTATCTGTCTGTCTGTCTGTCTGTATTCCTGCTTGTCTGTCTGTCAATCCAATCTTAAATTGCATTCTTGTAAAGCAGATCCTTAGCATGAGGAAGCACCCAGTTCAACGCTGACTCTAGGTAGCTGATTAGGAAAATTTTGATTAAACTCGGCAAGAAGCATGAATGACCTTTATACTCCAAGCAGTGAGGGAGTTGCAGTGAGGTTGGTGCATCTCCTGTGGTCTAGTCCTACATCAGAACAAGCGGCAGCTATTGTCCAAGATGTTTCCTGGATTGTAGGAGAAAATCTGTAACAACCATTTTGGTTTGGAAAGGATTTTCATAAGATTGGGATTTAGACATAATGTCAGTGAAATGAATATGTTTAGAAAAGTGCCTTTTATCATGCCAGGCACTTTTAAAAACAGAGCAACAAGTTGACAAGACATCTCCGAACCCCAACGAAACTGGCCAAAGTCGCTGATAAAAACAAAACCATTAAATTCACTGGACCATAACCCAACCACTTAATTCAAACAATTGCATACATGGTACATTGTTACAATAAGCACAGATTTGGCACTGACTTTGCAGTGAAATCGAATTCTTTCATTGCCTTTTATGAGGTTTTTGGGGCATACCAGCGACCCCCCTCGACACAAAACACGATCTAACGAAAATATGTTAACAACGTACAAACAAGTCAAAATACAAACAAAACAATTGGTCAGCGGTATAAAATGTGGTTTGCAAGACTAGCAACGACAGAGTCAGCTATTTAATTATGCTTGCTTGAATGTAATTTTTTTTTGGGAGGGGGAGTGGAAGTAAATGTGCAATTTGTACGTCTTGGGTCGTTATTTATTTATTTTATTCCGGTACTAATTTTAAACACACAGAATTTGGATCCCACCACAGACATCTGTGGTTTTTTTTTTTTTTTTTTTTTTTTTTTTCTCGTGCAGTAAAATTGAGCGAAGGCCACATGTATTCTTTCTGAGTGTGCATGAGGTCGCCGTGGAATAATTGGACGAGGTGCAGTGTTTAGAACATTAAGAGGAGGCTATTTACAGTAGATTGAATTATGTGCTGGTATTGGACAAACGTGCTGCGGACGTGCACCAGATCATCAGGCCCGGTTCGCTCTGTTCTTTCTCAGCGCGCCGTGTTTGTTTTGAATGTAGCCAGTAGTATGGCGAAGTACAGCCTTATTGTTTGCTTTATGGAAGCGTAAAAGCTGACCGCCCTGCTCCCACCTCGGCGACCGCCGCCACCGTTTATTGGACGGTGGCGGACTGGGGTATCCGTGGGGAGTTTGCTGTTG
>JAODKE010000125.1:5607594-5621602 GCA_026779605.1 Mormyrus hasselquistii
GTTGGGGGGTTGGGGGCGCGGGAGACAGAATTGCGAATATCTGAGGTGTTGAGGTGCTGCAGCTAAGTCTGTGCGAATGAGATAGTGAAAAAATGTAATACTGTATGCTGTTTGGTGAGAGTGCAGCCAATGCTTCAAGAAATGATCACAGGCTAGATCGCCAGCGGACTGAACTCTATGCGGTTACAACACGACATGGTCTGGCAGGACGCAGTTGGTCTCATGGCGCATGTTGGCGAATGCAGCAGCACCGCAGCCGCGTCATCACAGATTACCCAGAATGCCCCGCCACCAACCCTCCTGTCTTTGCCACCTCTCATTCTAATCCCCCCCCTTTCCATTTCTTTTCCGCTTTCATTGGTACGGTTGCTGGCTGTCTCCAATCCCTCTTCCGGCTTCCCGAAAGTTTTATTCCTCTGACACGGCCCAGCTGTGCTAGTACCCTCCTAACCCAGCCACATACCTACTGTGAGGACCCTTGCCTGAAACTCCCTCTGCCTCGGCCCTCCACTTCTCGCTGGTGTACAGTCACAATCCAGATCAGCATCTAGATCCCTGCATCTTGACCACCTTGATGACTAAGCACTTTCCTGTGATGGATAAGCAAGAGACACTGGAGGCTGAGACAACCTCACTGCAGTGACCTGGGGGTAAAGGTCAAAGGTCACATGTGACAGCACAAGATCATAAGCAATCCCAGCTGGCCTGGACCTGTACCTTCAATACCACGTTGAGAAAAAAATATACTAAAAACACTTTATTTGGGGGGGGGGGGCTTTGGTGCTTTCCTGTACTCGTAATGAAAATGAGGTTATTGTTCAGTTGTAACAATGAAATATAAAGCGGGGACCAAACTGCACGTCTGCATGCTCTCTGGACTCGCGCTCGGAACAGCCCAGTTATCCTCTGTCTCCGCAGATCCCATTAATCCCCCCTCCCCGTCTTTCGCTGGGTCGGGCTGTTGAGACAGCATTCCCCCATTCGTCCATTCATCCCGTCTTGGCGAATGCCGCTCTCTGCCATGCAGAGTCCTCGTTCGGCGGTTCCTGGTCAGAAGGTGGGCAGTGGCGGGCAGGAGGTGAGAGGGTGCAGTATGAGCGGAGAGGCTCTCCTGGAAGCAGCATGTCGGGAGGGTAATGTGGCTCTCCCGGTGGGTTTCCCCCTCCCCACCCCCGAGGCGAGCGGGGAGCCCCCCCACGCGGCGCGGCTCAGCCCAGCGAGCGCGCACGGCCCCCGTCCCTGTTCTCCTGGGCGTCAGGGTCCCGGCAGGCGCAGTCGTCTCGAATGTCGCAGGACATGGGGAATGGGATCACCTGCACGACACAGAGGACACCGTGACATTAAGGACTGCTACTAAAATAAATCAGTGCGAGGCTCAGGGGGTCAGGATGCTGTTGTCAGAAGGTCGCCGATTCAAATCCCAGATCCGCCATTGAGACCCTTAACCTCCAGTTGCTTTCTGAGTTGTATGTCACTGAGAATAAAAGTGTCTGTCTACGAAATAAATAAAATGTAGGTAGTAGCGTGTGGCTCTCAGAGTTTATGCCCATAATCGGACGGTGACTTGGTGAGATCCCCTGGCCAGAACAGTGATGTCACTGGACACTGGCTGATCCAGTGCTCTGACCCCAAAATTACTCTCGTGTATAATATCTTAAGGAGAGCAAGATGGAACTTGGAAGATGTGAAAATACCCAAATTCCTCACAGGCATAAAGAAAATATCATTTAATTTCTATGCAAAGGTCCATTTGATGTCACATATATAACACTTGTAAAATGCAATGTATTTTGTATATGTGATTTAATATATGAATTTTAAGGTTACATGAAGAGACATGCAAATTGACTCATCATTACTGAGCTTGTCCATGTCGCGAGGCCTCTGCCAATATCAGATCTATAACACTACAAAGGCCCACCTTCGTCATTACAGCATAACTGGCCCCTAGACCGACCAAAGCACTCAGGATTTTAAAAATGACTGTTTACACACACAGGAGGTATTTGGCGGAACTGGCGAAAAAGTCAGATGTGTTTGTGAAGACAGTCAGGCAGTGATACACATCCAAATGCCTTGCAGGGCACCCGCATAAACAGCAAATCATCTGTCTCGTAATTAGCAGAATCAGGTATGCAGGGGTGATGTCCAGGGAGAGGTTTGCGAATGTCTGTCTTCTGTTTTCTCATTGGCTTGTGGCCATTCTGCCACACCCTCACTCACTAACTGGATCATACCTACACCTTACTTCCCCCAGACAGCACCACCCAAAGCTGGGGGGGGGGGGGGGGGTGTGGTCTGACAGGTAGGATGCCATGGTAACTACTGATCTCCAAACTCTGCTTCCCACAAAAAAGGCACACACACACACACACACACACACACACACACACACACACACACACACACACACATACATACAACCTAGACAGGAACACAGTGTCTCCCATTTCTGCTTCTATTGACCATATAAAACTAAACCACTAATTTGAGGGGGCAGTTTGGCACTGCATGGGGGCGAGAATGACCCCGCGCCGCACCGTTTAGGGAAACAGCGTGCACTTCCTCGGGAATCCACAAGCGCAGCACTTTTCAAACCCATAAATGTAAATCATTGTTGATGCATGATGCTCTGTGTATGTGGGTGGGGGGCACTAATCAGCACGCACGCTTATGCACGGGGGGTCGTGAGGGGGCGGGGGGCTCACATTCTGTCAGAAGCACAAAGGTTCTCATTCTGGAGAGACGTCTCTTAGCACCGCTGGCCTTCGTGTCAGCGGGCTGTCAGCCCGCGTATTTCACCTGCTAAGGACCCATATTTTAATGATCCATTTTCCAGCAGCCATTTTTATACAGGCGGGACAGATCAAATACAATCTGACTATTTTTTCTTGCATGTGTCAAATGAGAGGGGGATGTATTTGACTGTTATTTATAGAATAAGTATGTTTATGACTTCTGGCTGAACTGGCCTAGAAATTCAGATGTGACAGGTGATGTGAGATGCCGTCGGGGTGTAACGTCATCATATCTTATTTGGGGGTTATAGCCGTCATGGACCTAGTGGATGTTTAGGGGGCGGGGGTTGGGGGTTTGATATAAACTATCCTGCAGCATCAGGTAAAAGCATGTAACGGGGGGGGGGCATTCAACCACCACCTTGACAGGTGCAATTTTATGCAGTTTTTTTCCCATAATGCATAGCCCTTTCAGTTTCGCATATATAAAATTCTTATGGATCCATAGACTGGCTGCGTCCACGTGCATGAGGCACGCATGCAAGTTTCCAGGAATCGGACTCCACCACACGTGGGGAACAGGGGCACAGGAAGAAGCTTCTGGAAAGGGCAACAAGACAAGGCCTCGTCCCAAGCGGGAGGTTCCTGGGGCCTGGTTCCACCGCCCAGCATCCCCTTCTAATGTCCATTGAAGTAAACATTTCAGCCAGCCTTTGTATCACCCCTGGAAATTGCCAGAATTTCAAAAGGCTTTAAATCGTGTTTCGGCCGCCAGGAGAAAGTGGGGAAGGGCGGACGGCAAGCAGAACATGGAAAATTCAGTCAGGGTGGTGGGGGGGGCGTGTGACCTTTTCTCAGATGTGACACATGAACCGTGTAACGGCGGGGCTTGGGCGGGGAATGGCAGGTCTGGCGGAGGAGGGCATTTTTTTCCGGGGAATAGCGGGGGTCATGTAGGAGCAGGACGGGTGAATGCGAGGAATGAAGGTGCCTTTTCAGCCAGGGCACAGTGGCAGGCCGGGGGGGTGGGTGGGGGAGAAAAAAACACAAACATGCACTTGTGAGAACGAAGAAAGGGCAGGAGATGCAGTGTTGCTTTACAGCCGGGCCACTGGCATTGGGTGGCATACATAGGGCCGTGTCCATCCATCTACACTAGGGGCACCAGTGCCCTTAGCACAAGTCACTTTAGCAAATATCTCAACCCGTATGTTTTCAACATTACAATGTGGGTTTAGCTCCCTCGGGACACAAGAACCTCCTGAGAAACAAAAAATACAGATAATAAGGATGCAGACACAGTCACAGCGTGTTCCACATTAGTGCTTAGTATTACGGAATAAGCAGCGGCTAGGACAGCCCTGTGCTCTGTGGTCCTTATCGGGGCTTCCTCGCCGTCCCACGCTCTTTAGAAGGCATGAGGGTTGGCTGTACCGAGGTCCACCTCCCCTGCCCCCCCCCCCACCTCAGTAATGGCTGGCAGGCGCGTGAAAAGTCACGGCATGTGCCCGGGCGTCACCGGACTTTCCTCGGATACATTTAACAGGAATCCCTTTGTGGAGCTGCGAGGACAATGACAACAACAATGGACACGTCTCCACTCAACAGTTCAGCCCGAGATCCAAAAATAACAATACAACCACATGGTGAAAGAAGGCCTCTCTACATTCTTGTGCCGGACAATTAGACTTTGGGCTTCGTTTGAGTCCTTAGTCACTACGCTGGGGAGATAACCCTTATCTCTTTTCCCCACCATTCTCCATCTTCAGCAGAGAAATGTGTTCTGTGTTACGGAGCCCCCCCCCCCCCCCAATTACATGTTCGACTCCGAGGGACATCAATCATTTTCAGATTCGTTCTCTTAAACTCCAGAGATGTCGATGTGAAATGGCCAGTGGATTGCCATCTGTCTGCACCGCTTGTATGCGTAGACCTCAATGAATACATCTATACTCATAAGGCTGCACCTACATCCTGATGGATACATCTATATTCAGATCTATAGAAGCACATGGAACATGCATGTGCTTATCCGCAGGGATCGATTCCTGAAATCCGATGCCTTCCCTTTGATCTGAAGGTCCCTCCAAGAGGTTTGGAATTGTCATGTTACCAAATCCTGGTGTATATCGATTTTAAATTGCCTCCAGAGTTGGAAATTATTACAGTTTTGCAACCAGATGATTTCTTTTTTTCAGCACTGTGCAATTTATCTGTTGTTCCTAAGCGATCATGTAGAGGAGTCGGGTTGATTAAACTCAGCTGCGCGTCATCATTAGCCGAACGTTGTTCACGTTCACCGTCTCCAGTCACAGTCCTCTTTCCATGGGTGGTCAAATTTTATTTCATTATTCCGCTATATGGATTTGGGGTGATATCACCAAAAAATTATGAGAGCATTTTATCATGTCTTGGGTTTTGCACAGAGTCAGCGTGATGAGTGATTTTCTAATAGATGGGAGTTTTTTTTTTTTTTTTTTTTGCAGTAGACGCAAACTCTGCACGCGTGGGTGTGCCTGTCCCATGAGAACTGAAGAGAAGCCGTCTGAAGATTAAGAAAGATTGATGACGCACAGGATGGAATTTGCAGTGGGTTCCACACAAAGTTTTAGTTTCCGAGTCCGGAGTGGGTATGGTAACACGAAGAGCGTGAGGACTTCCCAACTCTCGGGTGAATATGTCAGGTTGAATCTGAACTGTGAAACCAACTAGACCTTCTACAGGCTGGCTAGACCCCAGGATTCAATGTCAATCTCCAAACAATGCTATGCTCGCTCTCTGGCAGGTCCTACCATTCCCCGCAAAGTTTCAATGGCCCTGGCGCTGCCTGCTCACAAAACATTACGGGGCTGCTTGTGTGACTGCGTACCTAGCAGGGTCCCTCTGACCTATACCATGGAAACACCTATAACACTACTTCACGCTTTCTCAGATGGCAACATCGTTTACGGCTTTGTTTACCAGGCCGGGGGACCGAAGGCCATTCACAGTGTCTCTGAAGCGCGACTGCTTTCATTATGCCAGGCTGAACACCGCTTCTGCCTTCATACTGTCTTTATAAGCCCCTTTGTTATGATCTGAATTCTGCAGAAGGCAGCAAGCTGGGCGTCTTTGGAGAGGTAGCTTAGCAACAGTGCTAAGGAAGTGCCGCTAATGCTAAGTAGCTAAAAAGGTAAAAGGGAGACGTTTTGAGCAGGGTGATTCTTCTTATGCTAAGGAACACACAAAGTAAATGAATGGCATTCCCAATAAATGGATCGCACCCTTTTTCACAGCTAGACAGTAATGACATTGGTCTCCAGCATCAAATGCTGTCTTTGGCTTTTGGATGAGTGTTGGAATCTCTCTCGCTCTGGCCAAAACATAAGCAGCCCTACAGCAGTCACTGAGTTCATAAGAGGGCTCTGAAATGCGAGCCAGCATCTGCGGAACAGAGCAGCGGCCTGTCAGAGTGGGCGGCCGGGGCGACGTCTCCCGCGATGCAGAAGCGCTGACATGCCCTGGGCCAACGGTGTGGCGTCCTGCAAAAGCTACCCATGCTGAGTTCTCGACCTGGCCAGTTGATGAGGGCCGCAGCACAAACTATGATGCAGCGGCGAACTAGATGCTACAAGATCCGATTCCTACTTTCCGCTCTAAAGGCAGGGAGAGGGTTTTTATTTTTTTTCAAATTCAAAATGTCATTATCGATAGAATCATCAGCGGTGGAACAAAGGGAACAAAAGGAGGGCAGACAGAATAAAATGCATGGAAAGATAGAGAGAGATGAACAGACGGATAGAGGGGGTGGCGCTGACGGTGTTTGGGGGGGGGGGAGGGGGTGGGGGGTTCGGGCAATGAGCTGCCTGGAGCAGTGAATGGTGCTGGCAGACACTGAGAGCAATTTCCTGGCCGTAAAGCAGAGTATAATTGGAGACAGGAAGAGAAGGGGCGCCCACCTACCTGCCTGGGTAGAGGGAACCCCCCCTCCCCCACCAGCACGAACGAGCAGACGGGAGGACACAAGGCCTAATTACAGCCCATCACCACACACTGTCAACAGAACGACCGAGAGCCTGCGGCGAGTGACGCTGCCGCAGAGTCTGGCCCGTTGTTTGAATCCGCCGTTTGCTACCTGAAGACCCTCAGCCACTCTCCTTACTATCCAGCACCTACTTGTTATTAATTACTCAACTACTATAATTTGAGCAAAGTCATTGTAAATCCAGGCCAAAATGTCTCAAGCAGAAAGTTTCTGCCCCTTGCCATTTTTTTTTTTTTGCTCGTCCATTTTTTCCCCGTGATCCCCGATGGCAGAAGTGCATGGGCAGTACAAGCCCGTACCACCCTTCTGACACCCAATCCCACTGCTAATGCTAGGGGGGAAAAACAAAAGAAAGAAACTGCACACTTTGCAAAATGGATAAATCCCCTGGAGACAAGAATGTTAGCGTGTTATCTACCTTGGCTCATGTTAGCAGGAGTTCAACTCCATCAAGAGGAGAAACGGCAGGGAAAGGGCCCTGAATGCTCTGTGGGTGTAGGCAGGCAACGCCATATAATAAAGGTCAAAGAATGCACCCCCCGTTAGATAGAGAGAGATGGAAAAGTGGCACCAACTCCAATACCAGAAAACGCTAAATATACAAACACAATCACCCCCCTTGCCACCTTACTGTAACCTTTCTTCTTTTGAAAGTTGCTTTAAGATTTTTTTAAAAATTCAAAAATAAAAAGACCTAAATCAGTTATCCTGTCATTGGTTAAACCCCTTCTTATCTCCCAGATGATTCCATAAGCAGTAAAACATTTATCCTCACAGACGTAGCCTGTGTCCGAAGACCGCGGCCTCGGGATCGATCAATCGTCCTATAAGTGAAAAAATAAAAATGAAACAGGAAGCCTCTGACTCTAACCATGGTGCTTAAAAAAATCCATAAATGAAGAGTTAGCAGCCAGTGCTAGTGGCTAGCACTAGCAGTTAGTACTGTAGCATCTTACATTTTGTGCAAAAGTAGCTAGACCAGGGGTGGTCAATCTTATCTGCAAAGGGCCGGTGTGGATGCAGGTTTTTGGGATAACCTGTAGGTCAGCTGTTCAAACACAGGTGTAAGGACTCTTCAGCCAATCAGTCCTCTAATTTGTAGACTAATTAGGGAGTTCTGGGTAAGATTGCCCACCCCTGGGCTAGCAGGTGTTTTAAGGAAGGTGCTTCCCAACCCGGTCCTGAAAGAACCCCAGACCTTGTTCCATGTATTTGGTCTTTCCCAGCTCCCTACAAGACAGTCCACAAATTTGCTCCCTACCAGGAACCGGGAGGAAGCAAAAACATGGACCATCGGGAAGTCCCTGAGGACGGGGCTGGAAAACACTGATCTAAGGGACGAAAATCTATGTGCCTGAGGATATAGGTTCAAATATCTGCATGGGGGTGCTGCAGACCTCTGGAGGGAGTAACCTGAATGTCTTCATGCGTTTCATTCACAGCACATGGGAAGTTGTTTTAAGATCAGAAGTCACAAAAATAAACGTTTAACTAAACCTCTCACTGAGTGAAATCCACCCCAGAGCAATGCACAAGACTCAGGTATTTTTTTATGCAGGCATATTGCTGAATAGGCCTGCCAGCCACTGACCTTCTTCGTCTTCACCGTGGACTGACAGCAGTCTCCTCCGTCGTAGTTGCAGAAGGCGCGGTTGTTTATGGCATCGCAATAGTTGTCTCCCATGAAGGGCTGTAGGAAGACAAAACGTAATTTTAACCAACATACATGCACATGCTATTTGAATTAACAGTGATTGTTGGTTTAGCTAGCATTTATTCATTTACTGGGGCTTATGAAAATACAATCAATATACTACTGATAGCAGTATTTCCCATTTAATAAGCATAATATTTTAAATTTACATCTGTCACTCTAAGGGGGTTACTGGTTAACCTTCTTGTTACAGAGGTACAATATATTAATTAAGATATCGGTATCGGCTGGTGTTTGTTAAAAATCAATTCATCTGCCCGGTTTTTCAATCTTGGTTGATATTGGCGGTTCATATTCTGATTTCAGCGAATATTCAAAGTTAGCAGCTCCAGAGCTAAAGGTGTAACTACAAAAATAGTTGATCAGCCATTCTCCATAGTTGAGGACAAGGAATTTTGTTGACTCATTAATCACTTAGAACCCTACTACAGTCTCCCAAGTCAACGCTATTTCACTGATGTCTCACTGCCTGCGATTGCTACATATATTCATGTGATCTAAAGAATAATTTTATCAACATCAGTTTCACTACAGCTTTGTGGAGCTCAGAGGTTAGCCAGTTATTGGTATCGGTTATCAGTGTCAGTAATATGAGATGAAAATATATTGGTTATCGATATCGACCAAAATTTCCACATTGGTGCACCACTACTTCCTGTGTCCCAAGTTCTCATATTGAGTCTTTCCTCTTTCCATTCTTTCTATTAGTTGCAGGTTATTTTTAGAATCATCACTGAAGTACTGTGGCAGCGGTCAGGGTCCTCCGTCATAGAGAAGTGGTAACCTGCGGTCCGTTTGCTAATAAAAAGTGAGCTCTCTCCTTCGCTACAGAGTACCCCTCTCTGTATGTGGGAATAATCCTCGGTATGTAGGGATAATTCTCACCTTACCCCTTACCTCCTGACCTCTACGGTCCTAACCACACCGTTTGTATGGTTGCCTCTACAAGTCTACGGTGCTGCCATGTTTCCACTGTGGGTTTGGCTTTGTATCATTAATCTCTCACATGTGCGCTCACTGCTACATTTTGATAAAGATCGCTCTCCATTCCTTCAGAACCCCATGCGGATGGAACCAGAGCGACAAAGTGAATTCTCACAGCTTGTGTCTTTCCTGATCCTTTTTCCCCGGAAAAATGGAGCTGTTCAAGTTCAGGGGACGGGGAAGCCGACGGTTTAATAGGAAAACTGAAGAACTATTAAATTTAAACATGGGTCCCTGGGGTCATTCTATAGTTACCATGCCAACAATCATGGATATAGGCTGTCGTGAACATCTGCGCGATTCCTGCCTTAACCCTGATAAACCACAGTATATAGGTATATTCATTCAGCATGGATTGTAACAGTGCTGTTGCCCTGGAGATGAGGCCTTCTCATGCTTTAGAACCATAGAAGAGGTCAAAGGGTGCGGGTCAGGAGACAATACCACATCTCCTTCCAGCCAATTAGAATGAGAAGGCCTCAGTAGAGCCAGCCCATCTTCAGTATGGCACTTGCTGATTTACCAAAACCAGAGGAAATAACTAGAGTTCTTCATAATCTCCACTAGGCTGCTCTTTCTGGAGTGCGGATGATAATGATTAGCATAATAACCCCGTTTTGCACCAAACAGAGATTTACGGCAATTTGGTCAATTGGCGGTTGCGCAAGACCCCTACAACCACCCATACATGTTCTAGCAACTTCCCCAGGTCTGGGTCACAGGGCAGTCCATTCGGTCCAAATTCATTATCCCAGTAACACTGCATCTTGTCATATTTCCTGGCACAATCATTGTCTATCACATCATCTGCAGTTCCTGTCTGAACCTTATTCTATGGACTATCTAAACATATTTTGCACAGAACTATATCTGTTGCATTCATAATTTAGCTATAGCTGTAATCAGAGTCATGACAGTGAAGTTGAATCTAAACTAATTAATTCACGTTTAAAATGTTGCTTGTTTTTGCCCCACGACTGGATGGTGACCCCCATAATAAGCCCCTGTTTACCAGTTTGGGGCAAACACACAGCTGTGATGGTGCATCGTTACGGAGTCAGGAACGTTTCCCTCTCTCTCTTCAAAGGACGAGAGGTTAAGAGTGATGCCCACCAAGCAAACCTCTAAATGGCGCCCCAAACCCAAATCCAGGGTAAAAGTGCTATCAGTAGCTCAGCAAAGCAGTGTTTACCTCTTCCCCGCTAATTACAGAGCTAATATTGTTTTTTTGCCCGGCCGCTTGCCTCTTGCCCTCTTCCTGCCCCTTGGAAGGCACCTCCGTCTCGCATGAAAAGCCTTACCTCGCAGCCTTTGATGCAGTGCAGGTATTCCGGGTGAGGGTACCACCGCAGGCCCATGGTACAAACAATGCTCTGTGTGGACGGGCAAAAACAAACACGGCCTCAGTGCAAACACACATGGGCGCACAAAACATCCAATATAGCATTGTTGCCGTTGGCAGAGGGGATCTGAGCGCGAGGCGCCCACTCCGGATGTGTCCGGCAAGCCTACGGCCAACAGGCTACTTCTCCAATTGCTACTCCATGTGTTTTTCTAGCACGGCTCAGAAAGTGGACAGGAGGGCACAAACCGAGCCGCCTGAGAAGTCTGCGATGAAAGGTGCGTTTGCAGAGAAATAAACCCTTATCCTGCTCCAGTTGCACGGCCACTAATAGATTCTCTGGCAGATTTGCACAGTAGCCAGATGAGGATTTGCACCAAAACTGATGATGGAAGCTTCATAAATTCATTTTTAATCAACTGAGAGTTGATGACACCTCTGTTATGGACTCACAATGGGTGACGCCATGATTTTAACCATCATCTGCTTCTTTCGCACTTATACAGTATAAGCATTCTTTTATCATAGTCATCCAGGTATCATTTCGTCGTTATTTGCTCCTTCTTTTGCGTCTTTTTGCTTTTAAGTTTCTATGGACCTGAAAAGAGTTCAGTCAAGTCGGGAAGAGGCCCTGTACGCGTGACTTCTGCCATATTGCAGAGGTGCTTCAAGGAAAGTCAGTCTGAACTGAATGTCCTCAACAACAAAGGCATTTTCCGGTACCTGAGCCTGAGCCCAAGTCTGATCTGTGCTTCTGCATGAACCTGATCATGGATTCTGTGTGACCTGTGGAAGAAGTGACCGGTTCAGTCCTTCTCAGCTACAAGGGCCTTAACCCCGTGACCTCATCAGGTAATGACAAGGGGTATGTAAAGAAGGCATGAGGACTAGTGGGTGGGGTGAGTGAGCAGGAACGAAGGCGGGAAAGGAAAACACGAGCACTTCTGACATTTCCGCGAAAGCCGAAACCTTTGGTGTCGGCTGGATAGTGCAGGCGAGTCCCAGAGTGCAACGTGCGAGCCTGCATGCGCACACACGTGCACGTACACATGGGCACACAGTTGGTATCTAGTGTCTGCTTGTTTACATGAGAACTAATTTAAACAATCCACACTGGACTATTTGTTTTTACCACCTGCCTTACAGCCTGCGAAAGTTTTAGCTGACAAAACCAGACTAACTTCACACCATCACCATAGGTATGCAGGTGTTTTTTAGCCTGCATTTGGGTCAAACTGCGGTTTTGTTCCAGGTGTCATAGTAGCTAGTGAAATGGTCTTGCATTGTTCACTGAATATACTGAAATAGTGTGCGTGTGTGCTTGTGTGTGTGTGAGAGAGAAAGAGATCATGTTAATTATTACATTATGGGGACCAAATGTCTCCACAATGTGACAAAAACCTGTTACTTTGACCTTGTGTGGACATTTTTCCAGTCCCCACAAGAAATTTCATAAAAGTCCATGAATGTAATCAAAAAACTTCAGTAGCCAAAAGTCAAATCATGGTTAGTGCTGAGTTACAGTAAGGATTGTCATAGTCGTAGATTAGGATTACGCCCATGGAAATGAATGGAAAGTCCCCACAGAAACACGAATGCTTAAACTGTGTGCATGTACTGTATGCTGTGTAATATTCTGACATCCCATCTAGGCTAAACATACAGGCGACTCTCGGCCTATGTGAAAGCAACTTAAGTAAATCCGTATTGATGCAAAAATATATCCATGGTGCATAGAGTGTACAGATATGCTAATAAAAAAAGACGTCTGCAAGTAAATTTACACTTTGTATTTTCATCTATGGGTTCTTTAGTACGTATTACTAGTTTATTTTTGGCTTATGTACTTTTTGGTATAAGGTGTCTTGACCAGTACAGGATGGATAATTAGACTTATGTAAAATCTGACTTGCATAAGTGTTTGTGTAACAGATTGCTTACGCCGATTGAGAACTACCTGAATAGGAGCACAACTTGCTACTTTAAAATGTAGGTTTGCATCACTGGGACGAAACAGGATTAAGGATATTAATGAGGAAAGTGGTGCACTGGGGGTGTCCCATGAACCAGACACCCACAGGCCAGTGCCTCCTACTTCGATTTCGTGATGTGGAGGAAAGAAGTAAACACACCCACTAACCTTCCACCACCCCCCACCACAGCAAAGGGCTGCTTGACCTCTACAATATTTTTGCAGCTCGGGTGTCCCTGGTATACGAGTCAGTGCTCGTTATGTCAGCTACGAGCTAAGGTATTTTATATTACAGTCTCATCAGCAAATCAATGCAAAAAAAAAAAAAAAAAAAAAAAAAAAAAAAAAAAACCAAAAAGGGAAGGGCAATAACAGGCGAGAAAATTAAAGAGCGTCTGAGAGGAACCTCAGCAATGGTAGTGAGGAGCGCAAGGGATCAGCCGGATCGCTCCTGGCTGTCCACGTACGAGAAACATAAAGTCGCCCATCAGTCACCGCAGCAGAGTACGGCCGCCATTATTACCTGTCGACAGTCAGGTGACACCTCACCAAATAAACACTGTCGAGGGTGACTGCTTGCGAGCGGCTTTTTCGCGGAATTATTCATTCATACTTTAATTATTAACCTTAATTGCAATTACAATGCAATTAGCTTCGGTCTTTATTCGCGCGTAGCTGCTGTTTAACGACATTTGTGGTGATGATTAGTTGTGTTTATTAATATCAGTAGTGAGCATAGAGGCATTGTTGGGCACCAATAGTGATGTTGGTGGGGCTGAAATTGGTGGAGGGACCAGTCAGATCGATTAGCTGTAACATAGCCTAGATGTTGACTGTTGTAGCATCAGCAGAGCTAGCCGTAGCCTTAGCAATGGTGGCTGCTAGAGATTTTGGGCCCCATGAAAGCATATATTATTGGGTCCACAACCCAAACCAATCCAATTATATTCCAAAATTTTAATTGGCTGTGCTGGCCCACCTTACAGCACCCCATAGCGTTGGTTAGTGACACTGACAGCACTGCACTATATGGGAACAGCCTATGCTTGATGCATTAGTTATGGTAACTATTGGAACATAGTTTGGCTGAAAGAGAGGGCCCATTTTTTTATCGGGGGGGGGGGGGGGGGGGGGGGGGTTTTTGTCAGCTCAATCTGCATGCATTTTCAAAACTTATTTTTGGTGGAAAAGAAACATTTTGGTCAGTTGGTGGTGATTAAGCTGAAACACATTT
>JAODKE010000125.1:5621702-5633866 GCA_026779605.1 Mormyrus hasselquistii
GTTTTGTTGGTTGTTGGGTTTTTGGTTTTATTGGTGTGGGGGTTGGGGGGGGGCGAGGGGGGGGGGGGGGGGGGGGGTGTGGGGGGGGGGGGGGGGGGGGGGGGGGGGGGGGGTATGGGTTATTGTCCTTGTGTTGAAGTCAAGTGAAACAGGTGCTTCTGAATTCACGTGCATCAATTAACATGGGCCAAGTACAAGCTGCTGAACGAACAGAAGTGCGATCGATTTCAAGCCAACCCTCTGGGACATTTTAACCTCATTGATTTAGTGTCCCATTTCCTCCACACCCACCCCCCCACTCCGTTTTTCCTTCTCTGTCTCTGGACTCCAGTTACCTTTGAAAATAAATCATAGATCGGATTGCTAATTTATGCAGTTATTTATTTATTTTCCGTCCATGGACCGCTGACTGTGCATGGTCTGGGCACTGACCCTATGGCTCCTTGCATATTCTGTTAAACAAGTCACTACCCCTCACTGCCCCCCTCAACAAAAAAAAAATCAAAAAGAAGAAAAAAAAAAACAAAAAACAGGCAGCTGAATAATCAGCACAGCAATAAAAAAATATCGTTGACAGGCCTACCTAAATCATAAGGCATTAGTGATGGTTGCAATGCTGTTATTTCCAGAATTACAGTAATTACTGAGAAAGTGTTGTTTATTAACTTTTATGACTTGGACCTCGTGACATTGTGGTTCAGATGACTTCAAAGATTACATTAATCTTCTCCCATTTTTCCAATGCAGGATAATTACAAGCAGTGGGCTGAACTCGTAATAAATGGTAATTGATTGTGACATGGGTAGTTACACATTGCAGCATGTCTGGGGGGGTGGGGGCGGGGGGGAACCACCTTGCATCTGCCCCCTTGCTCCCTCCCGTCTCCTGAGCCATGCCGAATGGATGCGCGGAAGGTACTTTTTTTTTTGCATGCATTGTACAAACAGCCTCCGCCTCAGTTAAAATGAGTGTTACTAGCAAACGGTGCAACAAAGCCACCGTACTATCAACTTTATTACCCCATTGTGATGTTTACGGTCATTGCTACATCTGACTGCCTCTTATCCAGGTGTCTAATAATACTCGAGGGCAATTTTTCTGGGCATCATGCAATTTTAAATGTGCAATTTTAAATGTGCAATTTTTCTAAGCATCTGAGCACTCTGACCATCCATATTTATATGTTTCTTTTTTGTATTGTATAGTGTATATTTTATATTCTTACTGCTGGTATATTCTATTGTTTTTTAATATTTTTGCTGCTCTTATCTCTGTACTGTCCACTTTCTGCCGTGACAATACAAATTTCCCACTTGTGGGACTAATAATGGTTTATCTATCTATCTGGAAAAACACGGTCCACTTTTATATCCCCAGCTCCTCAGAGGTGACACAGACCTAACCTCCTACCCAAAAAATAGCCAGCATCCACCTGTTTTATCAGCTTCTGATAAGCTGATCAGTTAAGCTTCTGCGGCTCGAATGCTGACCATTTTGAACACGTGGATATGCTAAACAAGCACAATTAATGTACAGGGCGGCCAACTTGCGCGGAGGCGGCAGAGAACCAACCTCGACTTTGGGGGGGTTCGTCCAGTGCTGCCGCATGATGAGGTCAGTCGTCACATTGCCATGCAGGATGACCACGTTGCTGTTGCTGTCCTTGCACGTTAGCTCGCACTCTTCCCCTATGGAAAAAAAAAACAAATCGACAAAATAAAACAATGAGAGGATGCCTTACCTTTACCGTGTCTATAGGAGCGTTAACATCCAGTAAATCCAGCCGCCTTAATCTGAAATTCATTTAAGTTACATTCTTTTTTTGGAACTCCACTGTCAAATTAATTTATTGGGAAGACTACTAATGTTATGATATTAACATTATCATATTTGTCTTGCAAAGGTGGGTTGAGTCAGACCAGGAATCAATAGATGTTATCTTAATTAATTTGGACTGTGGGCAAATGCTGCATCATTTACGAGAATGATTTAGATTGTAACTGACCTTCCCGTTACTATATATTTAAAGCTTGGATATTATTACTTGACAGTAAGGGGAAAAAAAGGAAAAAATAAATGGCCTATGAAATAAATGGCGATTCTGAGATCACTTGAGCTGAATATCTCCACGCGCATGTGTGTGTGCATACTGATTGGCTCACACATGGGACACGACCCCCGAGACCCTCTGCGAGTGGCAGGAGAGCGCCAATCTTTTCATGTACAAAGGTGTACGTGTGTCTCAGTGCCAAGGAGTTTAGGGAGGGGGATCGGTGAGGTTGGGGGCAGTTTGGGGGCGAGAGCAGGGAGTGGGCGAGAAAACTTAGCAGCTTTTGATGTGCTGGAATGCCGGAGTGAAGCTGCAAAGGCCGGCCAAATCCGAATGCGAACCAATGCCAGCGAACGCAAATGTTAGCATTAGCAATTTCTATGACAGATTTGCAGTTGCCCCAGTCAACGTGCCATTCATAACTTCACGGCCAACTCTTACCAAAGAAAAACATTTTTCTATTCAAATATTACTGGAAAACAAAACATAAGTGGTCGATTATCTTATATATTTATGTAACTGAATAGTGGGAGCAAACTAAGGTGAATTCTAGCATGTTCCAACTAACCTATTCCGTGGCCCTTCTTACAGCTGACACGAACGTTAGGGTTGAGGTTCTGTGGGAGTGAACACTGTCCTTTAACTTGAGGGCAGAGTTTGAAAGATCCCGTCCAATTTCCATCTTTCTTGCATCGGATGACATTGCTGCTTGGGCCCTAAAGCCAAAACAATAAGAAAAAAAGGCAAAACAAACAAGCAATGAATTCTTCACACAGCCGTCCATCACATGTGCCGGTGGAACGTCAGAGTCACCCATCGCCGACACGTTTAATGCGGTTTATGGAGGAATTGCAGCCCTGGGATCGCATTCGTTTATCATCGCAATGGAATCCCGAAACGTTTTAATTAACAAAGCGCTGGCGTGCGTTTAAAGCGTGCCGTCCCGTTGACGGGGAACTCGCTCTGAAGGTTGCTCCCTGCTTCTGCGGTGCATCTTGTACGTTTGAGGTATTTGTTGTGTCAAATACTTTGAACGGGAGCCAGGGAGAGAGAAGTGCTGGCCGCTGTGGGGAGTAAAAGTCACACTGATGCAACAATCTGAAATTTATTGTTGCGACTTTAAAAAAAAAGGGGGGAAAAACATTGGTTCCAAAAAGAACAAATCACTTAATTTCTTTTAATACGCTGCGTCTTCCTTTGTTCTGGCCCCGCAGCGAAAGGGAAGCCATGTTCACTGGGGTAAATTCACACCAATGCAGAACATCGGTGGGCAAAACCAGAAGTTCTGGCTCTTTAATGGACACGTTGGCCCTTGGCCTTTACGTAAGGCCCCACGGGCACCGGCAGTGACTCATCATACCCTATGTGCACCAGACATACCTTTCCACACCAAAAAAGGTTCATACGCAATCATCAGGGAGACTTTGCATAACCTTTGCAGTGCGGCGGCTTAGCCAAAGAGAAAGGATCCGTCTTTCGACAAGAAAAAAACATCTCAGTTTCAAAATGAACAGACTTTATTAGGTCGAACTAGCTGAGTTTGTAAGAAATGCACATAATCAATCAACGTCTCCAATCCACAAGCCCTGGGCATTTCGATGAATATGGTTGCGTAAGCCAATGTAAACTCCCCCCTGGGGCAAACACCGAAGCCGGTAGCTAGCCAAACTCACGACTCCTTGCCAGTCAGAACACCAACGCTTGGGTTCCTCCGGTAAACATTTCAGGTCTCTGTGGGGCTTTGGGGCATATACAGGGGCAAAGGCCCAGGGGCACTGGCTCCAGATGAAAGTTGATTGGCTCAACGAGGGTCCCCTCCTCTGTCACTCACATATTCGAAACATATCATTGGCTAATAAGACTGGCCACTCGGTATAAAATATGGCCCTCTTATGGCCCCTGCGTTAAAAAGTCCTGCAGTCATTGATAGGGCTATAGGGCAATCACATAGCTATCATGTTACTGTGATTAATGAGCAACACATATCCTACAATCAACCTCGCCAACCTCCAGCCTGTAATACATGCCTGTATATGAAACTAAAGCACATCATATTACTGTGACTAACGGAGCCCCACAAACAACCGGAAGGGGGTGCCATCTTCCCAGAAGAACCACCGTCAAAGCCATCTCTATCCGGCAGATCCAAAAAAAAAATAATGAATGAAACCCTTAAGACGGAGGGGTGCAGGGAAATGACTCGGTGTGAGCGAGTCGAGGACTAGTAAAAAAACGGAAACGAAAGAAAGGAGACAGTGGAGAACTGCAGAATGGCGGAGCGAGGAGGTACGAGGAACAGACCTGCTTGCATGGAGCGTGCAGTCTCACCGTGTGGTTGTCCCTGCTGCTGGTGCCCTCGCAGTCGATCCAGCAGTTGCTGTCGAAGTGGAAGCCGTTGGTGCACTGATAGGCCCCGTAGAAGATGGCCGGGGGCGGCTCGCAGGTGACTGGCTCGCACGAGCCCTCCAGCCAACTGCCGTCCTCCGTACACTGCCGCTTGAAAGCCCGCCTGTGGGGGGAGCCGGGTGGAGGATCATTAACGAAGACGTGGGAAGACTGAACACCACTCAACCTTTCCAACCTCCAGCCTGCCAGTATATCTAACAAAAGCACAGGTTCGCCTCAGCCTGATGCTTTTGTACATTTTTCGATGACACAACACATTAGTAACATCTTTTAAATGCTGTATGTGGGATGTACTGGAAGCCCTTCAGTGGCGAACAAAACCTTTGACCCTGTTGTGCCTGGGAAGGGCTCCAGGACCCCCCCCGCGACCCCGACCAGGCTAAGTGGTTAGAAGATGGATGGATGGATGCGTGACGTTCCAGAAGAAGTCAAACAGGAAGAGCACTGAAGACACCACAAGCACAGTGCGCCGTTCAACAGGTTAGGGAAGGTTAGCGGGCCAAATCCCAAGATCGGCAGAGTGATTTTACTATTGGGCCCTTGAGCAAGACCCTTAACCCCCAGAGATTCTGACCCTGCTTTCACACACAAAAATGTATGTTGTTTGGATGAAAGCATCTGCTTAATAAACATTGGTATGCACATGTAAAAAGCGTTAGAGCTGTTTTTTTTATATATAGAGATAGCCAGTACCAGTATGAGCCTAGCTTAATACGCTAAAATGTAGTCAAACCAGCCCTCAAGAAGCCCAGCGACTGCTCACATAGTGTCCTGGAAAGCCGGGGAGAGCGATGATGGGATCTCCATTGTCACTTAATTAGGAAACCAAAACGCTCATTTTTGAGGCTACTGGTGTGTTTTTTGTTTTCTTAATTCAATTTGAACATCGATCCTGGGGGCCGCAAGCGGAAAAATACATGGGCTGTTTGCATCGCGTGGCTTCTCAACAGCTCGAGGAAAACTGGGTGGGCGATGTCTTGGATTCTGTGTGCGACCGCGAGGCCGTGGTCTCGCCTGGGGCTCTAACCGCCATGCGCGGCGTCAAGTACCATGGCGGTTAAGGGCTCGAATGTGCGATCGGAGATCATGCTTACAAAGGATCCTGGCCCCAGCTGGACAGTGTGCACAAAATCTGACCAGCGCTAACCATCACCAACTGTCGCTACCCCATCACTAACTGACACTAACCCATCACTAAACGTTAGCTAACTGTTGCTAACAGTACTGAGAGCAAATGTAAAATGAGCTCAGCTAGAGAAATTAGTAATAAACTGAATTAACTAAATGAATCTATTACCTGTCTTGCATGACAGGTAGAGTTTGATTCGGACAGCAGCATCTGCCATACGTAGCATATGTGCTATAGTCATTTCATGGTACACACCAGTAGGAGGCGGTGTACCTCCAGGAGTCTATGTCATAACGAAAGTTTTATCTCCATAGCGACTGCAAAGCACCTCACATAGTCAGTTGATAATTCAAGTTGATAATAATTGAGTTTCTTTTCCCCTTTTGCTTGTTTAAAACAGACTTGCGGTGCATAGAAGCTGTCCCAGTGTTAACGCAGATAGACGTTAATGGTCAACGGCAGTTTATGTCTCTAAGCCAGTGTTTCCCGATTTGGTCCTCGTCCATGTTTTTGCTCCCTCTGAGCTTCCTGCCAGAAGGTCCATATTTTTGCTCCCTACTGGAATCTGGGAGGGAGCAAAAACATGGCCTGTCTGTCGATCCCCAAGGAAATGATTGGGAAACACTGCGCTAAGCTGCTGGAGCATTAGCATAGATGCTAAAGAAGCTAAGCACCATTCTCCGTACCTCTTGGGACGCCCGGCCACGTGGTATCCTGGCTCACACTTGTACTTGCACAGGGAGCCGACTTTGAGGCCGTTGGTGGCGCACCGCTTGGTCTGCAGTGTGGCGTGGGGCACAGGTGGGGGCGCCGGGCAGCGTAGCTGGCACAGGGCTTCTGGGAAGGACCACAGCCCATCCTCCATGCACGTAAGCGTGTTATTCGTGCCTAGTAGGGGGGGCAAAGGTGTTATTTCACATTACCGATTTGTACTAACAAGGCAGTTTTAACCAGTTTTACAGTATAAATCACAAACAGCTTATAAGGAGATAACAGCAATTTCCTTCAAGGTCAGCAGTTAACCTGCAGTGTCTGCTATCTTCTCAGACCAACATCCAGGTCCTTACCCCTACAGCTTTAGAGACCCATGTAACCTGGCTAATAGTGTCTGACACACAAACCATGTAGCAGCGGCTTATACAGGGGCGAGGCCACAGAGGCAACTGAGAGCTGATTTGCCCCTGGAGTGCCCCCACCCCTGTCAGTCACTGATTCAAATATCATTGGCTAATGATAAGGTTGGTCCCTCTGTATGAAATATGGTGCCCCTTACACTCCCTCACCTTAAAAAATCCTAGAATAACTAGGCTGTAGGGCAGTCGGTTATCATGTTATAGTTAATAATGAGCAAAGCATATTACATTAGTAAGGCCATGTTACTAATGGGGACCCGTGCATAACAGAAAGGGGGCGCCATATTCCACAAAAGACTATTCCAGAAGAACCATCGTCTCCATCTGGCAGACCCAGAAGAAAAGGAATGAAAACTGCAAGAACTGCAAGTAAACGATAGAGCATGAAAGAGTCGAGCTCTAGTGAAAGATGGAAGCCCCTCTTATGCTGCCCATCGTGACAAATCCTAGAATCGCCCCCCCCCCCAGGAAAGCACACCTGAAGGGTTTTCTTCACATGATGCAACAAGTAGACACCCATACCACTGGAAACCCAAATTCGGCCAACACAGTTTTGACGTGACAACAGTGCGAGTCCCGATGGCAATTCACTGCATGCCTAAGTGATGGGAGACTGGCCAGGTCCCCGGAGGACTGCGGTGGCGGGAATCCTTCCCAGAGTTCCACTCACCCACAAGCTGCGCAGGCTCCTTGCACTGGAAGGTGCATTGCTTGCCGTAGGTGGTGCCCTCAGGGAAATGGAAAATGGCTGGGTGCACGTGGTACTTATCGGGCAGGCCGCAGTCCACGGGCTCACAGGACACTTGCTTATTCCACTTGCCGTCGGCGCACGTGATAGTCACCGTGGTGTCCGACTGGGGGGCGGGTGACAAGGTGACATTGCAAATATGCCGTTTTACGTTGCATTGATCGAGTCACGTCCAATCGAGCGACGCCTGATAGTGGACGTAGTAGGATGTCAGCGGGTATTTCGCTTTAGTGCAACAAGTGCCAGAGAGACCCACTGTCCATATCTAACTTGTAATACAGTACGCGTACAGTAATAGTATACAGTATATGTGATGGACAGGCACAATAAGTAGACATGATACAGATACAGCACCTGTACTGTGCTATTTCGTTACATAAAAAGGACCTTACATTAAAGTACTTAATGTCTTGCCTCTCCTATAACCAGGGATTGACATAGCTTGTACGAAAGTACGCATTCACCTTTAAAAGTGATACGTGCGGCAACCGATCGTTGTAACAGCGTGAATGCGTAGGTATTTTATGTGCATTCGCGCCGATATGACAAAAAATTATCGTGCATTTTAACCTTTATATGCCAAACTCATACTTCATCTGCAGTATAAAGGTTAAAATGCATGATAATTTCTTGTCATATTGACGCAAATGCACATAAAACACATACATATTTGCGCAGTTTCATTAATCGATTGCCGCACATATCGCTTTTAAAGGTGAATGCATACTTACGTACCAGTTATGTCAATCCCTGCAGTTATGTAAATCGCCTTTCTGTTGTTTTACTTAAACAATAGGCTGCACACAGCTTTTTTGTTCCAATTGCTATATAGATATTAAGGGAATATCAATGGAGCCCAACTATGAACTCATGCCTGTATAATAAGAAAGCATCTATCCAATCATGTTCCACCTGCTTACCCAGTTCAGGGTCATGGTGGGCCTGGAGCCTATCCCAGGAAACGCAGCGCACAAGGCATGGGAACAGCCAGGATGGGATGCCAGTCTGGCACAGCATGCACGCCCCAGCACACTCACACTCTATGTGCAATTTAGAGATGCCAAGTTTCCCAGTGGTGGCATAGTAGGTGCATGGACACCCTGGCAGATTGGGGAGGCCCAGAACTTTACAGGGGCCTTCGAATATGTAAAACGATAGAATTATATAACTGGGCAAGGGGCAAGGTGGCATTTCGTCAGGGGGTCCAGAATTTGCAGCTACACTCCTGCACGTCTTAGGATTGTGTGAAGGTAATTCATACACATACATACATATATATTATTTTAGCTATTAAAAATCTTCATATAGGTATTGTGCATGTCAAGAAGGTTAATAATAATAATAATAATAATAGAAGAGGAAGAAGATGATTATGATAAAGTTAAATAAATTGGTATCTCAGCTATCTGATAGTTCCATATCCTCTGATCCCTGTGACGACCAACCACAATCTTCTCTTATGGTGGACAAGACCCAACCTTATGGAATACGATGCTCACTTAATGCATTTTATTCTCTTAGGAAAAGAAGCAAGTAAACAGCAGAGAACATAACACAAAATGCAGGCCAGACGCGGCTGCGAACTGCTTATTTTCTGTTTTCCTGTCTTTTTTCTCATTTCAGGAAACTGCTTATTGAAAACAGCACTCCATTTTTTTCACGTTGCCGGGATGTGAATTGCAGTCATGGCTGAAAATGCCAGCTGAAACGTTGCAGGAGATGAATGTCTTCGATTAAACAGGCATTTATTTTCTTTAGTCCCCTGTTCTGCGCCAAAATGAATTGTTGCAAGATGAAAAACACAGAAAACGCTAAGAAGGGAGACATCGCCGTAATTCCAACTCACCATTTCATCAGCTATAATTCGCTATCCATCACAGCTTAGGATGAAATGGTTTTTATTATTATTATTATTATTATTATTATTATTATTCTTAGCACATGCTTCACTTGATACACATTGGACTGTAAACAGCTAATTTCTGGAAAGAAAACACCCGAGATTTAAACTGCAAATAAATTTGAAGCACATCAGCCAGGTCAAAGATAAAAGCACAACAGCTACACTAACAGTCACGACAGCGGTTGCAGATGGAACCATCGCCCTGCGTGCCTGTTGATCCTTAATTAAATGGCTCTACAATTGACCGTTGCATCTTAAAATGTGTGTTCAGTGCTCAAAGGTCTGTTTGTTTCATTATATCTGGAGTGTGTTTCAGGCTGAGCTGATAAGACAGCAATTCTTTCTGTACAAGAAAAAGTGCGCTGAAATCTACCAGAGATACTATGCAGAGATACTGTAGAACCGTGTAATCAGGAGGGGGGGGGGGGGGGGTTTATTTTGAAGGAACCAATTGAATTGTCTTTCCTTTTTGGCATGGAGAAGTGTAATTCTCACATTTCAGTGATTCCATATGTCAACTGTTGTCACACGACGTGTCACTGTGCCGTGCGGAGGGACCCTGTCCAGGAAAACATGCCAGAGACAATGAGCACCATTGTCAGGGGACTATCTCGGTTCAACTGGTGTTACTCATGGCTCATGGGAGCTTTATTTAAAGGAGGTGGATCCAAGCAACTAGAGGAGGCGGGACAAACCAATCAGATGTATTGGTCCCACCTCCTCTAGTTGCTTGGACACCCCTCTCTGCAATCTGATTGGTTATCATTCTGAACCAATCATTTCTCTTTCTGCCCTCAGGCATTTTTGTATAAGTAAAATTCCCATGAGCTACACGTGCAACAGAGCCCAACCCACTTACTCTGCTGCATCACCTGGCCCGAGAGTGCGATTGCTCAACAGTTTGTTAATCTAACTCATAACTAGCTCATCGACCCGCCCCTAAAGTGCGAGACAAGGAAAACAACTGGACACCTCTTCTGACTAAGGCATGGTCCCACCCAAATCGATAGGCTTTGATCTCTAGTCCCTAGCTGTCACTGGCTGATGAACTCCATTACACTCCATTTTCAGCTTCACCACATGTACTCTGCTGTTTTATTGTGCTGTCCAGAAGAGAGATCTCCTTGTCTCACTGAGTGGGCGAGATATTTCGCAAACTAATCAAACTCTCTTCGGCATTCTTTAAGCGCAACGCTAACGGCTCAGCCGGGACAACCGAATGGTTGGGATTCCAATCGCGGCCCCAGCAGGAAAACCCGGAATTACAATATGCCGCAATGTCTTTCTAGCTGAGGGGGCTGAACATGTGTCTGAATGATGGCCAAAATAAAGACACACGGAGAATTTAAAATGGGGAGTTGGTTATGTGCCGATGGTTATGTTGGTTATGAATTTCAACCTGAAAGCCAAATGTTTCCCATCGAAAAGCTGTCAGAGAATCTCACTCGACACTAAACAATCTGTCCTCCAATCTATTATCATGCAGAAACTTGGATGCATCACCTTTTTTCGATATAGAGAGCGGCAGGTTACTTCAGTTTAGTGAGCTGCAGAGCTGCTCCGAGACCGATGTCTCCCTCTGACCGCTCCAGGCAGGCTGTTCCTCCGCCGATCTCCATGGCCATTTTCCTATCTCCGATAATTCACCTCCCCCTACATTTTCTTCAAATGCTCAAATGTCACCCGCCCAAACATCTTCACTAAATTTGATCCCCGCAAACAGATGCAGGGAGGGGGGCTGGGGGCCTGACACATTATCACCAACGCAGTATCTCTGCAAAGAGATGGCTTATTGTTCATAATATATTGATTTTTCACACAGGAATCTGTCGGGGATAGTATGACACCCAGGGCCGGCCTACTGAAAGGTGTCTCTGTCATTGCTAGGGGCCAAAGGGCCAAAGACCAAATGCCGCCCCCCTAAAGGATGAACTCGATGGACCTGACCTGCCGACATCATCTCCTGGGATGTGGAGGCACGGCGACACGCATTTCACATGCCCGCTCGCCCACCACGCCTCCTGAGCACTCATGCCGAAAACAAACGCGGACAGGATGAGCCGGACCGGCCGTCTCCGAAGATACAATCGTCCTGCCTGCTCCACCACCGGGGAGACGAGAAGGTAACCTTATAATGTAATGAGATAGCATTGCGCTTCGTGCTGCAACTCGGACAAAAAAAAATAAATAAATAAAAAAAATAATGGTTCAGGGAATTTGAATTACCAGAAGCGAATCCATGTCGCACACCCGTAAAGATAAAAAGAAAAACAGATTCCTGCACAAAAGTAACTCTCTCTATCACTCACTACTTCCCACTAGAGAGGAAAAAAAAACACACTACAGATGTTTACCGATAACACCAGTGACTGTTACTCCAAATTGGTGGCTGGTGATTTTATTGAATTGATGCTTAGAATGTGTGAAAGAACAGAACGGACATGACAACAATTCCCTTCCATATCATTCCAAGCCTATTTTCTGCTTGTTTTTTTTGGGAGTGACTTACTGCATTCATCTAAACCAGTAGCTCCAGTAGGTTCCAGAGCCCATGATGAAAGCATTTACCAGCACGTCAGGCTCATGTGCTAATTCCTCTACTGCTGTGCGGGTCAGTCGCTATGCCCTTTGGATGTAATAAACACTTAATGTGGCTTTCCCTTTGGGAACGGGTTGTGGCACTGGCCTGTTTGTGTGTGTGTGTGTGTGTGTGTGTGTGTGGGGGGGGGGGGGGGTGTAGGATAATGGATGACACGGGCTCGGATCTGTCAGTGTGTCGCGGGAGTGGGGCTGA
>JAODKE010000125.1:5634010-5648137 GCA_026779605.1 Mormyrus hasselquistii
ACGGGAGCCGGAGCGACGCGAGGGGCGCGGGACTGCCGGCAGGAAGAGTAGGGCGGGGGGAGGGATGGGGAGGCAGGGGGGGGGGAGGGGGGGGGGTGGGGGGGGGGGGGGGGAATGACAATGAATCTCAATCGAATATTCAAATATCTGCAGCGAATCCAGAACCACATGCAGGAGGAAAGATGAAAGATTTGATAGCAGTTTTATACAGACTCCGACACAATCTTTATACTCCTTATATTTAACACTTTGACAGCTTTAATTTCCACTCCAAAGAATCTTCTAGAAGCATGAGAAGGACATTAATTAGATACAGCTCCACTCTTTTATGAAGACCCCAATGGGGGTGGGGGGGGGGGGCTGTCATTTCATTGTATTAGTGAAAAACAAAACACCAAAGGTATATTTCTAAATTTTAAATTAACTGGATATCAAATGGACTACAGACGTTAACAGGAATGGAACAATAAGAAGATAACTGACCAACTGCTGCAATAACAAACAAATATAATCACTTTCTCTACCCTGAGATAAAGGACCCATGGTTTCATCTGGTTCCTCGCAGAAATGAGTGAAAAACAAAATCGCACTTGACTGAATTACAAATCACATTTATACCAGTTTGGACTTGTGCTAGTTGACTTTCATAGACAGTGAGAGGCAGCCGATTTGAAGTCGGCCCCAAATTTGCCGCATTTCTCTCATTCACCCTATAACTTTGAGTCTGTTTTCACCAAACCATAACTCCCAGCCACTATTTTGCGTGATTCTCGTTCAACTGTCGTCACTCCCCACCCCAGAAGGAAAAACACGTGGAGTGTTTCCCAGTCAAATGTACACTTTCTGAAGGACCCCCTCTCTCTCTCCCAAGACATATGGAGATGAAGAAACATCTGAAATCGATTATTTACAGATGGCCGTTCAGACGGATGCAAACACCACGGCGTGTGTTTGGACGGGAAAGAGACGGCAGGTACCTGTATCGGCACGGCCCACGCTTTAATCACTGGCGTTCTGTTTTCGCTTTTCAGCCAGCCTGACAGGTTCCCGGGAGAGCAGGCCGCAGCCTGAGTATCGCAGCTCATTCCCACGCCGACGGCAATGGCATCACGCACACGCCGGACTTCTCAGCGCTTACAGAAACAAAGCCGGCCTCTCACTGGTCGTGAGCCCCGTGACTCGCCCGGAGACGACGGACACCTGCGCCACAAACTTGCTGCGCCTGCATCATCACCCCCATCAACGATTCCGTGTGTTTGTTTCATTTTCATTTGCTTTCAATGCAGCCAAGCGAAACACTTAAC
Source organism: Mormyrus hasselquistii (assembly GCA_026779605.1). Lineage (NCBI taxonomy): Eukaryota > Metazoa > Chordata > Actinopteri > Osteoglossiformes > Mormyridae > Mormyrus > Mormyrus hasselquistii. Next base: position 5,635,315 of record JAODKE010000125.1, read on the forward strand.
CGTGAAGACGAAAGACAGCCCTGGGGGTAACTGTACCATGTCATCTAAACAGGATTAAGTTGCAAGACGCGGTAAACTAAGTATTTTCCCAAAATTTAAAAACCACAATTTATGCAAAACTAAATAGTATTAGACAGGAAATAATTTTCTTATTATGCAAACGTCTGATTTGAAAAACAAATATCTCATTATATAAAAGGAAATTGTGAAATTTTTATTTAACCTTGACTAAATCTGAGCGATAAACAAGAATTTTAGAAAAAAAAATACAAGGATCCATCCATCCGTCCATCTTCCGAACGTTTACCCTGGTCATGGCCTCGGTGGGTTTGGAGCCTGTCCCAGGCAGCATGGGGAATGAGGTAGGGGTCCATGCTGGGGGGGATGCCAGCCCATCACAGGGCCAACACGAAATCACAGGGAGGACAGAACGTGCAAACTGCACACTTGCAGAGTGGAAGCACGACTTGTTGTGAAACAGCGGCATTCCTCTGGAATCGATTCTGGCACCGGCTGCCTCAGGAGTGACCCAGTGGTCATCGGAGTGCTCAGCCAGATAGCTAGGCACCGCCGCGCTCAAAAACACGCTTGCAATCCCAGGCACCTCAGTTACGATCTGCATTTTAATCATTTTTCTTACGATAAGGACTATTATGATTTCCTGGGCCCTCGGCATGGGGCAATAACTCAGCTCAGATACAAGTCAGCTTGTTTTTCCCCGTTTTGTCTAAACAGCTGAATCATTCCTGCCTCCACCTGACCCCTCTGTCCGAAAGGAGATGGAAAATCCGTGGGACGGCCGACGCTTTCCTAAATTCTTGGACAGTATCGGATATCAGATCACCCAGAATGCCATAAATCATTGGATTTCTGCTCACAGTCTACGAAGAAGCACAAAGAAAATTTCCTCAAGACATTCGCGACCATGATGAAAGGAACTCTCGCGACAGATCCAGACCGTCCAGTAAGTGTATTTACATGTGGGTGTGTGTGTGGCCTGTGCTTCAAGGGGGGGGCGGGGGGAGGGGAATTACCGCTCACCTCTGACCCATGGGGTTGTAGATCTCGTTGCTCTGGCAGCCACTGATGGTTATGGGGTCAAAATATTGGAAGGAGCGCAGACCCACACCAGAGATAGCCACCAGGGGCCAACTGAAGAGCACCAGGATGGCCTGGGTGCGGTAGAAGGGCATGCTCAGGTCGTGGACCACCGGGATCACCAAGGGGTTGTTCCGGCAGCTCAGGCGCCAGTCTCCTGGGAGAAGCATCGATGGAACACCAAGTCACATACACCCGTATACAAACTTGGGGCCAGACACGCGCGCGTCACGTCAGCAGACACGCGTGCGTCACGTCAGCAGAGACGCTCTCGCGCACGGTCATGGGAAAGTGCAAACTGATAAGCTGTGAAAAGAAAAACACGCCATCTCATGTACTCACCAGGATTCGTAAACACACACAAACAACACCGTCTCCCGCAGAATGTCAGGAGATCCCAAATTCTGCTCTAAAGCCCCAAAGGTGTAGTTCTAACGGCCAAAATCCCCCACTCTCCTGTTGGATTCTTTCCTGACTGCTGCCGAACTATGGACCTCATCGTTACGCTGTGATTAAAACCATCCCAGAGTAACAGCTTGAGGCTGTCAATAAACTATACCTACCGACATTAAGTTGTGAAAAACAGGGGGATTTTGCTGGGGGGGGGCTGTAAGGGGAGGGGGGTCCCCGATGGTAAAATCTGCAGAATGAGGAACATGGATGCGGAAAATCAGGAGTTTTTTGGGAGTAATGGTAAATCAGATTAGAACAGGAGGAGGTGTGGAAAACGGGGAGTGTTGGTGGGTGTGCAGGAAGCACAAAGCCCTTCCTGCTCAAGAGCAGCTGACTGGTAGACAGAGGTAAAAAAAAGGTACCCAAGTTATGAAACTGGTTGTTGGTGTCCACCAGCTGAACGGTGACGTTGCGCTGCGTCTGGTCACTGTAGCTGGTCCCATCGGCAGACAGGTGGATGATGACCGCTGCTGCCACCATGGGGTGGGAGAAGTATGCCTGGAGTGGAGGAGGGGCATCAGATTATCCATCCATCCATCCATCCTGGCTTGCCAAACCATGTTCACAGTGAGCATCACTTGGCATACGCGGTCTTGTCAAGTGGTATCTGGCATAGAGTTTGCTCTCCCACAGTGCCTCACTAATGACACAGTCGATCATTACCTTAAGCTGCTTGAGCACCTTTCTTGATGTTACATCAGCAGTCCCTACTCTGGGATCCAATCCCTTAAATTTGCAAGCCACCGATTCTGATTCACCACCCACTGCGTCAGCCAATGCCCTTCCACACATGGCAACCCTGGGAACATGTCAGATGGAACCCCTGAGCTTACCTTGAGCCAGTACTGTGGTTGCCAGCTCGGCTGAGGGGACTCCCGACAGGGGAACCAGGCGTACTGAGACACTCCATCTGATAGGTCGAAGACTTTGGATTGGCAGGTCTGGGGACGAATTGCAGGAGAGATATGGAACATATAAGGGAACACCTCAAGCTGCACTCACAGAACAGGTACAGTAACCGGTCTTGTTTTGATTGCTTTTTTCAGAATTACCCCCTTTTTATTGGTTGGTAGGCATCTGGAGTAAAAGAGATAGAGTAAAAGTAGCAGGCAAGAACTTGTGGGCGGTGATGTCTCCCAAGAAATGGGGAAACCACCTTTTCAATCTGCGACACGGCAGCAAAATCACATGACCTCATCACTCAAAATGGTGGTCTCGGTCCCTTCAGTGATAACAACAAATGCTTGGAGCTAAGCGGCGCCTTTCACTTTTCAGTCTTCATGGCCCATACAAACAGCTCAGCCCGCAATTCCTACTTTAATACTTACAGACGTTACGGAATTGCTACCTTTTGCCCTCATGGCATATTTTATGTTTTTTTTTTTTTTTTTTTTTCCTTTTTTACTGTTATTTTAGTACAGACAGTTCAGACAATAAATTCTTTTTTTATCTAACTACCGAGAAGCTGTAAGGAGAGGCTGGGCTAACGCAGAGCATATGAGTGAAAACAGTAACACGCAAAGCACGTTAACGCACTGAAAGGAGTCTGGAAGTCACAGTCTGGAAGGCTTTGATCCTCAGCGAAACCAGACTCGCAATCTTATGTTTTATGCCATATTTTTTTCTTTTCTTTTTTTTCCCCTATCCTCCTCTCAACAAAAGCCACCAGATGTAAACTCATTAGAGAAAACAGCCTCAGCTCTCTCTCTCTCTCGCTCTCTCTCTCTCAGCTTTCCTGGCTTGTTCCACATGTTTTCCTGCTTTCACCTTGCGGTGGGGTTCATACGGGGCACGCCGTGCCGGACGCCCCAAGGAGGTCACGAGCCACGGCGGGACACGCACAAGACGACCCGGCGTCACGCGTTTTCCCCAGACCAGGACGAAATTGGACACCTGGAACTACCGTATCAAGTGAGGGAGGAGCTCGGAAAACCTGCTCTGTGACCCTTCTGGTATCTCCCTTCCACATCTGCTGACGAGCGTCAGGGCTGTGTGGAAACGAAACATAAGGACCATCCCCCCCACTCACCGCCACCCACTGAAAACTCTGATTAAGTGGAAAAACTCTAAATGCTGAAGACGACACCCATATTACTGTCAAGGTCTTTTCTCCATTCTTTGGCGGGAGTTTTATACTGTCCAGGACACACTAATAACTCAAAAGAGTGAAGGAAATAAATTTAAAAAGCAAACGTACACAGATCGCAACATTTCCAAAGTTCTCAGTCTAACACACGACTCGCCAGAAAGTTTCAATTAGATGATCACCAACGGTCTCAAGCTCAATAGATCATGACCAAGATCTGTCAAGTCAAGAAGACAACTTGCATCTACGCACCAGACGTGCACTGGGACCAAACATCTCCCTACTAGACAGAGGAACTTCCACATCAAAGCAGGTCACGGCAGGAGGACACGGCCGACTTTAACGTGAGCACCGCGGGCGGGAAAGTAAACCAACAAAATAAACCAATGTAAAATAAATCCTGGAAAACCACAGGCCAAGCTCACAAAGGGCGGCAAATCTCAACAGAAACAAAGGAAAACTTCGGGACAGTTATTTTGTTTTCCATGTAATCACGGACACAGAGTTGCATGGTCTGCATAGGACACTGGGCAATATGCTGGTTCATATTATCACCAGGCGAAAACACACAGCGCTCTGCTGATTGCTCTCTCCAGCAGCTGTCGCTCCACTGTTTACACGACTTCCTTCAGTGAGCCCAAGTTATGTCTTAATTTACTTCAGAGGGTCTGCATGAACCTTGCGCGGAATGTGAGAACTTGAGACAGATCCCCTGTCCACCACAAACTTGCTGCTCATATTATTTATATATTCTAATCCCATGATGAACCAAAACCTAATGCAACCCATTTATATCCATACCCAGATATTTTGCTACGTGTCTATGACAATCCTCTTCTGTTTTTTATTCAAGAATTTCATTTATATATATTTAAACTACGTGTATTTATTTACGTTAAGCCTCTGGCAGTGGTTGTCTTCCATATATATTTCACCTTGTTCCTGGAGGAACTTTCTTCCGTAGCACTACATGCCGAACTCGCATATGGATGGGATGACAATGGCGTTCATTCAAAGCACCTATGTCATATTCTAAAGAATGGATGGGAATCAGAATTCTGCGGTGTCACAATCGCGCAACTAAAAAAAAGTGGCTATGTGCTCTGATTTGAGTGTAAATAAAATCTTAATTAACTAGGAATGAAGTACTAATTTAAATGATTTTTAATGTTAAATCAGAGATATGAGCTTCCACTTTCACAGGTCAGATGCCTGATCACATCTCATTTTAGCTCTTTTCTTTTTTTTTTTTCTTTTCCTTTTGCCTTGGCAGCAAGTTGAAAATTCAAGCGTAAATGATTGCAGGCTTCCTATCAGAGATCGACCGAGGTGATTTTTCACTTTGCCCTCAGCAGGGGTGTAAAAACAGAACTGTTTTCTCAGACGGGCACGGCACGGCATGCCCCCCCCCCCAACACCCCTCACCCGCCCGTGGGCTCCCTGACACTCTCACGCCACGGAACCTGCACAACGCAGCGCTTTTATAAGGTACCGGCAAGCGGACGACCTGAAGCGGGCGGTCCCGCCCCACAGAGCCGCGGCCCCTGCCTGTGTTTTACTGTCGGCGTGTAATTCGAACCATCTGGCAGCAGACCGCTAAAGGTGGCGAGTGCTGTAGAGCGGACAGCTAAAGGCACTTGTTTTGTTTGTAAAGTGGCACTTAAGATAAGAGTTATCTTAGCAGGATGCTGTAAGACCACTTCACCAGTGGCGGGCCAGGAGGGGGGGGGGGTAAACCGCATTCCCTCCTTACCCCTCGCTTCCCCACCCCCACTTCCCCTTGGTAGCTTTGCAGGTCCGTGAGAAGGACCCATTTGGAGCTCCTGACGCAAGTGCAAAACAAAAACCAGTTTTGAGGGAAGGGTGGCAGCAGGGAGGAGTAACGTCGAAACAACACCAGAGGGCCAACGTGACCATTTGTATTCCCGTCAATGATATTATTTCCAGATCCAAAAAAAAAAAAAAACAATCATAATAACAATAACAATTGCCCTGATTGTGTAATCTGCCCTTGCCACAGCATTTTCAGCTGGAGCTCTGAGAGCCAGCAGTCTCCGCAAAAAACAAACAACCGCGAACACATGCACACCACGCCAGATCTCCTCTCCTCTGCTGCAGACACTTCAAAAGCACAGCGGTGGAACCTTCTCGTAGAGGACCTGAAGGAAGCCTAAAGGTCTTCAGGAAATGGGAGCCATTAGCCATCCATGTCCGCAGCTAGACGGTGCACAAACTCCGCCACCCCCCAGCCCTCTCTCCCGGCACTGGGAGAAGCAGCCAGATTCCGTCACCTGCAGGCAAAACCCTCAGCTTGGTGTCACTCAGAGAGACCACAAGTCAGCTTAGGGTTCTGCAGTGAGCAACACTCGCAGACGTGTGGATTTTTCCGTGGGCTGGGCCACAACCGACTTGCGGTAAAACTGACGCGGAGCATTACGATTCGAAAGAGGCTCCTGACATTAATCGGTTGCAATACAAGCTGCATTTCATGAGACGCTTCATGTCTGGCCAAGCTTAATTCCAGTTCAACATCAACCACCTGCTTATATCAAGGCCCGAGATAAACTGTCCCATCCTGATCTCGACTTTCGCCTAAAGCCTAGGTTATGTAGTCACCGCTATTTCCACCTTCTTCGTCCTCACCCAAGTCCCAGGTGATTTTGTTTAATGCAACAGAAGATAATCAAATGGCTTGTTCTTTTGTTGTGGTCTATGAGTTCGCCATTTTTGTTTTGGCTGGCAACATCTCTCCCGCCCACATCTGTGTTGCTTCCTCGATGCCCAAAACCACCAAAGATCAGTACGGACCAGCTTCATCAAAGAATGTATGCAGGAAAGTGCCGTTGCATGGTCCCTTTCAATTCCCAAGCTCCGCCCTCATCACTCCAGCGATTGTTACGTTTCCGGAGGTCAAAGCCTTCAGCACGTCACTGGACCTGGATAATAGAGGGCTCTGTACCGGTCTGAGCGTCGATACGAGCGTTTCACACTACCCCACGTCTCCTGTGTGCATCATATGCTAGTAATTACTAGCCGGGTGCGAGGAGAACAACGCTTCCCGACCGGCCGTAACCACATAATTAATGTTCCATATCTCTGAGGTAGTTTGTTGCATCAGAGGTTGCCGGGGCAACACACACCCATGAGACAGGGCCTGGCTGCAGTTTAAACAGACCCCCTTCTCCCTCGCAGACTGTTGTTGTTTTTTTCTCCCCTGTAAATTTGCCCTCGCCAATTCACTGGTGAAATCATTATCCCTGGCCTGTTGAATGCAACCAACCCAAAAATAAGTATTACTCAATGTACTCGTTAGCGGAGAGAGGTTCCTATTTAAAAGACGGATATATAAAGATTAAAAGATCGCTCACTGATTAGAATCACAAAGATGGAATAAATTTTTATCTCGGATTGGGGGAACGTGCATATCGTGAGCACCTATTTGGGTTAAAACATTCTGTTTTAGCGGTTAAATCTTCCAGAAGCATTTGCATATGCAGACATATATGGCCTTCAGAGGTCAAGGTACAAAGGAATGGTTTGTCTTGGTGTGGCGCGTGACAGAAACACCCTGTTGACAGCCCATGTTTTCTATCCTCAAGCTCTGAAAGGGCTCCAGCCTTCAGAAAATCACACGATTTAAAAAAAAAAAACAAAAACACACACACACACACACACACACACACACACACACACACAGGCAGGTTCCCGGGCGTGCTCCTCGATGTTACACGAGCACTTTCGCAGACCGAAAGTACGAGGCATTTCAATGAAGCAGCGATTCCACACTGATGTAAACGGGTTCATTCAAAACAATGGCTGCTCTGTGTTGGAATTGGCAGGGAGGAGATGGGGAGGGGCCTCCCTGTGGTACCCCAGATACAATAAAACCTGCCCCCGTGTGCCGGCACAGTCATGCAAGGTGATGCACCGACAGTTGGAACATCACCCTTGGCTGGGATGGAATTGATCGATTTCACGAAGAGGGGCTGCCAGATCCGCTGGCCCGTATGCACAGTGATTGCGTGAACAGTTTGGTTCCCCCAAAACAAGACCTGCGTGCTGTTACGAAATCCCTCCATCTATCTCATCCTCTTGAAGGCTGATGGTACGTTTTGATCATGCTGACTGGTTTCCTTCAGAGACAGTTTGGTCTTTGATGCTACAGGAGAGCCTCAGGTCTAAGATAAGAGCCTTGGGTAAACAGTACGAGGACTATCGATCCATCCATCAATCCTTTATTAGCAATCTGGAGCCCAGCCCAGGAAGCAAAAGGCTGAGTGTCCCCTAGATGGGGGAGCAGTCATTCACGTTTTTGCATAGTAAGCTATATGAAAGTTTGGTCTATGTTTGACCTTAACGACTTTCCATAGGATTCCAGATCTGCACTAAACACAGATCTAAGGTCCAGATTGCATCTTTTGCACAACAAGCCTGTACTGGTTCTTGTTGAACCCTGGCAGAAGATAGACCTGGGGTTAAATATATATACTTGTGAGCCCAAGGTTGTTAGTTTATGGGGGCTCATTTTAAACATCCTTCAGCATGATAATCTGAACTGTTATAGTCAAAACTCTATGTTGTTTTGGATAAATATATCATCTAAGCAACACTCCCCAGATTTCAGTGGCTAGATCAAAAAAAGACAGTGTAAGATCATTTTCTGCATATCCAAGGCATGAGGTAACACCAAGTGACTGTGAAAAGTGTTTTTGAGGAACTGGACTTTTCTTCAGCAACAGTTCCTCTAGGTTCCAGCGCATCTGACATCCCTGCTCTCCTGAAGTCGTGCTCCTCAAAGATGTCCACATCAGATGGCTTCCCTTTGGATACATCCTCCAGGGCTACCGATTTACCGTCATACAGTTACATTCGATGGATGTAACTATCTATCTATGAGCAAGGGAACAGAAGAAACATCAAAAAAGGGTCTGTACTGTTCTCAAAAGAGATACTACAACTGCAGTCCCCGAGTTAAGAACCTATGACTTACAGACAACTAATACTTATGACTGCCATAAAGCATATTATATTAAAAATTTCGGGGAAATACAATGTTCTGTGATAACGAAGGCATGCGTTACTGTGTGATAGTTATTAAAACATTGCACGGCTTTAGCCGTTTGTCAGTTTTGGGTACATAACAGTACCATACATTGTTATGTTTATTACCACATAATTATTATTATGCACTGTATTACTATATCTCTAACGTAACTACAAAGACAGACTTAGGGAATGGACCTTGGTTTGGCTTCATTTTAAAGCATGATGAACAGGGCATTTTCTACCATCATCAACAGATGACTGAGGCATGAACTAAAAACCTAACTTTACTTATCAATAAACAACCGTAGGCTCATTCACTGATAACTGATTTCAGTGACATGACGATTCAGACAGTCCAGAGATACTGAATGATGCGATATGTATTACTAACAGCTCTGCAGAATCACTGTTGTATTGACTTAATCTTCAGTGTTACTATCAATGGAGACTCCTGTCATCCTATATGCAGTATTTTCCCAGAATGCCCAGAATGTCAGAGAATGTCTTCTATGTGGGTGTTTAGGCTTCCCAGGGATATGATCGATTTATGAAAAAATAGGAACAGAACGGAATCACACGTTAAAGTCAAAAACAAACACCTGATTCAACCAGACGACAACATTCCCTCGATGTCAATCAGACCAAGCGTCGAGAGACTCGTTTACATGCCAGGAACATCTCGATGGATTAGCTACACCCCAACCAGACCGAGGAAGACTGAGATGAGGGGATGAACATACGACATAACACAGAGAAAAAACAGGCCATCGATTGAACGTGTATTTGGGAGAGTCTCAGGTTGGGATGATGAGCAGGATTACGTCATGCTAGTATATTTGGAGCCCGATTTAGGGAGTGATGGAGACTGGGTCAGGGGTGGAGCAGTGTGAACACAATACAAACATTCATACAAATATCAAGAAAGTGGGACAGCTAAAAAAAGAAGCAAACTCAGGGACTGATGCTCTGGGGATGAGCACGCGATCGGAGGGGCATGCGGTGCTATGGGAATGACGTCAACCCTGGAGTCCGGTTTACTGGGACAAAGAATAACAGGACAGCCCAATATATACTTCTGAGAGGGAGGGGGAGGTGGAACGGATCACCCCAGGTAACTTGGTCACCTGATGCACCCCTGCGGAGGTGACTGGTGTCTACTCATTGACCACCCCCCACATGCAGGGTCTCCCCAAGCTGGTTCTGTTTCAAGCCAACACCATAACAGACTTACAGATATGAACTTGGTTGCACTTTTAAAAGCATTCTCACAGCAAAACCTTCCAGGAAACATGTATAGAAAGATTTAAAAGCGTAGGGTTTCAAAAAACAGCTGTACAATAGCTGCATATTTGTACTTCACGTTTCACACAGCCCCTGAAGTTTTAAGACCCATAATGCGTCAGTTCCCTTTTTTGTGCTTCTACTTGTCTGGAAATAGGCTACGGCGCTGAGATTCATCACAAGAGCAGTAACAGCTCTGTGAGATACAAGGCAACCTAAAATGCCTTTCTTTCTTAAGTAAGATGATTCTTGTATTACCATTGAACTAAACACCTATCAATGCCCCCAGTTCTGTATTTTTGTTTTGAATTACACTATTAACATAGCAACCAGTTAAGCTTAATCTGGAAAAAAAAGTCATGCATCACGATGACCCACAAGAATTCTTCCCATTCTGTAGAGCAGGATTCAGAAAATTATTTTTTGAAAAAGGGTGCAATTATTTTTCCGAACATGTTCACTTCACATCTGGTGCGGAAGCATACGGCTGAATTAATTTGCGGTTGCGGTACATCAATCTGAACGCACTTATTGTAAACCCACCAGATGTTATCCTTAAATGTGTTAAGGAGGCTGAACAGGAGACCTAGATCCAGGCTCACAGGAACGTATGTCTGTATGTATATGAAGAGTTCGCATCAATCAACGATTAGCAGAGCAGGATTCCAAAATGCAGCTTTTAACCGGCAACAACTGCGAGCAAGAAGCAGCTGTCAATCTATCGACGCAAGACGACAAGCGGAGACCAATTTAGCTGAGTTTAAAGGCTCAAGTCTCTACGTGGTGCCATGGTACTACTGGGTGGATCTTATGGATCTGTCAAATCGGGGAAATGGATTCGAGTGAGCCGTGAAGAACGGCCGGATACATCTGCTATCGCTTGAGTAGAAACAGCACGCTCAAGACAGTGATGTACAGTGGGTGGAGAAGGAGAACAGTCTGTCACAAACACGAGGAGTTTCGGAAAGATTTGGGGAGATTTTAGCGCACATGGCCTAGAAATGCACGCCCAAATGCAAGCCATTTTCACATCTAATTGACGGAACAGCTGGACCCTTGACGTGTTCCAATGTGGCCTTGGTAACTCCAGAACCTGAAAGCTCAACGGCTGAAATATCTGAACGTGGAAGATGGGCAGGCCGGCGGCTCAGCTGTTCAGCAGGTCATGTTATTGCTTCGGTTGCTTGAAGTTTTATGTGCCTTTCCGGCCCCAGCTCTGTGTGAGCTGAGAGAGTAGCATGTTCTCTGCATCATCATACAGGTTCCCCCTGGGGACCAGCAAACCTCCCAGAGTTTAGCTGGAGACACGCCACCTTATGCTACATGCTTCAAAAGACTCAATCCTGTTTCCGGAACTGCTTCCCTAATTCACAGTCTGGCAATATGTCCAATGCGACAAGCCTAGAGCTTATCTCAAGACATGCAGGACACAAGGAAGGGAACGCCGTGGACGGAATGTCCAGATTCCTAGTCCGCTTAACCAACAAATAAAAAAGTTAAAAAACAATTCTTTTACCAGTAAACCTTACTACTCATCTAAGAAGGTTAGTTGGCTGAGTCAAACAATCCTTAGGAAGGAAAACAAAATGCCTTTTTAAGCTGTGAATTACTTTCACAAGGAGTCTTAATTAGATTAAGCCTTGCTTGTGTGTGTTTATGTGTGTCTGTGTTTACTTAAAGCCACAAACAATTAGGAAATAACTAGTGGGGATACACTTGAAGTCAGGGGCCGCAGGCACGGACATCCATGGGCACGCCACCGCTGTTTCCAATCAGGCCACTTTCAGCAGAGGATAAACAGATCGTTCTAGTGCATGGGTTTGCCGTTAAAAAGGAAAGGACTTTGGCGAGAAAAAAAAAAAAAAAAGAAAATACATTTCTTTAATTCGGATGTTGTGCAAAGGTTCTTCAAACTCTTGATGGAGGATGGCAAAAGTTTTTAGGAAACACTTTTAGCTTTTCTGTTGTTTGTCTCACACACATCATATTTAACCAAAAAAAAAAAATGTAAGAAGGCACGACACCTTCAGCTTGAGATACAGCCTCCCAGCGAGTCCCTGACGTGCCAACATGCTGTTTCCGGGCTGCTCCCCCATTTCAGGGAGATGGGGGTGGGTCACGTGCGCCCCATCGATCCTGCTTCATCTCTACGGCTGCCTGAGACAGACCTCAGATCACAATGGCCTTTAGTGACACGTGCATATTGAAAACGGCAGAATAATACAAAAACTTATTTTTAAATGCTAATTCTTGTATTTACATTGCAAATGCTTTTATCCACGGAGACAAAGAATTGCGAAAACACGGCCAGCCGGTCCCTAGGGACACTGAGATGGGGCTTAAGAGCATCGCACGCGAGCTCAACAGGGAAATCGTGTTGCTGAGGTTTGAACTGCTGACCTTCTGATCACAAGCACAGCATCCTAACCTGCTGAGCTCCACACCTCCCCCACACAAATAACCCAGTTTAAAAACATACCCATTTAGAGAATTCTGAAGGCTTATACTAAATGTGCCCCACGCAACAAAAATGAGGCTCATTTAGGTGGGCAAATGCATTTATTCAATGTGATATATAGCATTGATTTTTACATCTGACCCATTTATAAAGCTGAATATTTTACTGAGGTAATTCAGGTTAACCTCCACAATGAAAAAAAACACAACTGCTGCCCCTAGTACTTGAACCCCCAACCAATTGATTTAAAATACCTTTCTGTATCCCCCCCCCCCCCCCCCCCCTCCCCCGGGCCCCAGCCGGCGGCCCACAGACGCTCACGTGCCGGCGGGCAGGCTCAGGAGGTGGGGTGGGGGGGGGGGGGGGGGGGGGGGGGGGGGGGGGAAGATCTTGCATGTCTC